>MU128928.1:114582-420689 GCA_014904985.1 Hydnum rufescens UP504 | reverse complement strand
TGGACAACCACCATGGCAGGGGGGTCCCAGCGGCACAGCTGAAGGCATCTCCACCGCCCCTCTTGCATGGACTATCATCATGGCTTCCTTTGCGGCCTTTGGGGTGCATCGTCTTCGGGTTCGTCCTTTTCTTTTCGCGCTTTCTGACACCCCTCACCGACCTCCACCAGGTATGCACGGGAATCATCGGAGGGATCATTGCAATGGAAGATTGGCTTCACACTTTCGGAAGTTATAGCCTCTCTTAATTATTTACCTCGCTACAAACAACAGTCTTTGGCGTGAGTGTCTTCTCTCTTGAACGTTGTTTTTTTTTCCACCCGGGTGACCCCCTCTCCCTCTCCCCCAAGGTCTCCATTTTGTCAGCGGGACGTTCTTTGGTGCTCTCCTCTCCCCTTCCCCTTGGTGACTTGTTGGCGCAAAGTGGGGTCTCACTTTCTGCATTATCTTCTGTCTTTGGTGTCGGTCTGCAACTCGACACCGGTGGGTTTACCTTCGTTATTGGGCGCATGATTGCTGGTCTTGGGGATTTGTATTGTGCTTCCCTATCCATACTATTATTCTGACGTGGATTGTTCTTCGTAGTGGGGCTGTCAGTCTTCTGTACCCATGTATCAATCGAGTGTGCCCTAAAAACTTTCGCGATTAATCGTCGGTCTTTTACTCCTCTGTCATCGGTTTTGGTGCACTCTTTTCCGCCATCGCTTTGAAACGCCACCAAGAACAGCTTAGCCACTCCGCATGGGTATGTAGTCGTTCAAGCGTCATAGATGCATTATTTCGTGCCTTCTATAGACCCCGATCGCTGTCCAGTTCGTCTGGCTTTCGTCCTTGCTGGCGTTATGGCGGCTTCTTCCCGAGTCTCCACGATACTTGCTCTACAAGGGATCGCGTTCCCGCAGCTCGCATGGCTCTCTTCGCCTACTCTCCGTCCTGCGATTCGCCTGAAGTCGACGCCGAAGTCGCCCAATTACCTTGGTGAGTTTGGTTTCACGTGCATATTCATCCTTTCTCACTAATGTCGTTTTTCAGCTCTTGAGGCTGAACGCGCGTTAGGCTCCAATTCGTACCTCGACTGCTTCCGCAATACTCCTAATAGGAATGGTCTCCGCACCTGGACTGGTATCATGCTTCAGGTGTGCAACAGTTCACGGCATCAACTATCTCTCTCTTGGAGTTGCTAGGCGGGATCACCCTGAAAACACGGTCCTCGGACTCTATCGACGGGTGATGATGCCGCACCATTGGCTATGGAGGGTGTAGAGAGTGCCCAGGACCTGAGGCTTTTGAAGGCCATGAACCCACTTGATTTTAGTCTGTCAGATTGCAAATGATGTCCGGGTGGCCGCGCTCACCGCATTTTGTACACGGCTGAGACTCAGATTGGGGTAAGGATTTAACCACAGTATGATGGAAGGCTGCTTCAATACCTGGCCTTTGTGGGTCACACGCACACATATGCATATCAAGCTCGATAGCTCGGCATCATTAGCGCCCGATTTGTCGGGCGCCTAAGTAGTATATATGTGAAAACAATTTTCGATCTCGATGTGATCGAAACTCCGACAAATCCTGTCTCACCAACCATGTCTGCTCACTTGTCCTCCCTGGCTTCTGTCCTTGACCGCCCGAGAAAAACATGGGACAAGGTTCCTGACCATAAAGGACTTGCTCTGTTTCATAAGAAGTTTTGGGCGAAGAGCATGGAACCGGAAGAGACAGAATGGCGCATTGCCCCATCGAAAATTGGCGAGGATGTCTCCCATGGAGGACGAGGACGAAGATATCCTCCCTGGATGTTATTATCTTAACATTGGCATCCAGGGTCTGTGGCCTCAGGGCCTTTGGATTCGCCCCGACATACGTTCGCATCTATGATGCTCTTCATCATGATTATCCTTTACCCATGGTTCGTATGGGACAAACACCGTGTGCTGTGATCACTGGCCAACCTGGCATCGGTGAGTCTCCTTGTCTTGCTTTAACCCTATGTCCCTTAGGCCTCTTGGAGTAGGAAAGAGTCTTTGGGTTTGGTATGCTGCTCGTCGCCGCATGGCTGCCAGGGAGCCATTCATCATATACTATGGATCCAAACTTCGCCTCTTCGTGGAGGGGGGTGTCTATGATGTACCAGATGGATGGGAGAATGATGACTTCCGTTATTTCATCTGGGCTTTCATTGACTCAGATGAACATTCACAGGGCACTCCATCTCATTTTGTTCGACCTTCAACTCCTTTATTTGTTATATTCACCAGATCTCCTGAAGCAAATTGCTGGAATTGCCTGCACAAAACTATGCTATGGCCCCAAACTATTTATTATGAATCCTTGGTCAAAAAGTGAGATCCTCCAAATGTGAGTTTATTTGGAAATCATTCTTAATATTAATCCTTATCCTTGGGGAGTGGATATTCAGTCTGCCACAAGCAGGTATTGACTCGCGGATCTTTGACATCTTCAACCGACTGGGTCCTACCCCTCGTCTGTGCCTCCTTCCGGAACGGAGGTTGAATGACTATGAGGATCAATTGAATCAGGCGATCCAGAACCTAAACTTCCCTGTGCTTGAGAAAGCACTCATGAATGCTAGGGTCCTCCAGATGGATGATATGTCACACAAGTTATGTCTCGTCACTCGCAAGGATCGAGACAATGTCTACAGCCGTGCCGTCATACATCTTATCACGGATTGGGTCAAATCGCGACTTGCGCTCCAGTTGCGGACCATGGAGAAAGCAGAGCAACTACGCCTGATGCGGATGTTATCGAGGGTATCAGAGAGTAGACCCTTGGCTGGCGTCTTGTTTGAGGCAATGGCGCAATCGGAGTTGCTGGACGGGATCACCCTGAATCTCATGCCGATGGTGAAGAAGCCTGATTCGAGCCCACAGGGGCGGCACCAGCCCCAGTGGCACTCAAGTCACATTCTCATTCCTGACACTCTCGACACACTTTGCGAAAAGGCACCCGAGATTCCTCGTACCATCGAACCGGACAGTTGGAAAGAATATTCCGACAATGGATTATCATCGATCGAACCGAATGTTATGTACGTGCCGCAGCACTCGAACGAAAAGGCGATTGATTCGTTTATTCTCGTCGACGACATCCTCCACCTCTTCCAGTTCACCATCGGATCGAAGCATGACATTAATAATCATGGACTTGTCGGGGTTGGGGAAAAGTACGGTTTTCCTAAGGACATGGCGAAGTGGCGCTTCACATTCATCATACCACCCAACACGATTTTAAAGATTCCTCAAGCGCAACGAGGGCCTCTGAAGGACCTCGAGTTTTATTCGGCAGTCCTTGATGTTGGTCTCGAGATCCAGGTAGAGTAACGAATAACACTGCCCAGTTTGGTCTCGCTCAATCCCCTCCATGTCACCATTCATCTCTTTTCTTGCTAGTCATGATTATTTCCTCCCACATTTCCATGGGCGCCTTAACTGCGCCTTTTATCATCAGACCCTCGAGATTTGCTCATGGGGGCATCCACAAAGTTTTTTACTCGTACTGCAGTTCTGACTTCAAAATCAAATGCATTACTATTAGCACTGTATGAAAAGTAGATACCAAGTTTCTGAGAGACGCCTGCACCTCCTGCTACTATACGTAACGAGATGTGCAGGAAGTACACTTGTCCATCAGGCTTAAGTGCGGGCCACGGATCGTCGTGAGCGGAAATGAGTCAATCAAACGAATGGGAAAAAAAATTGATAATTTGATCGATGGAAGCGAGAGGGCGAATGAGGCGTTGGTTGGATGGTTGAAATTCTCGTTTATATACCGCGGTAGGCCCTCTCTCACAGCGGAACAAGCATGCTCGAGTAGTAACAGTCCCGAAGCTAGTTGTCCGAGGAGAAAGAAAATAGGACGACATGCGACATTCGATGGTGGAAGGCGCTTTCGATTCATCAAGCGTATTCTGCAGAGTGGCCAGGGCAGATTCGACAATCGGAAATTCACCAGCGATGCTTGGAGGCACTTGGGATATTACCCCCATTCCCCACTTTCGAGCCCTCGTTTCTGCTCAGTATAACGAATGGGATACGTGCCGATCGCTCCACCTCACTGTTGAAAATGCATTCGTAGCATGCCCACCAGTGCAAGGCCTAATGACATCCAGGGCCAAAACATTAGCTGTCCCATCCCGGATTTTCTCCACGGAGGTGTCCTGGATCATCCCGTGCAACATGAAACCGCGTATTGCATGAATAATAAGATTCACGTGGAAGCTGCAGAACAGCGTACCTGTCGACACCAGTCTCATCCATATATCCTGCCACTCAACGCAATCATATATTCCTCCTTCCCCCCAACCGCGCAACTAGCCATGAAGCCTTTCGCAACAAGAGCGAATAGCCTTAACATCGCACTCTCTTCCGTCGTCCCATTCCCATTCTCCGAGCGCTCAAGAAGGCATACAACACCAAACGTTAGAGGTGTGCAAGTCCATGGTATAGCACTGAAGACTTTCGCGAGGGTGTATGTATGCAGGGGGAGATCACGAAGGAGGGTGTCACCTCCGGCACCGGAGGCATACGAACGCGCAATTTGAAGACACCGGGAGAGACTTGAGACGGACAAGACAGTAGAATGAAGGCGAGTGATACCCAATAGATCGTCTTTATCCCCTCATTAAGAAATCCGATCAAATAGCCTTTCGCCCCGTTGAGGGATACCTCTGTTGTAGGGACCGGATGCGTGCCGATCTGTTCTTGAGGCGGTGAACGTATATATTGTTCGAACGCGTTGCACTTGGATAGAGAGATGAAAGAGCGTCGGTATTTATGCAGTGTGCTTCTAGGCGGGGATGGGATGAGAGGAAGCCGCAATGGGACGATGAAAAGCGAGAGGGAACGGGATCCCAACGAAGTGGGTCCCAAATACTTTGACTAAATTAGTGATGCTGAATCGAAACTACTGATGCAGAAACTACCCCACCAGCGCCACACTGAGGCTTCCGTCAGTAGCGGGGAACGACTTGAAACCATCCAAGCACCACTCCTGGCTCCCGAGGCTTTCGGTACTAACGCTCTCCTTTACCAATTTGGCACTAGTATGGGATAGGTCGGAGCCTCCAGATCCTTCAGTCATCCATTATCCTGGTGTGAACCCCTGAGGGATCGCGACTATGAAGTGCAATCTCGATGCATGAGAGGAACATACGTACAAGCGCATACACCTGAGAAGGCGAGGGAGAATGTCTCACTTCATGTCTTCTGTACCGAATAGCTCCAGCACTACGATGACCATGGAAGTGTGATTATGCAATATGAGTCTGGGGAGATATGTATTTACCTCTAGCACAAGCATCGGTCATGGGAAAGAGACAATGTCTGCGGAGCAGTAGAGGTAATACAGACATGGATAAGGATACCACACATTTGTATTGCAGAAGAACTGACCATCCGAGCGTCTACATTATAAATGACGATCTTTGCGAAACTGAGAACCGTTGCCCGTTCCGCATACTTGTTCCTCTCGTATGCCATCGAAATAAGGCCTTCCTTCAAAGTCGTAGCCTTCAGGGCTCGTCAGCCCGGATTGCCGGAGAAGTGCTGAAGTCGTCGATTCATTAAGCCCATTCGTCGTATTAACGCAGAGACGAATGGCTCGATGGAGGATTGCAGAGTGCACCGATCGCTTATTGCTATGGTTATAGAGATGTATTGCGTTCAAACTGCTTCAATAGGGTGGGTAGGGACAGGTTGCTCACGACCGCGGACTTCATCCCCACCAGACGAGTTCAGGGACCTCGGATTGGAGGCTATGCAAAATATGGTAGGGCACCAGATTCTCTGAAAACTATCGCACCGCGTGATGGGGGAAGATTCATTCAAAGAGCGACGGTAGGGCTAGGCCGTCCGTGTAGGAATGTGGAATGTGTATCGGGCGTGGTGGTTGATATAGAGACATAAAAGATGTTGATAGAAGGGTGGAGAGGATCCTTGTACGTTCAACGGGCGCACTGGAGGCGAGATGGGTCTCGTGACCAGAGCTCTGCCACCCCAAACTCTCAAAATTTGTGACAATGTACTGTGTTTTGCCTGCAACACGCCTTGCCGGCAGAAGAATAACAACACGCACTCGCCCGCGTCGCTCTATTCTGTCTACCAGTTCTTCCTCGAACCTCACATTCCATCGTCTTCATTCCATACCTCCTACCGGTAGAATGACCAGCCCAAATCACTCTATCAAATTTGTGTTGACACATTGGAAGAAGAGTTCCGAAAGAATCGGAAATCTCAGGAAGATTTCTTGCAACTCAAGGGAGATGTTGATAAATTACAGGATTCCGAGACCCTGCAACGCGCAAGGGATGTATATGAACGCGCTCGAGTTGAGTTTTGTTCGCGTTGCCATCATCGCTTTCTCACGCCCCTTCGGCTTTGTTCATTGATTTTGAGTGATCCACTATGCATTTCTGCAGCTTACATCCTCCATAAAGGAGAGTTCTCGTCTACGAGCCGCAGCAGAGGATCTTCGAAAGCAAGGGGTAAAAATTGGAGATGTGGTCTCTGATGCGCTGAAAACCATGGAGGAAAGCGATATAATGAGAGCAGTGAGTTCCCCCCTTTTTTTCTTTCTCTGAGACTCCGCCCATACGAAGATTTCGAGAGCGTCCGCCGCCGTCTCCACTACTATTGCGTCCACGACTGAACCGATTCGGAATACAGCTGCCTATAAAGCTTTACCTGAGACTGTTTTGGACGCTCTAGAAATAGCGGTAGCTCTAGGCATGGCAGGTACGGCCGAAAGAGGCGCGATGTAACCGGAGGGAGAAACGGCTAGCAAAGGCTGGGGAGGCCGCCGACCGCGTGCAAAGGGCGGAGGCGAATCCAAAGTTAGTTCAGTCCTGCTATTCTCTTCCCTGCAGGTTGTGTTTTAACGTTACTGATTCTGTTTCCCATTATTAGAGCAGGAGAGACATTGGTACTGCAGAAGGTCGCCGAAAACCATGAAAAATGGGATCGGCTGAAGCAAACGAATCCCCTCTCACGACAATTCACTAACCTACGTCGGGCATATGACGAATCAGAGAATCCGTTCGTGTCCCGCGTTCGGCCGGTCATGGATACGATGGGGATCCTATCGACGAGAACGAGACGGCTCAGGCGACGCAGATTCTGAGGGCAATAGATCCGACCTTTGATCTGCGGGAGTACATTTTTCCCGAAGTCGTGGACGCATATCTTAGTGCAGATGGCGAGGTGATGCAAGCTTGGCGCGGCGAAGCGGTCCGTAATCTCACGTTCGTCAAGTGTTGGTTTCCTGACGTGCTTTTGTTGGGCATAGACACATAGCGGGTTGTGATGGGCAACCATAAGACAGCACTTAAAATAGGGTCTTTTTCCCGAGAGTGAAGGACTAGATATACGGCAGGTGGACGTATGCCTCATTCGTACCCACATACATCCCTGATAATACACTCGCGCCCTGGTAAGCTCTGGCAAAACTCTTGAAGGAACTTTGTTCTTGAGGTATCTTTCACCACTCGAGAGGCACTTATGTTCTGGAATGCCCTGACGCAGGAAGTCGTGGTGGGCGCGTCAAATTATGTCGAATAATGCAGATATGCAGCTATCCTAACGCGGGCCGGGCAAACTGGGGAACGAACTCAACACGCGGGTGGGAAAGTAACAGAGACAACGCAGGGGTATCTCCTTGCGCCTCAATAAATTACTTGCCAATGACTCTCGTCTACTAATCCAGGATGGTGCCTGAGTACGCTATATGCCCTGCCCTTGGATCAATTGATATGCTAACAGACGTTGATTAGCACTGCGTGCTAGCGCAGCTCTCACTGTGGAGTGGCTGGTACAGTGTTACGCGAATATCTCCACGAGGGAAAACTGCCAGCACACTTCACAGCAGACAGAAATTCTCTTCCCGCCATGGTCCTCAGACTCTATCGACGGGTGATGATGCCGCACCATTGGCTATGGAGGGTGTAGAGAGTGCCGAGGGACGGCGCTCACCGCATTTTGTACACGGCTGAGGCTCAGATTGGGGTGAAGATTTCGCGAACCAGTCAATACGATGGAAGGCCGCTGCAATGCCTGGCCTAGGTCACACGCATACATGTCAAGCTCGATAGCCCGGCATCACTAGCGCCCGACCTGTCGGGCGCCTAAGTTGTATAGTGCGCTGTCATGTGAAAACAATTTTCGATCTCCATGTAATTGAAACTCAGACAAATCTTGTCTCACCAACCATGTCCGCCTCGCTGGCTTCTGTCCTCCGCCCAGGAAAAACGTACACGGTTTCTGACGATCAATACCTTACTCTGTTTCATAAGAAATTTTGGGGCACGAGCATGCAAGCAGAAGAGGTGGAATGGCGTCGTGCCCAATCAGCCATTGGACGGGGTGAACGCAATGAAGAGAGCTACCAGAGCGCAGATGTCTCCATGGAGGGCGATGTGGAGGATGAAGATAGCCTCCCAGGATGCTACTACCTTGACATTGACATAGAGGGTCTGCAGCCTCAGGGACTTTGGATTCGCCCTGACTATGTTCGCATCTATGATGCTCTTCATCGTGATTATCCTTTACCCATGGATATGGATCTTATCGGAAAAACGCCATGTGCTGTGATCACTGGCCAACCTGGCATTGGTGAGTCTCCTTGTGTTGCTTTAACCCTATGTCCCTTGAGCTTCTTGGAGTAGGAAAGAGTGTTTGGATTTGGTATGCCACTCGTCGCCGCATGGCTGCCAGGGAGCCCTTTGTCCTATACTATGGATCGCCGACTTCGCCTCTTCGTGGAAGACGGCGTATATGATGTACCAGATGGATGGCAGAAGAGTGACTTCCGTTATTTTATCTGGACTTTCGTCGACACCGATGCAAACAAGGAGGGCATGCCATCCGATTTCGTTCGACCTTCCACTCCTTCTTCATTATATTCACCAGATCTCCTGAAGCAAATTGCTGGAATCGCCTGCACAAAACAATGCAAGAGCCCGAAATTATCATTATGAATCCTTGGTCCAAAAGTGAAATCCTCCAAATGTGAGCTCATTTGGAAACACTTCTTAATCTTCATCCTTATCCTCGGAGGATCAGTATGCCACCAAATGTTAGCTCACATATCTTCGACATCTTCTACCAGCTGGGCCCCACCCCTCGCCTGTGCCTCCTTTCAGGGAATGCTTTGGAGCGGTATGAGCACCGATTGAATCAAGCGATCCGGGGGATAAATGTCTCTGTGCTTGAAGAAGCACTCGTGAATGCTACCTTCCTCGAGATGGATGATATGTCTCACAAGTTATGTCTCGTCACTCGGAAGGATCGAGACAATGTCTACAGCCGTGCCGTCATACATCTTATCACGGATTGGGTCAAATCGCGACTTGCGCTCCAGTTGCGGACCATGGAGAAAGTAGAGCAACTACGCCTGATGCGGATGTTATCGAGGGTACCAGAGAGTAGACCCTTGGCTGGCGTCTTGTTTGAGGCAATGGCGCAATCGGAGTTACTGGACGGGATCACCCTGAATCTCATGCGGATGGTGAAGAAGCCCGGTTCGAGCCCGCAGAGGCAGCCCCAGTGGCACTCAAGTCACAATCTCGTTCGTAATGCCACTCTTGACACACTTCGTGAAGAGGAACCCAAGATTCCTCTCACCATCCACCCCAACAATTGGAAAGAGTATTCCGACAACGGACCATCATCGGTCGAGCCGAATGTCATGTACATACCGCAGCTCTCGAACCAAAAGGTATTTGATTCCTTTATTCTCGTCGACGGCATCCTCCACCTCTTCCAGTTCACCATCGGATCGGAGCATGCCATTAATCATGGACTTGTCGGGGTTGGAGAAAAGTACGGTTATCCTCAGGACATGGCGAAATGGCACTTTACGTTCGTCATACCACCGAACAGGGTTTTAAAGGTTCTCAAGCGCATCAAGGGCCTCTGAACGACCTTAAGTTGTTTTCGGCAATCCTCGACGTTGGTGTCGAGATCCCGGTAGAATAATCGAATAACACAACCCAGTTTGGTCTCGCTCGATCCCCTCCACGCCACCATTCGTCTCGTTTCTTGCTAGTCACGACTATTTCCTCCCATGTTTCTATGGGTGCCTTCCCTGTACCTTTTATCATCCGACCCCTCGAGATTTTCTCGTGGGGCGTCCACAAAGTCTTTGTACTCGCGTGAATAGTATACATCAAGATGTACTGCAGTTCTGACTTCAAAATGAAATGTAGCACTGTATGAAAGTAGATATCAAGTTTCTGAGAGACGCCTGTAGGTGAAATGACCTCACCCTACTGTACGTAACGAGATGTGCAGGAAGTACACTTGTCCGTCAGGCTTAAGAGCAGGCCACGGATTGTCGTGAGCAGGAAATGAGTCAATCAAACGAATGGGAAAAAGTTGATAATTTGATCGATGGAAGCGAGACGGCGAATGAGGCGTTGGTTGGATGGTTGGAATTCTCGTTTATATACCGCGGTAGGCCCCTGTCTCACAGCGGAACAAGCAGCTCAAGTAGTAACAGTCCCGAAGTTAGTTGTCCGAGGAGAAAGAAAATAGGATGATATGCAACGTTCGATGGCCGAAGGCGTTTTCGATTCATCAAGCGTATTCTACAGAGTGGCCCGCGCAGATTCGACAATCGAAAGTTCACCAACAATGTCACCAACGATGCTTGGAGGCACTTGGGATACGACCTTCATTCCCCACTTTCGACCTGTCGTTTCGACTCAGTATGACGAACTTACGTGACGGGATACGTGCCGATCGCTCCACCTCACTGTTGAAAATGCATTCGTAGCATGCCCACCAGTGCAAGGCCTAATGACATCCAGGGCCAAACATTAGCTGTCCCATCCCGGATTTTCTCCACCGAAATGTCCTGAATCACCCCACGCAACATGAAACCACGTATTGCATGCGTAATAAGATTCACAGGGAGATGGAAGCTGCAGAACAGCTTACCTCCCGATACCAGTCTCCTCCATATATCCCGCCACTCAACGCAATCATACATTCCTCTTCCCCCCAACCGCGTAACTAGCCACGAAGCCTTTCACAACAGGAACGAATAGCCTTAACATTGCACTCTCTTCCGCCATCCCATTCCCATTCTCCGAGCGCCCAAGAAGGCATACAACACTAAATGTTAGGTGCGTAAGTCCATATAGCACTGAGACTTTCGCGAGGGTGTGTGTATGCAAGGGGAGATCACGAAGGAGTGTATCACCTCCGGCATCGGAGGAAATAGTGCGGACCGAGGCATACGACGCGCAATTTGAAGACACCGGGAGAGACTTGAGACGGATAGGATAGCAGAATGAAGACGGGTGATATCCAATACTAGCGAGATCGTCTTTATCCCCTCATTAAGAAATCCGATCAAATAGCCTTTCGCCCCGTTGAGGGATACCTCTGCTGTAGGAACCGGATGTGTGCCGATCTTGTTCTTCAGGCGGTGAATGCATATATTGTCTGAACGCGTTGCACTTGGATAAAGAGATGGAAGTGCGTCGGTATTTATGCCCAATGTGCTTTTAGGCAGGGATGGGATGAGAGGAAGCCACAATGGGACGATGAAAAGCGAGAGGGAACGGGATCTCAATAGGGTCGGTCTTAAATATTTTAACTAAATTAGGGATACTGAATCAAAACCAGTTCGAGCGTTGAGGTTTCCGTCGGTAGCGGAGGAGAACCACTTGAAAACATCCACGCACCACTCCTGACTCCCGAGGCTTTCGGTACTAACGCTCTCCTTCACCAATTTGGCCGCAGTTCCAGTATGTGATAGGTCGGAGCCTCCCAAATCGTTCAGTCATCCAAGTCATCCATTGTCCCGCGGTGAACCCCTGAGAGGGATCACAACTGCGATGTGCAACATCGATGCGTGAGAGGACAGACATATGTAGGAGTGTGACAGGCTC
Organism: Hydnum rufescens UP504; assembly: GCA_014904985.1. Lineage (NCBI taxonomy): Eukaryota > Fungi > Basidiomycota > Agaricomycetes > Cantharellales > Hydnaceae > Hydnum > Hydnum rufescens. Next base: position 408,775 of record MU128928.1, on the reverse strand, counting down.
CAGAAAGCGAGGGAGAACGTCTCGCTTCATTTCTTCTGTACCGAATAGCTCCAGCACTACGATGACCATTGGAAGTGTGATTATGCAATATAAGTCTTGAGAGATATGCATTTACCTCTAGTACGACCATCGGTCATGGGAAAGGGACACAAGATCTACGGAACAGTAGAGGTAATACATACATATGGGTAAGGGGCTCGTCAGCCCGGATTGCCGGAGAAGTGCTGAAGTCGTCGATTCATTGAGCCCATTCGTCGTATTAACGCAGAGATGAATGGCTCGATGGAGGATTACAGAGTGCACCGATCGCTTATTGCTATGGTTATAGAGATGTATTGCGTTCAAACTGCTTCAATAGGGTGGGTAGGGACAGGTTGTTCACGACCGGGGACTTCGTTCCCCACCAGACGAGTTCAGGGATTTCGGATTTGAGGCTATGCAAAATATGATAGGGCACCAGATTCTCTGAAAACTATCGCACCGCGTGATGGGGGAGGATTCATTCAAAGAGCGACGGTCGGACTAGGCCGTCCGTGTAAAAATAAGGAATGTGTATCAGGCCTGTGGTGGTTGATATAGAGACATGAAAAATGTTGATAGAAGGGTGGAGAGGATCCTTGTTCAACGGGCGCGCTGGAAGCGAGATGGGTCTCGTGACCAGAGCTCTGCCACCCGGTAACTTCAGTGTAACTTCCCCAAACTCAACGTTTGTGGCAATGTACTGTGTTTTGCCTCCAACTCGCCTCGCCGGCAGAAGAATAACAACACGCACTCGCCCGCGTCGCTCTATTTTGTCTACCGGTCCTTCCTCGAACCCCACGCTCTCCAACCTCCTACCGGTAGAATGACCCGCCCAAATCACCCTACCAAACCCGTGCCGACACATTGCAAGAAGAGTCCCGAAAGAATCGGAAATCTCGCGAAGATTTCCTGCAACTCAAGGGAGATGTTGATAAATTACAGGATTCCCCAAAGCCCTGAAACGCGCAAGGGATGTATATGAACGCGCTCGAGTTGAGTTTTGTTCGCGTTGCTATCATCACTATCTCACGCCCCTTCAGCTTTGCTGATTGGTTTTGAATGATCCACTATACATTTCTGCAGCTTACATCCCCCATAAAGGAGAATCCTCGTCTACGAGCCGCAGCAGAAGAACTACGAAAGCAAGGGGTAAAACTTGGAGATGTGGTCTCCGATGCACTGAAAACCATGGAGGAAAGCGATATAATGAGAGCAGTGAGTTCCCCTTTTTTTCTTCTTCATCAAATTACTTTCTCTGAGACTCCGCCCATACGAAGATTTCGGGAGCGTCCTCCGCCATCTCCACTACTATTGTGTCCACGACTGAACCGATTCGGAATACAGCTGCGTATAAAGCTTTGCCTGAGACTGTTTCGGACGCTCTAGACAATAGCGGTAGCTCTAGGCATGGCGGGTACGAGGCGAAAGAGGCGCGATGTAAACGGAGAAACGGTAGCAAAGGCTGGGAAGGCCGCCGGCCGCGTGCAAAAGAGCCCAGGCGAATCCAGAGCTAGTTCGGCCCTGGTATTCTTTTCCCTGTAGGTTGTGATTTAACGTTACTTATTCTGTTTCGCATTATTAGAGCAGGAGAGACATTGGTGCTGCATAAGGCCGCCGAAACCCATGAAAATGGGATCGGCTGAAGCAAACGAATCCCCTCTCACGACAATTCACTAACCCACGTCGGGCGTACGACGAATCTGTGAATCCATTCGTGTCTAGCGTTCGGCCGGTCACGGATACGATAAGGATCCTCTCGACGAGAACGAGACGGCTCAGGCGACGCAGATTTTGAGGGCAATAGATCCGACCTTGGATCCCCAGGTGTACATTTTTCCCGAAGTCGTGGACGCATATCTTAGTGCAGATGGCGAGGTGATGCAAGCTTGGCGCGGCGAAGCGGTCCGTAATCTCACGTTCGTCAAGTGTTGGTTTCCTGACGTGCTTTTGTGGGGCATAGACGCATAGCGGGTTGTGATGGGCAACCATAAGACAGCACTTAAAAATAGGGTCTTTTCCCCGAGAGTGAAGGACCAGATATACGGCAGGTGGACGTATGCCTCATTCGTACCCACATACATCCCTGATAATACACTCGCGCCCTGGTAAGCTCTGGCAAAACTCTTGAAGGAACTTTGTTCTTGAGGTATCTTTCACCACTCGAGAGGCACTTATGTTGTAGAATGCCCTGACGCAGGAAGTCGTGGTGGGCGCGTCAAATCATGTCGAATAATGCAGATATGCAGCTATCCTAACGCGGGACGGGCAAACTGGAGAACGAACTCAACACGCGGGTGGGAAAGTAACAGAGACAGCGCAGGGGTATCTCCTCGCGCCTCAATAAATTACTTGCCAATGGCTCTCGTCTACTAATCCAGGATGGTGCCTGAGTACGCTATATGTCCCGCCCTTGGATCAATTGGTATACTAACAGACGTTGATTAGCACTGCGCGCTAGCGCAAGTCTCACTGTGGAGTGGCTGGTACAGTGTTATGCGAATATTTCCGCGAGGGAAAACTGCCAGCAAACGGCACGTAGTATGTGAAACGACCGAAATTCTCTTCCTGCCACGGTCCTCGGGCTCTATCGACGGGTGATGATGCCGCACCATTGGCTATAGAGGGTGTAGAGTGTCGAGGACCTGAGGTTTTTGAAGGCCATGAATGCGCTTGATTTTAGTCTGGCAGATTGCAAAGGATTACCGGGTTGAGGTTCAGATTGGGGTGATTTCGCGAATCAGTCAATATGATGGAAGGCCGCTTCAACGCGTCTGTGTTGTGGGTCACACGCACGCATATCAAGCTCGATAGCTCGGCATCACTAGCGCCCGATCTGCCGGGCGCCTAAGTAGTATATTGCGCTGTCATGTGAAAACAATTTTCGATCTCGATGTAATTGAAACTCCAACAAATCCTGTCTCACCAACCATGTCTGCTAACTTGTCCTCGCTGGCTTCTGTCCTCGACCGCCCGAGAAAAACGTGGGACAAGGTTCCTGACCATGAACCGCTTGCTCTGTTTCATCACAAATTTTGGGCGAAGAGCATGGAACCAGAGAGAGAGTGGCACAATGTCCGATCGAAAACTGGTGAGGTGGAGGACGAGGATGAAGATGTCCTCCCTGGATGTTATTATCTTAACATTGACATCAAGGGTCTGTGGCCTAAGGGCCTTTGTATTCGCCCCGATTATGTTCGCATCTATGATGCTCTTCATCGTGATTATCCTTTACCCATGGATATGGATCTTATCGGACAAACGCCATGTGCTGTGATCACTGGCCAACCTGGCATCGGTGAGTCTCCTTGTGTTGCTTTAACCCTATGTCCCTTGAGCTTCTTGGAGTAGGAAAGAGTATTTGGATTTGGTATGCCACTCGTCGCCGCATGGCTACCAGGGAACCCTTCCTCCTATACTATGGATCCAAACTTTTCCTCTTTGTGCAGGAGGGTGTATATGATGTGTCAGATGGATGGCAGAAGAGTGACTTCCGTTATTTTATCTGGACTTTTGTCGACTCAGATGAAACCAGGGGGGGCATTCCACCTCATTTCGTTTGACCTTCAACTCCTCTGTTCATTATATTCACCACATCTCCTGTGGCAAAGCGATGGGAGCGCCTGAACAAGACAATGCAAGAGCCCAAAATTATGATTATGAACCCTTGGTCCAAGAGTGAAATCCTCCAAATGTGAGTTCATTGAAAACTCTTCTTAATATTCATCCTTATCCTCAGAGGATCAGTATGCCACCAAATGTTAGCTCGCGTATATTTGACATCTTCTACCGGCTGGGCCCCACCCCTCGCCTGTGCCTCCTTTCAGGGGATGGTTTGGAGAGGTATGAGCACCGATTGAATCAAGCGGTCCGGCGGACGAATGTCTCTGTGCTTGAAGAAGCACTCATGAATGCTACCTTCCTCGAGATGGATGGTATGTCTCACAAGTTATGTCTTGTCACTCGCAAGGATCGAGACAGATGTGTACAGTGGTGCCATCATACACATTATCACGGATTGGGTCAAATCGCGACTTGCGCTCCAGTTGCGGACCATGGAGGAAACAGAGCAATTACGCCTGATGCGGATGTTATCGAGGGTACCAGACAGTAGACCCTTGATTGCGGTCTTGTTTGAGGCGCGGGCGCAATCGCAGTTACTGGATGGGGTCACCCTGAATCTCATGAGGATGGTGAAGAAGCCTGGTTCGAGCCCACCGGGGCAGCCGCAGCCCCAGTGGCACTCAAGTCACATTCTCCTTTGTGATGCCACTCTTGACCCACTTCGCGAAAAGGAGCCGAAATTCCTCTCCACCCAGACGATTGGAAAGAGTATTCCGACAACGGACTATCATCGGTCGAGCCGAATGTTATGTACATACCGCAGCTCTGGAACCAAAAGGCATTTGATTCGTTTATTCTCATCGACGGCGTCCTCCACCTCTTCCAGTTCACTATCGGATCGGAGCATGCCATTAATCATGGACTTGTCGGGGTTGGAGAAAAGTACGGTTTTCCCAAGGACATGGCGAAGTGGCACTTTACGTTCGTCATGCCACCGAATAGGGTTTTAAAGGTCCTCAGGCGCATCAAGGGCCTCTGAAGGACCTTAAGTTGTACTCGGCAATCCTCGATGTTGGTGTCGAGATCCCGGTAGAATAACGAATAACACAACCAGTTTGGTCTCGCTCGATCCCCTCCACGCCACCATTCGTCTCGTTTCTTGCTAGTCACGACTATTTCCTCCCATGTTTCTATGGTGCCTTCCCTGTTCCTTTTATCATCCGACCCTCGAGATTTTCTCGTGGGGCGGTCCACAAAGTCTTTGTACTCGCGTGAATAGGATACATCAAGATGTACTGCAGTTCTGACTTCAAAATGAAATGTGTTACTATTAGCACTGTATGAAAGTAGATATCAAGTTTCTGAGAGACGCCTGTGGGTGAAATGACCTCCCCTACTGTACGTAACGAGATGTGCAGGAAGTACACTTGTCCGTCAGGCTTAAGGGCGGCACGGATTGTCGTGAGCGGAAATGAGTCAATCAAACGAATGGGAAAAAATTGATGATTTGATTGATGGAAGCGAGAGGGCGAATGAGGCGTTGGTTGGATGGTTGGAATTCTCGTTTATATACCGCGGTAGGCCCCCTCTCTCACAGCCGAACAAGCATGCTCGAGTAGTAACAGTCCCGAAGCTAGTTGTCCGAGGAGAAAGAAAATAGGATGATACGAAACGTTCGATGGTGGAAGGCGTTTTCGATTCATCAAGCGTATTCTGCAGAGTACCCAGCGCAGATTAGAAAATCGAAAGTCACCAGCAATGTCACCAGCGATGCTTGGAGGCACTTGGGATATGGCCTTCATTCCCCACTTTCGAGCCCTCGTTCTACTCAGTATAACGAACTTGCGTGGCCGGACACGTGCTCGTTCCACCTCACTGTTGAAAGTGCATTCGTAGTATACCCACCAGCGCAAGGCCCAATGACATCCAGGGCCAAAACATTAGCTGTCCCATCCCGGATTTTCTCCACCGAAGTGTGCTGGATCATCCCGTGCAACATGAAGCCGCGTATTGCATGAATAATAACATTCACAGGAAGATGAAGCTGCAGAACAGCTTGCCTCCCGATACCAGTCTCCTCCTATATATGCCGCCACTCAACGCAATCATACATTCCTCCACCCCCCCAACCGCGCAACTAGCCACGAAGCCTTTCGCAATAGGAACTACCGTCCCATTCCCATTCTCCGAGCGCCCAAGAAGGCATACAGGACCAAATGTTAGGTGTGCAAGTCCATGGCTATAGCACTGAGACTTTCGCGAGGGTATATGTATGCAAGGGAGATCGCGAGAGTGTATTGCCTCCGGCACCGGAGGAAATAGTGCGGACCGAGGCATGCGAACGCGCAATTTGAAGACACCGAGGAGAGACTTCAGATGGATAAGATAGCAGAATGAAGACGAGTGATATCCAATAGATCGTCTTTATCCCCTCATTAAGAAATCCGATCAAATAGCCTTTCGCCCCGTTGAGGGATACCTCTGCTGTAGGGACCGGATGCGTGCCAATCTTGTTCTTGAGGCGGTGAACGTATATATTGCTCGAACGCGTTGCATTTGGATAGAGATGAAAGAGCGTCGGTATTTATACAGTGTGCTTCTGGCGGGGGTGGGGTGAGGGGGGGCCGCGGTGGGACGATGAAAAGCGAGAGGGAACGGGATCCCAACGAGGTCGGTCCTAAATATTTTGACTAAATTAGTGATGCTGAATCGAAACTACTGGTGCAGAAACTACCCCACCAGCGTCACACTGAGGCTTCCGTCAGTAGCGGAGAACGACTTGAAGCCATCCAAGCACCACTCCTGGCTCCGGAGGCTTTCGGTATCAACGCTCTCCTTTACCAATTTGGCCGTAGTTTCAGTATGGGACAGGTCGGAGCCTCTAGGTCGTTGAGTCATGCACTATCCTGCTGTGAACCCCAGAGAGGGATCACGACTATGATGTGCAATCTCGATGCATGAGAGGACGAACATACGTCGGAGCATTAACGACAAGCACATATACCTGAGAAGGCGAGGGAGAATCTCTCGTCTCATTTCTTCTGTACCGAATAGTTCCAGCACTACGATCGCCATAGAAATGTGATTACGCAATATGAGTCTGGGGAGATATGTATTTACCTTTAGCATAACCATCGGTCAAGAGACACAGTCTGCGGAACAGTAGAGGCAATACAGATATATGATAAGGACATCCCACATTTATATCACAGAAGAACTGACCATCCGAGCGTCTGCGTTACAGATGACGAATTTGCGAAACTATAAACCCTTGCCCATTCCGCGTGCTTGTTCCTTTCGTATGCAATCGAAATAAGGTCTTCCTCAAAAGTTGTAGCCTTCAGAGCTCACCAGCCCCGAGAAGTGTTCAACTCGTCGATTCGTTGACCCCATTCGTCGTATTGGCACAGGGGGTCACGAATGAGTCTCGTGACCAGAGCTCTGCCACCCGGTAACTTCCCCAAACTTTCAAAAATTTGTGGCAATGTACTGTGTTTTGCCTGCAACACGCCTCGCCGGCAGAAGAATAATAACACGCTCTCGTCCCCGTCGCTCCATTCTGTCCCCCATTCCCTCCTCGAACCCCACCCTCTCCGACCTTCGATCCTCTTCATTCCATACTTCCTCCTACCGACAGAATGACCAGCCCAAGTCACCCTATCAGACTTTCATCGACACATTACAAGAAGAGATCCGAAAGAATCGGAGATTTCAGGAAGATCCCGAGAAGTGTTCAACTCGTCGATTCGTTGACCCATTCGTCGTATTGGCACAGAGACGATGGTTCGATAGAGGATCGCAGAGCGCTCCGATCGCTTGCATTGCTGTTATAGAGATGTATTGGGTTCAAGCTGCTTCAATAGAGGGTACAGCGACAGGTTGCCCACGACCGTGGACTTCGTTCGCCCACCGGACGAGTTCAGGGATCTCGGATTTGAGGCCATGTAAAATATGATAACGCACTAGATTCTCTGAAAACTATCACACTGACTGATATAGGACGATTCGTTTAAAGAGCGACGGTGGGACTAGGTCGTCTGCGTAGGGATGGGGAAGATGTATCGGGTTCAGTGATGGTTGATATAAAGACATAAAAAGATTTGTAGATGGATGGAAAGCCGGGTCACGAATGAGTCTCGTGACCAGAGCTCTGCCACCCGGTAACTTCCCCAAACTTTCAAAAATTTGTGGCAATGTACTGTGTTTTGCCTGCAACACGCCTCGCCGGCAGAAGAATAATAACACGCTCTCGTCCCCGTCACTCCATTCTGTCCCCCATCCCTCCCTCGAACCCACCCTCTCCAACCTTCGATCCTCTTCATTCCATACTTCCTCCTACCGACAGAATGACCAGCCCAAGTCACCCTATCAGACTTTCATCGACACATTACAAGAAGAGATCCGAAAGAATCGGAAATTTCAGGAAGATCTCTTACAGCTCAAGGGAGATGTTGATAAATTACAGGATTCCGAAGCCCTGAAACGCGCAAGGGATGTATATGAACGCGCTCGAGTTGAGTTTTTGTTCGCGTTGCTATCATCGCTTTCTCACGCCCCTTCGGCTTTGCTGATTGATTTTGAATGATCCACTATGCATTTCTGCAGCTTACATCCTCCATAAAGGAGAATCCTCGTCTACGAGCCGCAGCAGAAGAGCTACGAAAGCAAGGGATAAAAATTGGAGATGTGGTCTCCGATGCGCTGAAAACCATGGAGGAAAGCGATATAATGAGAGCCGTGGGTTCCCCCTTTTTTTCTTCGTCAAATTACTTTCTCTGAGACTCCACCCATACGAAGATTTCGAGAGCGTCCTCCGCCGTGTCCTCTACTATTGCATCCACGACTGAACCGATTCGGAATACAGCTGCGTATAAAGCTTTGTCTGAGACTGTTTTGGACGCTCTAGACGATAGTGGCAGCTCTAGGCATGGTGGGTACGAGGCGAAAGAGGCGCGACGTAAACGGAGGGAGAAACGGCTAGCGAAGGCCGGGAAGGCCGCTGGACGCGTGCAAAGGACGGAGGCGAATCCAGAGTTAGTTCAGTCCTGCTACCTCTTCCCTGCAGGTGAATTTAACATTACTTATTCTGCTGGGCCCCTTTCGCGTTATTAGAGCCGGAGAGAGATTAGTGCTGCATAAGGACGCCGCGAAGAATGAAAAATGGGATCGGCTGAAGCAAACGAATCCCATCTTGCGACAATTCACTAACCTACGCCGGGCGTACGACGAATCTGAGAATCCGTTCGTGTCCGGCGTTCGGTCGGTCACGGATACGATAGGGACCCTCTTCGACGAGAACGAGACGGCTCAGGCGACGCGGATTTTGAGGGCGATGGATCCGACTTTTGATGTAGAAGGATTCCACCGCGAGTTGCGGGAGTACATTATTCCCGAAGTCGTGGACGCATATCTTAGTGCTGATCGCGAGGCACTGCAAGCTTGGTGCGGTGAAGCGGTCCGTATTCTCACGTTGTTCGTCAAGTGTTGGTTTCCTGATATACGTTTGTGGGGCATAGACGTATAACGTATTATGGGCAACCATGGAGCAATACTTAAAACAGGGTCTTCTTCCCGAGAGTGAAGTACTAGACATACGGCACGTCGACGTACGCTTTATTCCTACTCATCCTAAATGCATACATCCCTGATGCACCCTCATGCTCAGGTAAGCTCTGGCAAAATTCTTGAAGGGAATCTCCCCGTTTTCGAAGTATCCTTCAGCACTCAAGAGGTGCTTATGTTCCGGAATGCCCTGACGCGCGAAGTCGTGGTGGGTGCGCCAGATCGCGTCGAACAGTGCAGATATGCGGCCATCCTAACGCGGGACGAGGGCGAACTCCGGAACGAGCTTACCGCGGGCTGGAAAGTAATAGAGGTAAATGCAGGGTTATCTCCGTACACCTTTGGACTAAGACACTAATAACACTTCGTCCCTCCACGCTGCAGATGGCGAGACGGTCTGCTCGATCCTATCTGTAGGTCCCGTCAGAGAGTTAGGGAGTCGTTGATCTCGTCGTCTCTCGCGACTCGAGAGTATCATTAGAGTACGTATTGCTGGATGCCCCACTACATTACAATATGAATCAAAATCCCACTTCAATCTGCATTTAAGACCGTTGTGACACTCGCCAAACAGTACGCAGTTCAATTTTAGGAACATTTCGCCTTGGTATTGAGATGCGTAAGCACACCCTGAGGTTAACATCGAACCTGGGTGAGGAACGGGAAGTGCAACCCCGACCGATGCGGCATACGGAGATGGAGCAGGTTTTGTATAGAAGAAACAAAGTGGACCACCACAGATGAGTATGCGGGGTGTATGTGTGTGTGTGCTGTTTATACATGAGAGGAACGCAATGGCTACAAGTAGGTGTCCGCAAAAATTGATCTCCGTACTCCATATTTTTATACCAGCAGTCTTGAACTGGTTCGAACTTTCCCGTTCTCGCCTCCTACCATCCTCATTCACGCGGGGCGACGCGAGACATCGGAGGTGACAGTCCATGGAGACCAAGCATCCACATTGAATAACGCCACCGCCTGTGGATCCGGCGGGTTGTCCAAAACATAACGACCGCACGGCTTGAGCGTCCCAAATACCCGGCCGAGTCTGAACTACAGATACCCCTGTCAGAAGGAATTGAACCGGTCGCAATAATGAATATATACTTGGCCCTTAGCCTCAGATTCAGGAGTGTTGCAGACGGGACGAATCCGCTTGGCAAGGTTCGTTATAGAGAGAGGATCTTCAACGAAGAGGGTGCCAAGAGTACCGGCGCCGCGAATCAGAGCCTCTTTCGTTCGTGGCAAATGTTACCGTCCCTCGTGCTGTGAATGCCCACGGGCTTTAAAATCAATTATGGCCGCAAGAATGGAAGATCAAAATAGGAACAAGAAAAAGAGTACCCAACTGTTTGTTCCGTTAAATTCGATCTCTATCCAGGTTTCGATGCCTCGTTCGTTCAGTAATCCGACGTGAAGGAACTCGTATACGGGGTTCGAAGCCCCAGGGCCACGATCGCGGTACCTGGATTTTGGAAATTTGTAGCTCCTGTTGTAGAGCTGAATAGTTTTCACAGCACCGATTCTGTCGTCTGCAACCTCCTCAGATTGGAGGATCCAATCTAAGAAAGGAATTAGACCGCAGGAAGAATTGGATATGATGCCCGAAGAGCGCATAACGGCCTCAATCGTGCTGACGGGGTACATCGGCAATGCGGTTGCCTAGTGCCAAGCGAAACGTACGATGAGAGTCAGAAAGATATTCGAATGCCCACATATCGTGAACTTACACGAAAACTATCCAGAGCCAAACCAAAGTCTCGCGCAAACGCACTCACGTTATTGACATTCTCATTTCGCTTCGAGAGGGAGAGGCGCCGATTTATCGTAGATGAGCCCGACTTCTTCATCCTCAGCGAGATAGCGTGCAGCTCTCTATCCGTGTCAGAAGAATGGCATTCAACTCATCGCACCCTTCTCGCTATATTTTGGAGCTGACCTTCCGAGTCTTCGCAGTTGATGTTGAAGATCATCGGAGAATTGGTAGGATTCCATCTGGGCAAGAGGCTCTAAGAGCTCTGCGAGAAGTCGAACATGACTCTCAAGCTGATCCAAACTTTTTTCGTTCAATGCGGGAGCCTACAGAACGCCAAGGAAAGCCAAATGAGTTGCGCGACGACAGGGTGAGACCACACGGCACCAGGGGACTAACGATGCTGAATCCTTTGATAATGTTTAAGACGGCGCTGATCTCGACTTTGGCACCAGCAATGGGAATCCCCTTGAGTGCAGTCTCCGCGAACTCTAACGCGTCTGTAGATATGCCTCTAGGAGGCATTTCAACAACTGTATCCCCTTTTGCGCTCCTACGAAATTGGGGGAGGGTCAAGAATCCGAATAATCGTTGGAACCGGGTTTGGCGTGGAACTTCTTGCATTTCCGGCATGTGGATGGTATCTCCAAAATTCGGGAGGTAAGGCGCTAGAGTGTGTCACCGATTATGGGAAAGAATATGATGGAGGGTGGTAATTTTGAAGCTCACCAGCTGTACGGGTGACAACGTGCAGCAAGTATCCCGAGACTTCCACGAGTCAATTATCAATAGGATTATAAAGAGGCTCTTATTCAAGATATGGGAATTTATCCGTGGACTCCGACAGGCCGTCACACGAGTCACGCGAACGGGATTGAGGGACGAGGGAGTGTCCATAGGGAAACATTCGATGTTAGAACCAAGCTTGGCATCATTTAAAAAATAGCAAGCGAGAAGAGGCGCTCGATATGACGCCCAGAGTCCAAGGGTAGCTCGGCAACTACCTTCCATTTAGTTGCTATCTATCTTGAACGTGAGAAAGTATCCCCAATGCGGATACCGCACAATAATTCGATGCCTTGGACTTGAAGGACATGCCCAGTGCGATTGCAACCCCCACTTACACTATTGCAGTCCGACGGCTATCCATGACGAATATAGCAATATAGGGAGAGTCTTTTCACTATCTAATTCACTATGTAGGTGCAGGGGTAACAAAGGAGTGTTGTTATGGAGTTGTCCCTTGCCCTTGAAGTATCACACCTATTAGTTAGTTAGTGATGGATTGAGGGTCACAGAGAGTGCCTTCCCTCCGTGCAAGCCTTTTTGGTTTAGATATAGATTGGGTTGGATAAATCTAATAGAATGGAGATGACACCGTGCCGTTTGTGACAACAGGAACGCCACTCCCATTAACTGGACAGATGAGAATCCAAGTCCACCTAGCCCTTGCATGGCAAGGAAAATGTGTAAAGAAAGCCATGAAGTCTTCCCCCTTTACTATGTATGAACGAACATATTCTGGCCTTTGTCCAGAACCCTTGGCATTGGTCAAGGATAATTGGCAGCTCTGAAGACGCCTTGTGTAACGAAAGATATCACAGAATAGACAGTGTCCCCCTACGGCTAGGCCGGGAGGAGCCCCAAGTCACAAACGCGCAAGAAACACTCAGAGAGAGAAATCGTAGTAGCACCAGGGTATGCAAATGTAAAACCAGGGTTGAGAGGTGGTGTAGATGCAGGTACCGAAATAAAGTGTCCAATAACCAAACGCTTGCCAGAGAAAGACATTCTTCAGCAGAGATCGCCTCTGGTAGAGCAGGAACAAGGTGGAGACAGTCATGGAGCTAAAAAGTGGCTCGGCGGCCAGGGTAGGTATGATTGCACGAGCAGGCTGGGAGAAATGAGCGACAAAGAGCTGTACTTTTGACGCCCAATAAACCAAAAATGTGCCCTCTCAACGGAGAGGACAAAATTGTGTTGAGTGGATGTCACTGCAAGCCCGGCAATTACCATCCATTCAAAAATTAGCGCACCCAATGCTACGGCTCTAGGCCCTCGGCACAAAAAACTATAGACACCTTTCCTTCTCCGTGACCCATAGCACCAACCCACGTTCGCTTTAGTGCTCATGGATTGCAACCGAACGTCACGAGCTCCGGGACTTTTACCTCCCCGAACGAGAAGTTGATACCTTAAATTACCTGCACGGGACACCTTTACTCCACAACTTCTTCGTTGTGATCTATACTTGGAGGAGGTACACGACGTTGCCGACAGCCTTGGACATACAGAACTTTGTGGATCAAAAGGCCCTTACTGAGCCGAAATCTACCTTGGCCTTCCGAGTTTGTACGCTTAGTTATGCGTGTTGAAGAAGGTTTCCAGCCTGTAAGGATCACTCTTTCCATACTTCTTTTATGTCTTTATATCAACCTTGACAGAATCCGATACATCTTCCTCATCCCTACACGGAAGACGTGGTACTGCCGTCGCTCTTTAAACGAATCTTCCCACATCAGTCAGTGCGATGATTTTTAGAAAATCCCGAGGGCTACCTGTGACCTCGGTATTCTGCATAGCCTCAGATCCGAGATCCAATCTGAACTCGTCCGGTGGGGGAACGAAATCCGCGGTCGTGAGCAATCTGTACCTACACCCCATTGAAGCAGCTTGAGCCCAATACATTTGTGTAACCATAGCAATACAAGCGATCGGGGCGCTCTGCGACCCTCCATCGAGCCATCCCTCTTTGCGCCAGTACGACGAATGGGGTCGACGAATCGACGAGTTGAGCACTTCCCCGGGCTGGCGAGCCCTGAAAGCTATTACGTTTAAAGAAGGTCTAATCTCCATCGCATACGAGAGGAACAAGTACGCGGAATGGGCAAGGGTTTATAGTTTCGCAAAGATCGTCATTTATAATGCGGACGCTCGGATGGTCAGTTCTTCTGCGATATGCATGTGGGATATCCTTATGCATATGTCTGTATTACTTCCACTATTCTGCAGATCTTGTGTCCCTTTTCCATGACCGATGGTTGCGCTAGAGGTAAATACACATCTCCCTAGACTCATATTGCATAATCACACTTCTATGATCGCCTTAGTGCTGGAGCTATTCGGTACAGAAGAAATGAAGCGAGACATTCTCCCTCGTCTTCTCAGGTATATGCACTTGTCATTCTCCTACGTATGTCCGTCCTCTCACATCGAGATTGCACATTATAGTCGTGATCCCTCTCAGGGCTTCACAGCAGGACAGTGGATGACTGAACGACCTGGAGGCTCCGATCTAACCCATACCGAAACCACGGCCAAATTAGTAAGGGAGAGCACCAGTGCCGAAAGCTTCGGAAGCCAAGAGTGGTGCTTGGATGGTTTCAAGTGGTTCTCCTCCGCTACTGACGGAAACCTCAGCGTGGCGCTCGCTCGAACTGGTGGGTGGTTTCTGTGTCCGCAGTTTTGATCCAGCATCCCTAATTTAGTTGAAATATTTAGGACCGACCTCGTTGGGATCGCGTTCCCTCTCGCTTTTCATCGTCCCATTGCGGCTTCCTCTCATCGCATCGCCACCTAGAAGCACACTGGGCATAAATACCGACGCTCTTCCATCTCTCTATCCAGGTGCAACGCGTTCGAACAATATATATGTTCACCGCCTGAAGAACAAGATCGGCACGCATCCGGTCCCTACAGCAGAGCTATCCCTCAACGGGGCGAAAGGCTATTTGATCGGTTCTCTTAATGAGGGGGTAAAGACGATCTCGCCGGTACTGAATATCACTCGTCTCCATTCTGCTATCCTATCTGTCTCAAGTCTCTCCCGCTGTCTTCAAATTGCACGTTCGTATGCCTCGATTCGCACTATTTCCTCTAGTGCCGGAGGTGATACGCTCCTTCGCGATCTCCCCTTGCATACATTTACCCTCGCGAAAGTCTCGGTCCTGTACCGCGCACTTACACACCTAACATTTGGTGTTGTATGCCTCCTTGGACGCTCGGAAAATGGGAATGCGACGATGGAAGAGAATGCGATGTTGAGGCTATTAACGCCTGTTGCGAAAGGCTTTGTGGCTAGCTACGCGGTTGGGGGGATGGAGGAATGCATGATCGCGCTGGGTGGTCAGGGATATATGGAGGAGACTGGTATCGGGAGGCAAGCTATTCCGCAGTTTCCATCTCAATGTCAATCTGATTATTCATGCAATACGTCGTTCATGTTGCACAGGATGATCCGGGACGCTTCCGTGGAGAAAATATGGGAGGGGACAGCTAATGTTTTGGCCCTGGATGTTATCAGGGCTTGCGCTGGAGGGCGTGTTATGAATGCATTTTCAGCGGTGAGTTGGGGTAGTCGGCACGTGTCCCGTGCAGGGTCGTTATACTGATTAAAAACAACCGCTCCAAAGTGGGGAATGAAGGCCATATCCCAAGTGCCTCCAAGCATCGCTGGTGAATTGCTGCTGAACTTTCGATTCTCGAATCTGCGCTGGGTACACTGCAGAATACGCTTGACGAGTCGAGAACACAGCTTCCACTATCGACCGTCGTGTATCGTCCTATTTTCTTTCTCCTTGGACAAGTGGCTTCGGGCCTGTTCCTACTCGAGCATGCTTGTTGGGCTGTGAGGGAGGGCGAAGAGACTGCTGCTGCGGACTTAGAGGCATTTAGGCGATGGGTACGAGACGGCCCTGTTGATGGAGGCAGCGGTGGGGGCACGGGCGGGGCATGAAGGTGGTGCAAGCGGAGGTGTTGCGATGTTTGAAGGAGTGGGAGAGGATTGAGAGGGGTGATAAGGCACTATTGTATGGGAATGGCAGCCGTGGTGTAGGTCCAGGTGCGAGACTTTGAATTTTCTGTTTTCCTTCCTTCTTGCGTGTATCTTTTACTTCTATTCAAACTATTGGAGGGACCAATACTGTGACAGGGGTAAGGATTTAGGGGGTCATGGTGGAAATCCACGTTGATCGTTCGATTTTCAAAAACCCAAGCCTTCGCCCCCTCATTCGAATTCGCCCTCTCCCATCCATCGATCGGACTATCGGCTTTTGGCCATTCGTTCGCTCACGATAATCCCCGGCTGGGAGTAAATTGCGCTAGTGCTTCTTGAACCATAAGCAAGTCCATGGCTGAGATCATTCGATCCAAATTCAACTTGTATTCAGCCAAAGCTTCTTCTCAGGGGCATAGACGCCGGGTTGGACCCAGATGATCAAAGATGTCAAAGGCCGGAAATCGAACAGGCTCCTCTGCATCATATTGACGGTGTTGACGAGCCACTTCCGTTCAGTCCGAGTCTCAGTCCCAGCCTTGTCCAATGCAGTAAGTGTGACCGCAGGACCATTTGCAGGCCGCCAGTCTAGGGAACATACTGAGCCCGGTTATCCAAGAGTACAGCTAAATTCTATTCTACAACTGCGGTCTCGATTTCCCTTTCATGGGTTTCATCCATTCCTCAGCTGCCTCACCGAATGCCTTCATTGCCTTGAGAAGTTTCACGTCCTCAGCACTCTCTACACCCTCCATATCAAACAGCGCAGCATCATGTCCAAGAATGGACCCGTCTATTGAGTCTGAAGGCGATGGCGGGAAGAGAATTTCCGTCGTTCCACATACTTTACCGTTCGTTGGCAGTTTCCCCTCAAGGAAATATTCGCGTAATACTTTGCCAGTACACAGTGAGACTTGCGCTAGGGAGCAGTGCTAAATCGAGGAAGAGTCACATCTGTTAGTCTACCAGTTGATCAAAGGGAGACGTATAGCGCACTCCGGCACCATCCTGGATTAGTAGTCGTGAGTCATTGGCGAGCAATCCATTGACGACTTGAGCATTACAAGCGGACAAATAGGCTAAAGTTATGGCAAGTGATTGCTGTCAGCATCCTGGAGCACCACGGTCCGGTGATACCAACTTACATCGGCAGTATTCCCAATAATAAGAATCGGATTTGCCAGGCTCGAATTGAACGGCCCAGTGAACCTCTCACTTGCGCGAGCCTTCCAATGGAAACAAATAGGCTCCGCGGCAAGACCGGCGAACATCGTGCTCGAACGGTCGTATGTATCGACAGCCGCGTTCACCAACAAGTCCACAACCTCTTCGTCAGAATATTTGTTGGCGAGAGGGGGTCCGTCAGTGCATGTTACAGCATATATTGCTGATCCTGTTGTTTGAGGGCTAGTGGTGTCACTGAGATTGAGACCGCCTTGCTTCAAATTCAGGATGGGAGCCCCATCCCCAGAGAGCGCTGCCTCGAGGAGCCGCGCGAGTCCTGGCCAGCCCCGCGGCCTGTACATACCCGAGAATATGGCATCTTAAATAGATCTCAATCCTTGTGTTGCACAGAGACATCAATAAATGAATAAGGCACCTCTTACATCACTCCCCCGCAAGAGACCTGGGCGAGTACTGTGTGGAACAGGAAGAGGGTGCTTGCTGAGCTCAAGAAGTAAAGTGCGGATCTTCCTGTTGAGTTGAGATGCACCTGTGGCATTATTTGCGAGAACACATCGATCAGGTCCAGCCTGTTGTCAAAATTACGGGATCCGCAGGTAGATCATCAAAGCTTGTAGTGAATAATACACACCTTTACGCAGGATTCCACGAAGTTCTGGAAGGCCTTCTCACTGTCAATGAAATCAATAGGACCCCATGTGTAGGCAGGCACGTTGGCCCAAAGGAGAGGATCCTAGTCCATGGCCTTAGACCCGTTACAGTATGGAGGAACGGGAGTAGCGTACGCACAACCACGCCGTCGATGAGGACCCGTCCTACACGATCTGGGAACAGGTTGACAAAGTAGGCCCCAATCGCAGTACCTGAAATAAGGGTCGTGATTAGGTAAGTACACTAACCGATTCCCAACTGCCACTTGCCATAGGAGAATCCAGCATAGTTGCTAGTGGACGTGGGATTTGTAAGCATATAGTAGAGCTTATACTGCGGTGCAGACCTACACTGGGGTATCTTTTCCCTCTACGACACTAGAAAAATACTCGAGATCACGAACAACGGTAGTCGTTCCTACGTGTCTCAATGTCTCCCCAGAGTTTTCATGACAAAGTTGGGCCAGTAATTTGGATTCTGCATTGCTGGTCCGGATCTGAGACCGGAGCCGTTCTAATTCGGCCGGGTCGGTGAGGTTGGCAAATTCGAGGGCAGAGTCATTCTCTAGATAATAAAGGTCCTGTGCTCGTTTGTCCTCGAAACATTCCACTCGCGGCCTGTACATGGAGTAAGAAACCTGAAAGGCGGACTCGAGAGGCACTCTTACGTCGTATTGTTGATCCCCCTTGTTGCTCAAGACGTTGAGGATTTTGAATTCTCTAATGCTCCCCAATACTCACCTCGGGTCCCAAGACACCTAGGGGAAATTGAATTAATACAGGGCGGACAGGAAAACTGGTAGTGGACAAACGATGTCGTAAGCGCCATCAAAAACTTCGGATAATTGGGGCCCCGCACGGTACAGGAAGTTGACGCCACTCCCTCCAGGTCCGCCTTGTGTTTCGCAATTGGTTACTTATTAATCTTTCGGGTGCTGACGAGAGGAAATGTACCCGGATTGACAAAAATAGAGCCCAGGCGTGACTTGTTCGTGGCCAAATAGCGCCCAACAGACAAAACAGCCGTTCCAGCGGTAGCATTCTGGTAGTCGAGAGGCACAGCAAGGTAGCCACACTCAAATCCATTCCCACAAGGGCTCCAATCGATTGGTCCTCGGGGAGGTGGTGCAGCACCGAGAAAATACCGTGTTAAACTTGGGTGTTTCGGGATAAAGTCCCCATCAGTATCGTTGCGGAGCCCATCAGCGGAATATCCCAACATACCCGAATGTTTTGGGTAGAGACTCGCTCCCGCTCGACAGAAAGGCGATGACGAGGAGAGCGGCGAGCAGGACGCGTCTCCACGGATAATTTTCTGGCTCCCTGCCATAATCCAAAGCTGCGATTCGTCCTTTGGGTAGGCTGGAATTGACCTGAAGAGCCATTCAAGTCTTTGGCTGATCAACAATTAGCCTCAAGTAATTTGCATCCGGTCGGCCTGGCTTTCAGGGAAAACTAAAACATGGGATTGATGTTTGAACTGTCTCTTGATCACTATAAATACTTGAGCGCGGAGCGTTGTTGCTCCTCCTACCTCTCGCAGTTGGGAATTATCTTAAACCATGCGTAATCTAGCCATCGTCGCCGTTGCACTCAACGCTCTTTCGTTCGTTTCTGCTACAACTCTTGCTCGTGCTGACATCGACCTTGTACTCGCAAACCGCGAGGATGCATCCCCCCCTTCCGAGGGCGTCGTAAATGCTACCCAGGCTCAGCTTAACAGCTGCCCAGGATATCGTGCTTCCAATGTGCAAACCACACCTTACTCTCTCACCGCTGACTTGACCTTAGCTGGCACTCCATGCAATGTGTATGGTCCTGATCTTACGTCTCTCTCTCTCCAAGTTACATATGAGACTGGTGAGATCGTATTGAAGGGGGCATATTTTGATCCCGACTGAACTACCATCTTCTAGCCTCACGTATCCATGTTAAGATTGCAGACAGCGCGGGAAAGCGGTACCAAGTTCCCCAAGACGTATTGCCTCGACCCCCATCATCCAATGTTGACGCGAAGCAGGCAGCAATCCGGTTCAACTACACAACAAACCCATTTACATTCTCTATCATCCGCGTTGGCAAGGTGTCTGAGGTCCTGTTTTCCACGTCCAAGACCAATCCTCTCATTTTCGAAGAGCAATACCTCCGTCTAAAAACTACGTGAGTATACCGTCGTTTTTAATTGAATTCTAATTAAACGTGTTTTGTAAGTTCCCTACCCCCCAATGCAAACATTTACGGTTTGGGAGAGCACAGCAATACATTCCGTCTCCCGAACAATAACTTTATACGCACTCTATGGTCGCGCGATGCCTAGTGGGTTTCCTGTCTACTCTGTTCTCTGTTTGTCACGAGTCGCTGATCGCGCGCACTCATGCAGCTCCGTTCCTCCAAATACGAATTTGTATGGGAACCACCCCATTTACTTTGAGCACCGTACCACTGGCACACATGGTGTCTTCTTGCTTAATTCCAATGGAATGGACATCAAGATCAATCAGGAGACCTCGTCGAAGACCACTTCGGTAGAATACAACGTCATCGGAGGGATCTTAGACTTGTACTTCTTGGCGGGTACTAAAGCAGCACTGTATCTATTGCGTCGTTCCTACCTAACATACGTCTCACAGGCCCTTCTCCCGCTCAAGTTGCGACACAGTATGCTCAGATTGTCGGTACTCCTGCTGAGGTTCAATACTGGGCCCTAGGATTACATCAATGTCGATATGGTTATACTGGTAAGGTCTCTACGGTTTGTTGGCCAAACATTATTATTGATCTCTATTCTGGGTAGACTACGTCAACGTTATGCAAGTCGTTGCCAACTATTCTCGTGCCGGTATCCCCCTTGAGGTTTGTGACTTGTCCTCATGCGTAAGTATGTCTCGTACTTACGTTTATTTTCTCCTCTCTATCACCTGTACTTGCCGTGTGCCAGACGATGTGGACCGATATCGACTACATGTATAAGCGAAGGACATTCAGTATTGATCCTCAGTATTTCCCATTGGACAGGATGAGAGCCTTTATTAGGTGAGATAATCCTTCGTAGCGGGTTTCGATCATCTCTGATGTTTGAATTCGCCATAGTGCTTTGCATGCGGCTGGTCAGCATTATGGTAAGTAAGGTGTCCATTTATGTGTTTTCTTGACTCAATATGTGTACCTTCAGTCATGATGGTGGACCCTGCTGTGGCCTACCAACCGAACCAAAACTATCCTGCATATGACCAGGGAGTAGCCGATAACGCGTTCCTCCGCGTGGCTAATGGATCTTCTTTCCTTGGTGTCGTTTGGCCGGGTGTCGTTGTGTATCCCGATTGGTTTCACCCTAACGCGTCAAATTACTGGACGGGTCAGTTTACGCAGTTCTTTAACCCGAACACTGGGTATGCTCTACGATTCTTCATACCTCTTCTATGTGATACTGAGGGGCCGTCCATTTGTTCAGGCTCGATATCGATGGATCATGGATCGACATGAACGAGCCGGCGAACGTAAGCTAACGTTTCCCCTGGCATTCCCTATGCTGAAACCTTTCGTAGTTTTGCTCTTACCCGTGCACAGATCCATTCGGACAGGCTATTCTTCAAGGTCTCCCACCCCCTCGCAAGACGTCCCCGCCTCCACCGAATGCCCCCATTGTTATTACCAAGAGGGCACAAACCGCAAGTGGTCCGAACCTCCTCTTCCCGCCTTACGCAATCCACACCGCCACCCAGAGCCTCAGCGATCACACTGCTAATACTGATATCGTACATTATGGGGGTGTTACTGAATACGATGCGCACAACCTTTTCGGGACAATGATGAGTGTGAAGACGCATGACGCTCTGCTCGCGAGGAAGCCTGGGGTGCGCCCTATGGTCATCACCCGTTCGACTTTTGCTGGTGCGGGGTCGAAGGTTGGCAAATGGCTTGGAGACAATGTCAGTGACTGGCCACATTACGTGAACTCGATCGTGAGTGGGGGTTCTATTCTTCCAAATCTAAGACGTCATTTCACCTTGGATCTTGGTGCCATTCAGGCGGGAATGCTGGGCTTCGCGACGATTTACCAAATTCCCATGGTTGGAGCGGATATCTGTGGTTTCGGAGGTAACGTATCGCAGAACCTGTGCGCACGGTGGGCAATGTTGGGTGCCTTTGGACCCTTCTACCGCAACGTGAGTGCGTCTTGGCTCCGCTATTGAACGGGCTAGTGAATGACCCCCAATAGCACAATGAGCTTGGAAGTGTTTCTCAGGAATTCTACCGGTGGCCCATGGTTGCAACTGCGGCCAAGAATGCCATCAGCATGAGGTGATGAACATGTGCTCTTGTTCTTGATGTATTTCTGACCTGTGCACTTGTCATAGATACCGATTATTGGATTACATCTACACTGCATTCCACCAAGCACACCTGGATGGTTCCCCTGTGCTCAACCCGTTGTTCTTCAAGTACCCTCAAGATCAGAACACCTTCGGTATCGACACTCAATTTTTCTACGGAGACTCGATCCTTGTGTACGTCTTCCCTCCTGGTACCATTGTCAATCTCGTTGACGTTCCCGTTTTGGACCTTTCTAGCTCTCCAGTGACTGGTGAAAATGCGGTGTCCGTGACAATCTATCTCCCGAAGGACAACTTCTACGACTTCCTCACCTACGCGCCTATTCAAGGGACAGGATCTATGGTCCACCTTAGCAACGTCCCGTTCACCAGTATCCCCGTATATATCCGCGGGGGTGCTGTTATCCCTCTCCGTCAGTCGTCTGCGAATACGACTGCGCAGCTGCGCCAACTTGATTTCGAAATTGTCGTCGCGCCCGGGGTAGATGGTTCTGCATCGGGAAGCCTGTACATTGATGACGGTGTGAGTATCACCCAGACGCAGCCTACCACCTGGGTTTCGTTCTCGTACAAGAGCGGCACCTTGACGGCATCTGGGACCTTTGCGTCGACGAACAAGGTGGCGACTGTGTCTTTCCTTGGGGTGTCCAGGGCCCCGAAGACGGTGCAAGTGAATGGACAAAGAGTGTCGAGTTACTCATACGACAGCGGGAAGAAGGTCGTCAAGGCTTTGGTGTCTATTCCCTTAAGTGCGGGATTCACCGTTAGATTGGGGTAGTAAGAAGTATAGCCTACAATGCCTAATTTACTTGCTGAAAAAGCTTACATGAAAATTCGACGCATCCCATGATATTCCTATCTATTCAAGGCCACTACCGTCATGGGAGAATCAAAAATTGAGTTGAGGGTACAATTGGAGAGGTATTGTGCATGTGCACCTATCTTAGTTTAGCCGGTGCCACTGAAAATCAACCGTCAAAGCACTGAAACTGCCTCTTCCATGTATAGGCCTCTGGGATGTAGAGTCAGCTAAAGGCAGAGCACATGTCATAAGGCTATATTTGGTATTGCTTCATGGTGAAACCTTCTATGGATGTTGAAGTGAAATCTACCGTATTTATCCTACTGAGCATGCTGAGCACAAGTAAGCTTCTGGAAAAACTCACGTCATAGCCTAATACCAAGTTCGGATGTTTCTGAGACCCCCAAAACAACCTCCTGACCTGCGGATCGGGCCGATGACTTTCCTGACCTTCCTGATCTTGCTTCCCGTGAATCAGCCTCAGTAAAACTTTCCGTGGTAAGTAATCAGTCTTACGGGTCACGAGAGTTTACTCCTGGTATAAATTGCGATCACACAAACTGACCTACTTTCTAGCCTCGTGATCAGATCTGTACAACGGGGACTGCCGGCTAAGGAAGCAATGCTTATATAATGAAGAGTGCATCTCGCCTCGTAATTGCTTTCACCCAACCCCCCTCGAGACGCTTGGGGCTCTCGGCAGAGGACAATCGATTAATTTTCAATTATCGTCTGTGGGATTCTGCCTTGGACGGACCCTTTCACACGATGAGCAGTGCTAAGCTCTGTTAGGTGTTGATATTTCACTGGCAAGGCACAAACTGAGGCCCTGTTATTGTATACCGATAGTATCTTACCCCACAATTCTCGCGCGTCATAATCTCGCTTCTTGTCGTTTCGAAGATGGTAATAAATTGTCTGGATCCAATCAGTGTGTGTGTAGCAGACAATTGCAGGTTGGGGAACTATCTGGCACTACTAGATGCTGCCGGGTTAATCCAAGCTTAGCATGGATGAAAAGAAGGCATATCATACTGTAATAATTGCGAAAGCCAAAACAGGCTGTCCTTCCGCCGAACAATACTAGTACTGTAATAATCCAAGTACAATAAGACTCCTATTCAAAATCGAGGCAAAAAAGGCCAATTTGAAAGAATCCCCTGTCATGCCGGTTATGAAGGGGCCGGAAGACCTCCCTTAACTGATCATTCGCGCAATCGCGGGTCTATGCGACTCCCAGCCATTCACGGGCCACCGGGACCCTTGAGTCATAACAAAAACATTACAGAAGCGCCAGGGAAGTGGAGGGGCACAAGTCGCGCAAAAAGTCCCGAGTACGGTTTAGGCATCCATGACTTCCGTGAGCCCCGGAGGGACCCCAAATGCCTGAAACCACACTCAACCCCTCCTGACAGGATGAAACCCTCATCCTTACCAGGATTCGTATGTACCAAAGGACTTGAAATATGTCCTTCGTCCCATTCTTCATGAGAATGGCGCCAAGCACGGCCCGCGATCGATTCGCGTTCCTATGGATCAAAAGATAAATTTGCAGGAGATAAAAATCAAAACGCCGGAGCCAACAATCACCCGCAGTACGAGGGGATTCAAAAATTTGGGGTGTAATAATCGTACATCCGAGCTCGTTTCCAGCCAAAACGTGGCCAAAACATGGCCGAAAATCACCGAGATGGCCCTTCCCGGGTTTTCTACAATTTTTTAGGGCCCTGTTCCAAGAAAGTGCAAAGTGCAAAGCGAAAGATACATATACACCTTTATCAGTGGCTTGGGGTCAGAACTGAGTAGAATTGACTTTACCCTTGATGTAAGAAGGACAGCCCAGGTAACCCTTGTTCTCGCTCAAAAGGGGATGCAAAGGCAAAGACGAAAGAGCACCAGGAATTCGGCCCTTGTTCGCTCTTGTTCCTTGGAGGGAGATTGCGAAGATCCGAGGGCTTCATGACATAATGTCCACAACGACATGACTGTAAGACAAAGGGAAGCATTATGGCTGTGCCACTGCGCACGACACGCTGACTGACGCCGTCTACGCTCCTAGCCTTGGCGGCGGCGTTGAGGATGAGCTCGCCGGGTTTTCGACATGACATCCTTGTGTCTCGGGCACCGTCTGATCCCCGCCTGGTTTTGGTTCTCATTTTTTTCCCATCCCCCTTTTGTGAGAGATGGAGCGTGGGTTGCAACGCGACGAGGGCGTGGCCTGTTAAACTTGAAAAGAAAGAAAGGGAGAACAACAACAATGAAAGAGAACAAGGGGTTGGCTTTGTCTGTATTCTATTCAGTTTGTTTTGAACAAGAAAAATGAATCCGTTCTTTGTTACCTTCCTTTTCACCACCACCTCGGGTGCACCGTATCCTATCCTTATTATTTCTCTTCTATAACATCCACTCTAAAACAATCTACCGACACTGATCCTTCTCGGTACTGGTGGCAGCGACAGAAGACCAGCCCCTCATGCCATCAATTCTGCGCCACCCCCGCTCAATCTCTACCCACGAAATGACACTATCTCTGTCCTCCTCTCGCCTGAACTGGACTCATTCCTCCCCAAGTCCACTCTCTTTAGAGACAATACACCCTCCACGCCCCGCGCACGCAGGCATCGTCTCCTTGTTCCCCGTGTCTCTCAGTCTCTCCTCTCCCCCGTAAGGGAAACAGACGAAAACCGCAATGCAGGCCCATCCACCAAGGCCAAGCGCACACCAAGTGAGACAGATGAAGAGGTGGACGCGTTTGATGATGAAGAGGAACCCCAAGTTTTCGAGGTGCTTCGCGAGAACGTATCCGTGGCGCACTCTCCAATTTCCCCGCGTCTCCCTCTCTCTCCCAGTACCCCAGTCTCGCCTCTTGCTCCCAACCATGTCCAGCATGCACATAACGCGCCGTCTCACGAGGAAGAATCACTCTTCCAGCTGCTGAGAGATTTTCCTCTCCCCCCAACTACGATCCGCCCTGCACCGAAAGACTTATTCCTCAGTCCCCGTCGAGCACCACGTCCTCCCCAACGAGTCCTGTCTGCGCCCAAATCGCTCACTATTCGTCCACCACCGTTGGGGCCACTGCCACCAGTCCCTGCGGCACACCCCGTACGCCGCAAGCGACAACTCCCGTATGGCCGGATCGGTCTTCGCAACAGCTCTGAACCCGAACCCCTCGATGATACTTCTTCACCAACGTCGTCTGATGAGGAATTCATTCGCAAAATCTCTTCAGTTTACCCGCGCACCCCAACCACACCTTCATCGCCATGGCGAGAAACAATTGACTCCATTTTCGAAAAGCCGCCGGTCCCTCCGCGGCCTGCGCATCCAACACTCACCCCTCGCTCTCCGCCGCCTACTTCCCCACCTGTCCTGTCGGCTGCAGCTGCACTTTCACCGCCGAGATCCATACTGAAGAATAGGCAGTCTACAATACCGCCTCCAATTCTCCCTTCTCCGCGTCTCTCTTCATTGACACACTCCCCATCCGTCTCCACTATCAGCCCACCTCCCTCTCCATTCCCCTCAGATTACGAGCGCGACCGGCGTCCGCGCAAAGTACAGCCCCCCACACCACCCAAATCACATCTTGATTTTGAGTTAGTACCGCTTCCGACGCCCTCGCCAAGAATTCCCATTACCCCAATATCCCCCCCACCCCCACCACTACCATCACTACCTCCTTCTCGATCTGTGTCACGAAGCCGGTCAAATTCAGACTCAGGGTCCCGATCAGAGTCAGGATCAGGCGGGAGCTCAGCGTCCGTGGGGTCATTGAACTCTGCCATCTCGTCCGCCACGAGACGTACCTCGCCCTCCACCTCTGCATTCACTGTCGAGCCCTCGTGTTCGCCTCGATCGTCCATGAGTAGCATACACGGAGAATTTCTTTCTTCGTCCGTGTCTTCTTCCTCTTCATCCTCCGGCTCGAGCACGAGTGGGAGATCGCGACGGAGTCGACATCGAAGCGGGAGTACGTCAGGGAGCGATGGGGGCAGTAAGAGCATTCCAGTACGGGGCTCTATTCCTGTCGAATTGTTCATTCGATCGTGAACGTTTTTTTTCTATCTCTATCCTGTGTTACTGGTGGATTTCCTTTGTTTTCCCTTCGTGCCCTTGTCATCACTTTGCAACCCCACGCGGTCTACTCTATATATTTCACTTGACTCTAATATTTTGATTTTCGTGCTCTTGTTCCGGCCCATCGCTCATCGTCCACCACATCCATTCACATGTGCTTGCTTTCTCTCTCATACGTTTCTTAGCACTCATCAGAGGTTTATTTTTTTTCGTTTTCGGAGTGTAGCTGTTTTTCTGGAACTCTTGTGCTTCCTATCTTGTCTTGGGGAAATCATTGGATTCACTGTTCTCAAATCTCTCACTTGATTCATTAAGATGTCTGTGCCCTTTTCGATCAACGTCGCCTGGCTTCCTTGAATCGCATCGCGCCCTCAGGTAGCACGCTTATGCCCATTATTTCGGAAGAGTTGTGCACCCGCACACCGCTCTCCTTTGCAATTGCATCGATCCCCAGCCTCTTCCTCACTCAGTTCTTATGCCCTATTTCTCGCGCGAGATACGGGACGGCTCGGATTAAAATTACAAATAAGTGACTGATTACGGTAAAAAAAAAAAGGGTAAAAAAGGCAAAAGGTCATTTGTCGAACCTCCGCTCCGAGAAACAAGGATCAGAAACACAAAAAGAGGAAAGAGTAGTCGCGATCGTCGGCACCAGTTGGGCACGGAATGATAATTAATTGGGGGCTTTTTTTTTTGGGGGGGGTGGGGGGTGTTATTATTGGCCATGGGGTGAATATTATATTCCTGTTTGAAGGATAAGTGGGTGTGTCGCGAGCTCGGTCCCTACTTGTGAAGGGAGTGTTGATTTTTGGAGTGAGTGGTGTGTTTGGAGTGACCGGTGTGTTCGGACCGGACCGGGAGACAATTGCAATTGAGACGCTTTGTCAATGAAGAGAGATAGCGAGAATATTCACAGTTACAGTAATGGATAAGGATTACATTCTGATGGCATTTACAGGGGTTCGTGTGGGATTGGGATTGCCGGACTTGATGAGGAAAATGTGGCTCGGTGCCTTGGGGAGCTCCCATGGGTAGGGATGGGGATCATGAGAGGGAGGGGCCACCGAAGAGGGAGAGAGATATACAAATGGGTGTCGACGTCAAGATCGGCCCTGTCTTGCTTATCCAGACTGACGAAGATCACAGAAGTACCGAGGGGGAGACGACTCGAAGATGTCGGGGGACCTGGATTCTCATGAGTCATCTGTACGATCGTGTTCCTGTACGTGTTTGCATACATTAGGGAAGAGGGGCCCAGTCGGGAAAACTGGGAGCTGGGAGAAATATTAAATGGGCAGACCGTTATCAGGTGATGATCTAGGCCTTGCGAGGAGTGGGGGCGGGCTACTTTTATTTTTCGGCGTCCACGTTTGTTCGCCGCCTAGGGCGATCGGTTGGCCAGTCAGCTGATAAGCTCAATGGCGGCCCCACGCACTTTAGTATCCAAGGTCCAATGCGAAGCGACACCTCTCTTCTTTCCAGCAGCTTTGCAATCGATTCCACTCGAGAATTGCGAATGTCCTCCCCTTGTAAAGTTGACGCCGAAGGTACAAAGAGTGAATGCCATTCGAGTGCAAGGCGCGTTATTGGAGAGTACGGATATGGCAACTCCCGGAGTGGCGCTTATTTGGGCGCCTCTTATATTTATTCAGGCGACTCTGCCGCGATTTTCTCGCCTGCTGCCAATTTTAATGTAAATGCACGGTCTGTCAGAATAGGTGTATTAGAAAGGGGGGGGGAAGAAGATTGTCTCCATCGGGGTCTTCGCACGGCAGAACCAGGGCGTGTAAGTTCTAACCCGAAAGGGGAAAAAAATCTGGCAGCGACTCGTGCTTCGATAACCAAGGGGGATGTACCTGACTGTTCATAGGTGCGAGGATGAAGGAGAGCCCCATCCTTCGAGGCTCCGTAACGGTAGAACGGGAAATACGTCTGAGCTCGACATCAACACCCACGCAGATAAGATAGATACGGAAAATGGTGAGTCATCCTGAATCATCGAGGGGGTAATCACGGCACGACTCGAGTGCATAGGATACCGGTGCAATTTCAAAGCGGCACGCTCCAGTTTAATGCATACAACCAACGTCGGTAACCAAAGAATGAGATCGTCAATGTAGTCATTGAATGCCCCGGGTCCGGAGCGAAAATGATCGCCTATTTGCAAGTGGAATTTACCTTTTTCATGCCCTTTTTTATTCTAGGACTTCTGTCCGCTGTCCCTGGGACGTGACATTTGCGCACGCCAAAAATACCGCATCAAGGCAAGGATCGCATGGGGGAATCGCCATCATAGACGACGATGGTGGCGCGACAGTCCTCTATCCGAGCGTACAGAGGACGAACCAAAACATTCTGCCCAGGCGTCATATATTCCTGGGCGAGCCATGGCGAGAAAGCAGCTGGGGACTTTATGCTGAAGCATACGGAGGCCTAGACACTTGCCATTTGCTGTTTGCAATCTCGCATTCGAAAGCGCGCGAGCGAATTAGGCCGATACCATCCTTTTCTTCGGAGCAGGAAGTTGTGTACCCGGGAGTCCTGTCCGTGCTTTCCGGTCTAGCGAATATCTCGGATCGACTTCTCGGTACCGGGTGGGAAAAGCGATGAAAAGCGATGACTATCTGTTGGAAGCTCCAGGGTTCAGAGAATATTTTAAAATGGACCTGGAGATAATCGCGCCTAAGACTCCCACACATGACAGTGCAGACCCTGATACGTGACGACACGCGATATAACTGATGGCAATGAGGCCAGTGCCGATGGCGATACCATTTCGAGGTGAGCGCCGCAAGAACCGGCAAAGGCCGACTGCACTTCACCTCCAGCTTCTCAATCTTCGATATCGTTCCCATATATCGACAAAACACAGATTAAGTCAGTCATGAGCCGTCTACCCACACTAGAGGACCTCGCGAAACGGTACGGGCGACATATGCACTACTACGCCTATATCGTGTATATTAACTGACTTCCCACATAGAATGGTGCCGAATGCGGCGGTTGCTGCAAGTTCTGGTTCTGGAGGGGGTGCCTCTGCTTCAGGCACTGGTTTGCCTGCTTCCACGAGGCCACGGTTACCTCAGTCGATTCTGTCTGGTCGTACTCAAGCCAATGCATCGCCGACAAGCGGCACATCCAATGCTCCCCCTCTTTCAATAACTACACCCCCGTCTTCCGATCACCCTGAAGGCGACAAGACGGGGGCCAAGATGAGCCCCCAAAAGACATCCCCAAGGATAAGATACATCGGGGTTACAAGAATGTCCCGTCTCTCGATGCTATCACAGAGCGCCTGAGAGCCCGCTCGATTAGCACGCCCGATCCATCCTCATCCGCTCTTTCCAACCTCTCCCTATCGGATTCAGTAACTACGGCAGAGGAGGATAAGGGCACCCCTGAAGGAGATGCTGTGCCGAGTCCCTCTGACGCACCAGATACAACGACAGCTTCCGTTTCGACTTCTGACTTGCATCCCTTACAGCACACCTGGAGTCTATTTCATGACAGTAGATCACGGGGCCCACCGTCCACCATTGACGCCGGACAATCAAATTTCCCTGTTGGGGGCAGTGCTCATTCCAATATGTACGCAGCTGGTCTGACCGTAGTAGGCGAATTCGAGACTGTCGAGGACTTTTGTCGTTACTTCAACTGGCTGAAACCTCCCAGCCAGCTTGAAATGAACAGTAATTACCATCTTTTCAAGAGCGGCATCAAGCCCATGTGGGAGGACCCTGCCAATGCCAATGTATGCATCCCTATTTGTGACACTGTGTTTGGGGTTGTTGACCCCTCCCCTAGGGTGGGAAATGGGTCTTGACAATGAAATCCAACCCACAATTGCTGGATCGTTGCTGGTCATGGCTTGCCATGGGTCTTGTGGGAGAACAGATCGACGATCGAAATGAAATATGCGGCGCAGGTGAGTATCAGAATTGCACGCCTCTCTCTCTCTGTTGTATTAATATACTTCCCCGGGAACACAGTCGTCTCCCTCCGTCCAAAAATCGATCGTATACAGCTTTGGACACGCTCGAAGGATGACGTTGAGCGAATCAACGCTATTGGGAAGAAAATCGTGAGGCTGCTCGATATTGCCAATGAACCTGGCATTGGCTTCGAATTTCAAGTACGTACGCATTGGACCCTCTTGTGGCTCGTTTGATAATATCCTTTCGGCAGTATCACTCTGAGGATCGTCCTGCACGGTCTCGATTCATCAGCATTGTCCCTTCTAGTGCTGGGGCTGGTGGAGTGTTCCATCGTGCGGGCCCTCCACCGCCAGGCTTCACCTCAGGACCAGATGGCTCATCTGGAAGCGGTGGTCACGATAGTGGAATGGCGCCGGGGTGGCGCGGTGGCGGAGGAGGGAACACATTTGGCTTCGGAAGAGGGTCCTCGAGAGAGTTTGGTAATACTGGTCCTGAGGCTTCTAGGGGTGGTGGCGGTTCGCACTTGCGTGGATCGAGCATTGCATGATGGGTGACTCCGAGGACAGGAGCCCGGCCACCCCTTATTCTTGTATTTCTCCGACGTCACCCGCCTGTTATTCCCCTCCGAGGTCATCCTTTGGTCATTCACTTGTGCCCGTGTTGGGTGAAGCTATATGGTGATCGGTGGTTAGGGACTCCCCTCTCCTGTTGGTCCTGTATCGCTAGGCTCCTCGTGCTTCGCTGTTCGTCGTTTTTGCCTCGCTCATCGTCATGGAGGTGCTGCTTATGGCTCTGCACCTCCCACCATCTCGTTTCGATTGAAAACCATCTCGGACAAAGCACCCGAGCGGTACCAATCTTGCTCTCCATCGCTCACAATCGATATGCCCACCCCCAAGTATTCAATTATTCAATGACTGCACTCACCAACAATGTATACATACACAGATTAGTTTCAGAATGTCCCAGAATTTTGTCATTCTTCCTCAGGCCCAGGAGCCTAGGCAAAGCGGGCCGGGCTGCACCCAGGGTAGTGGAGCCCCAAGTATGAGGCACCACCGACAGGCGTGCTTATACCACATGCTGATGCTGGTATCGTGCATCTCATTATGACAAAATCAAGGTCCAGGCACTCGGGGATTGTGCCACAACATGAATTATGAAGAGTATAATGACGCCTCACAACTGCCGGAATGTGTTCCGACTCCCACTACGAATGTTTGTCCGTCGCTTGGTCCGTCCACTTCGTCCAGTTGTCTCGCCATCATCCTCGCGACGACGTCCTTTCTCCATCCCAGCCCCGAACGATTCCACCCCGCCCTTCCCCGTCTTCTTCGGGGGCTTTGTGCCCCGGCCGTCATCGAACAGTGAAGTCCTCGCCAGTCCCGCCATCCTTGGACGGAATCCAGGTGATCTCCGCCCCGCCGCCGGGTGTCCTATGCACGTGTTCGTTCGTTGTCTTATGCGAAGAGGAGGAGGCTCGCTCTTGACGCCGTTCGCCAAATACCTTGCTTCGGTCTTGTCCGCGATCTGATCCATTTTTCCCCCCTGATGTGGGACGCACGGAGACCATCTTGGGCCCAGAGCGCGGTGGTGCGCGCACTGGAGGGCGTGTGATTTTATTTGATTGGAGTGTGCGGGCTCGGGGGTTGAATGAATTGAGTTCTGTCCGAAGAAAGAATGATTTCAGACTTCCGCAACGCGATCCCAAAAAAAGAAAAGTAAAAAAAGGGGGGGGGGGGTGAAAAGGCTACGGACCTCCTTCGTCGCTGCTGTCCTTGGATTCATCGTCAGAGGGAGATGATTCGCTGTCGCTTCCGCCGAGACCAGTCTGATGATGGCCGGTCGCTCTCCTCTTCTTCCTCTTCCACGGCCGTTTTGCGTTTCTTCTGCTGGAAAATGTCAGAATATTACCGTTTCGGTACTTCGTAACTACGACGCACCGAAGCAGGACCGACAGCTGCCGGATTGAGCAGAGCGTATTCCCGACTGGTCTCATCCACCTGGAACTCTGGATTCTCGAACAGCTCCGTGAAGCGCGGATCGTTCAGGACGTTCTTCTCCTTCCCCTTCTCCTTGCCCGCGACGCGTTTATCGACAGATCCATCATCACCCGCGTCAGCAGACGCAGGGGCCGCAGTGTCGTCGCCAGCATGATGAGCGCCAGTCTTGCGCAGCCGCTTCTTCTCTTCCCTCATTTCCGCACGCAGTATTTTTTCCGCCAGTGCTCGATTCACTTTTGGCAAGGCGTTTTTGGGAGTCCGGATGCGACTGTCGGCAAGCTTGGAGAGTTTCTCCTGGACGACTTTTTCGCGGTGGTCGGTGTAGGCGAAGGGGTTCGCGATTATCCGCGCGGCGTCGTATAGCTTGAGAGACATGAAGTAACCGTGCATGTACGGCTTGAGCGTCGGAGTTCCGATCAAGTGCTCTAGACCAAGTCTACACATTTGAGGGTAATATGAACGGGGGTCAAAAGTCGGCGCTTTTGAAAATGAGAAATGTAAAAGAAACACTGAACGTTGATATCTCTGATCGCTCGACGAATTTGAAGTCCTCGTATACGTTACGGATTGTCTGGTCCTCCATCTCCTCGGTGATATTGTCGAGGAAGCTGCACCATTTGGGGGCGGGACCCAGTTGAGGAATATAGTACGAGGTCATTTGGATACCTTCGTTGGCCATCATAAGAAGCCCGGATCCAGGTATGTGGTGAACGTCGTTTATGTCCGTTGTTGGCGTGATAGAAGCGAAAGTTCACAGTGGGCTGCATAATATTCGTGTCTCGATACGACGAAAAGGGCAAGGAAATAAATAAATAAAAAGGAGGCAGCTCACCGGTGTTTCGGTCCCAAGAGTTTAACAACTTTTTTGTCGGCGCTGATGACGATTCCATCTCCGGCCATCTTTGAGCCTCCCTCAACCCATGATACTACCTTTACGGGGAGTCCATACCCCTGATCTTTAACAGCGTACGCGCGAGGAGAACGAATGTCGTAGAGTAAAGTATGGCCAGTCGAGGTGCCGACCGCAAGGGATAACCCATCGGAGCGAGACGCCAAGGAAGATATGGAGAAGGCTTCCCGGGGAGAATTCGGTCGAATCGGAGGCGCGAGTTGGGTCCAGGGTAATACCAGCGTCCCAACGCGAGACCGAGATCGCGGATCCCAAAAATCTACCACTCCGCTCGCACCGCCAGCATATCCCTCGGTCCCAAAGCAGAGCAGTTGGTGCGCTGGGTTTATATCTATACAGTTCACGCCCTGGACGGTCTCGGGGTCGAGGGCGATTGGATTAAGGAAGCGGCCTTGGTCCAAATTCAGTCGATAAATCTCATTACCAGAGGCTGATATGTAGGCGTCGCATGAGGGAAAGTGATACGCGATCGCTCGGCCGAATTTTGGTATCCGCGTTTTGTAGTGTAAACCGCCTTGAGTATGCAGTTCAACTGTGCGATCGGTTTGCAGTTGAATCGTCTTCGTCCAGTCGTCCGAGAGTATCTTTAAATGCGGTTTAGAACAGAGCGGATATTCAAAAAAAGTAGTCTACACATACCACAAAGTCCACGTTTTCAGCATTAGAATGCCTCTCAAACTTGAGAGTAAGTTCGTCCAAGTCATATACTCGCATCTGAGGCTTGTAAACCCAGTTGCGATGGCGTGGTGGCCATCACGAGTCGTCTTTATTTTTATGCTTGCTTCGGGGAATTCAAAGTGCTGGATGAGGTCAATAGTTCCCTCGACAGTGTTCTCGGATGACCGCCCGCTTGCCCTTGCCGCCTTTTGCTGCTCGTTTGCGCGTGAGCCAATCCGGGAAGGGAAGTGCTTGACCCAGAAGCCGCCCCATTGACCGTATAAACTTTGACAGAGTCCAGGAGCGGTCTTTCCATTGCGACCTGAATCTGCCAATTCAATGAGAAAAATGCTTCCGAATCCGAATGGCGTTGAATCGCGCCTCTGCTCCTCCAGGACCCCAGTCACTCAGGTTAACACCCTGCACGCTCCCACTGGGAAATTTTTGAGATTTTGGGGCCTACTGGCACGGTTTCTAGGAGTTTGAAGCCCGAAGTCACTGTCACATAGGACAGTTCACCGGTAAGGGGTTCATTACGCTAAAGTACACAAGACGCCTCGCTGGACTGTGGTGTACTGGTTTGTTGGCCTATGTGCTGGTTGGGTCTTGAAAAGCCTGGGGTCCAATACTTAGGTAGTGCTTTTTTCTGACACCGTAAAGTGATCACTATGTATAGTCATTCTAATGGTAAGGGCGCCTGTTCGGATGCAGATCATCTTTGGTCAGACTCTACTATTGAAAATGGGTAGATTCTTCTGGATTCTTTTGGATTCTTTTGGATTGAAAGAATCCAGAAGAATCTATCCATTTCCAATAGTAGAATCTGCAAAGAATCTGGATTCTTGCATCCGAACAGGCCCTAAATATGGCGCCCACCGCTGGGTCGCCACCACAGAAACAATAGCCGTGCTTTCATATATTGATTGTTATTCAAGTATACTGGCCTGTTCAAGTCTCCGACCGTGTCTGCACCACCTTCGGTGACCAGTGGAAGGAGCCGACTTCTCCCGAACATGCAAGCGTTATGCCCACATACCCCACAGCTCCTTCCTGTACTATTTTGGGGTGTTCGATCGCACATCCGGAGATGTGATCACGCTTACACCACGCACGAATTTATTATTTCTCCAACTCTGTCGAGACGTACAGAGCATTGTGAAAGCAGTGGGCTGAAGCAGTGGCCAGCTTGAGAGTCGAAAGGGGAGGAAAAGGGGGCCCCAGGGAAGCGAGAGCAAGATGAGGATGGAATTGAATTGATTCATGACATGTCGCTTGGCATGGCGAGGCATTTTAGTGATTTTTTGGTCCCACCGGGAATTTGGGCTGATTTTGGCTGATTTCCACCGGAAGCAGGACCCCAAATTTAGGGTTTTTGCGTGGAGGTGTCAACCAGAGTGACACGGGTCCTGCTCCTCCCTCGTTTTCATCGTTCCACCGGCCCAGTTGGTCGCAGGCATTATGTCCACCGTCAAAACCAAGCTACGGATTTTCAGTTCCATTGACGTTGAAAAGCATGCGTCCAGGAAAGAGTGCTGGATCTCCCGTAATGGTCGTGTCTATGACGTGACGGCCTTCGTTCCAGACCATCCTGGTGGCGAGGACCTTATTCTTCGTTATGCTGGGAAGGACATTGGGAATGCCATGGCGGACGCTTCGGAACATGATCACTCACAAGCCGCGTACGACATGTTGCATGAATATCTTATTGGAAAGATCGGGTCGCAGTCCACAGTCGTCAGCGAAGGTATTCTGATGTTTTGAAAATATCTTGAACTCTTCCTAACGCTCGGCCATTATCAGACTGGGTCCCCAGGGATGATTTCCACCCCTGATGAAACTATGCCCGAGGACGATTTTGTTAAACACGAGTTTCTTGACCTCACCAAACCACTCCTTCGCCAACTATGGGAGAGCAACTTTAGCAAGGAATTCTACTTGCAGCAAGTCCACCAACCCCGGCACGTCACCAAGACGGCCCGTCTATTTGGCCCAGACTACCTTGAGGTGTGTTTTCTCCGTCTTCGTCAGTTTCGAGAGTCTGATTTTGGTGCGCAACAGGTCTTCACTCGCACCGAGTGGTACGTCGTACCCCTTTTCTGGGGCCCAATAACCTCTGTCCTCTTCCTCCGCTCCGCTCTTCAGTTCTCCGGTCTTGCCCCTCATTCAGTCTTCCACGCCTCAAGTCTTGCCATTGCCTCGATCCCTGCATCGTCCTTCGCTAAGACCGGGGTTTGTTTTATTATCGGAAATATAATCTGGACCCTCTTGGAATATTTTCTCCATCGTTTCCTATTCCACATTGATGCGAGGTTACCTGATCACCCGCTTTCCCTGGTGCTACATTTCTTATTGCACGGGATACACCACTACCTCCCAATGGACGGGTGAGCCGCCTGGCTAATTCTCTCCCAATCTCCAGATACTCATTGCCCCTGATAAGATTACGTCTTGTCATGCCCCCCGCTATTGTTCTTCGTCTTATCGTACCCGTGGACTCAATTAGCTCATGTTGTATTCCCCACGGCAATTGCAAATGGAATTATATCTGGCGCCTTCGCGTTCTGTGGGTCTAATTCGTTCACATTACGTTTGCCACTTTTGACTTTGTGATCATCGTAGATGTCCTATACGATTGCATGCACTACGCGTACGTTTTTTCCCCTATAAAACGTATCTCTCCCGCTGGCTCATTTGGTCCACCTCTTGATTCCGTAGCTTGCATCATACTCGTCTACCAGCGTACATACGCGAACAGAAAAAGTATCATTTATCGCACCACTATAAGAACTTCGAACTTGGGTTTGGGGTCACTAGTGAGCGTCCATCCCACCATTGACGTGGATTGTGCCCTCCTCGCTGACTTGTTCGTAACAGGCAAGATCTGGGATTATGTGTTTGGAACAGTTTTACGAGTCTGAGCTCAAACTAGCTACCTCCCATGGACTCTTTAATATGGATCAACATTCATTTCTTCATCTCAGTAGCGCAGATCCCCGCTAATTCAGCTCAGATACCTTCCGTTGTACGGTCGATTAAACGAACAATCGTTATTCATGCGTTGTTGATGGCGTTCATTATCACATGTGTGTAATCCGGAAACCAGCTTTTCCGCCTCTTGGGTCGAGCTATTCCCAGGATACCCACTTCTTAGCCCATCCATTTTTTATCGTCATGGAACGACTAACCAGGGCCTCCTGATCGCTTGCTAAGGCAGTTGAGATGAGCCATGCATTTCCAAGTTCCAAGCGTTGCTCACAGTTTCTGCCTCAGGCGTCGGCCTTATCGTTGGCCTAAGAATGCCTCGGAACATAATGATATACTGTATTGCTGGTTGAGCAGCGACAATTTCCTTCTACCTAAAAGACAACAAAAAAGTATGTTGAAACCATTATACTAGAAATTCTATCACCAAGAAAGGGGTGGGCGCGTGTAGAACGTCGTCCCCCCGAAATCACAAATGTTCGAAAGCACGCAAGGTACTGCTTAGCTTGATCTTCATTTCTTCCCATTCATCCTCGGCATCAGAGAGGGCAGTGATCGCACCTCCAGCCCCCACATACCACCGTTCCGAGCCGCTTTCCTCGCATTCATCGTCATATTTGAATGCAGAGCGGATGATGACGCTGAAGTCACCCCCACCGCCCACGCACCAATATCCGCAGACGCCCGAGTACACACCTCGTTCGTGTCCTCCCTCCGTCTCGTCACAGCACGGGGTCCTAGGGCTAAACGTATCTTGAGGCCATACGAAACTGTTTTCAAGAATTTGGAGCAGCTCGACACTTCGCTTCTTGGGCGCCCCGGTCATACTCCCTTGAACATATAAAATAAGGCCAGAGTCTCGGGAATCTGGCAGGTGACGCACCTGGAGGCAGACTCCTTGCCAATACATCCCACCCGGTGTATCCACGCCCCACGTCCACTCTGCCTTCGATGACACTGACGAGTTGGTACACCGCTTCGTACTCTTCTACGCTGAAGAGTTGCGTCACGCGGACCTCCTCCCGGGACCCATTTCTACACACGACTCGACTGAGATCATGTCTGATCAGGTCCACGATCATGAGATTCTCCGCGATCTCCTTGGGCGAACCGAGAAACATGTCTTCCGCTTCCGCCAGCGTAACTTCAGGTTTCCCTGCGCCTCGGGACTTCTTTATCGTGCCTTTAATAGGGCGAAGCTGGCAGAGGCCATCACGCGTCCAAGAGAGAAATCGCTCAGGAGACGAGCCGACGAGCGTCGTGCCTCCGAGTCGGATAAAACATCCATAGGGGGCGGGGTTCAGGGCACGAAGGGTTTTGAAGAGCCGCCACGAGGTAGATTCACACGAAGTTGTCGAGTCCAAACGAGGCAATGTAACGCGGGTAAGGGCCGTCAGACATATTTCGTACGATTCTCCTTGTGCCAGGTACTCTTGCGTGCGTTTTACACTGGATATATACTGGGTTTTATTAGGTGGTTCCACTTCAAGTGGAGGCCATAACGTCTGGGAACTGTCCGCATTTTGGGTGGAGGCTGGGACCGGTGTCGTGGGTTGGGGAGTCGGGGCAGGTGTGAACGATGGATCGGTAATGAGTTGGATAAAAGACGAAATACGTTTAACCCACGCAGTCTCGACGCCCCCCTCAACCGAAGGGGGATTAGCATGGTCGGGGCAATGATCAGTCATAGTATCATTCCCAATGGACTGGATATGAACCAGACTATCAACGCGATCAACCACGACGCTCCGTTCAACGAAGGCGAAGCTTAAGTCGGGATGAGTAGAGGGAATGGGGGACGGCTTTGACTGCTTGGGTCGAGACGGCAAGTCCACACCCAACGTCGCAACGCCGCACTCGTAAGTTGAGTAACCGATCAGACCTCCCCAAAAAGGGGAGGCATCATTTCCATCAAGGAAACTTCGATTTCCCATGTAGTGGGCCAGCCAAGTCCAAATATCCTCGTCTTTCGCCAAGGGGGACTCAATGAGGGTAGAGGATGATCGTATCCGCACGACTGTATCTCCAACCGTATAAGTAATTCGGGCCGTCGTAGGAGAAATAAAACCAATAATAGAAAATCGTCCAGGTTCGGCGTTCGAATCCAGGAGTAGAAACTCATGGCCATCAAGACCAGGCCGCTCGTGCTCGAGAGCGAGCAACGCCTCTCCAAGGAGAGGGGTGGATACATCGGAATGTAATGTGACAGCTTGTGCTATCACTCTAAGGGGTTGTTTTGGATGCGTCGTATGTGACGGTGAGGAGGGTGGTCGGCAGGCCAGACGGGTTAAGGCGAAATCATCATAATTAATCTGCTGTCGCCAGTTTTCCGGGAGTGGCAAAGTTACCCGCCCATTCTCGGCACTCCACTGTTGGGCGAGCGTCCAGAAGTTACGAATAATATCCTCTCCACCACCTATGGTGCATATAGATTCAGGGTGATATTGCACCCCCCAAAAAGGTTTTGTGCGATGTCTGGCGGCCATGAGGATTCTCTGTTTGGCACCCCTCTCCACGTCAACATCTGTGGCCCACGCTAAGGGCACGATGGCATCGTGGGGAGAGGGTATAACCACGTGAAGAGAATGGTATCGAACGACCTTCGCGATACCCAAACCAGAGAAAATATCTTGGCCATCATGCTCCAGCGCAGAACATTGTCCATGCTTCACAATGGAGAGATTTTCAAGTCTCCCACCGAAGCGAATGCATAGACTCTGGTGACCAAGACAGACTCCGAGAACGGGAAGTAAATACGGATCCGGTAAGTCCCAGATATCAGGTATGATACCTACGGCCCCAGGATCATTTGGAGAGCCGGGGCCAGGGCCTACGGCGACAGCATCGAAGTGTTGAAGGAGCGGGATTAGCTGGTGTGATGTGAAGTCATTGTTATGGATAACATGTACGATCGCATCAGGTATCGTCCTGCGAAGCAAACTTGCTAGACTTGGAAGAGAGTTAAAATTCTCGCAACGACTTGATTGAGCCCCAGTCTTACTTGAGAGTGAAGGAATCAAAAGAATCGATTACAAGGATGTTCATCGAGTCACCATTAAGGGAATATATTTCATACGGCTTCTTTTTTTCGCAAACGCGGGATATCCCGGATTGAGGAATACACCGGCAGGACCTCTTACTCTCGTAACCACGACTAGACTGAGCGTAGTCGGTTTACTGGATAGGGCCTCCTCAGTCCCTCATCGACCCGTTAAACTGGAGTCAAGTTTGCACCGGCGATTGCCGAGTCGCTGACGTTATTCAGTATTGATAGAACAATTTCGATCTATTACTGCCAAGCCCCCCGCATACTTTAATCATTGCAATTACAACGACAACACCCTCAAGGCCGCCATTAATTGGTGTCTTTTCGCACCTTGTCCTTCCCAACGCTTCGCCCGCAAGTGGTGCATCCAATGTTACCCTCTCAATAATTACACTGCCATCTTCCGATCACGCTGAAGGCGACAAGACAGGGTCCCTGGATGAGCCCTCCGAAGGATACGATATATCGGGGTTACAAGAATGTCCCGTCTCTCGATGCGTTTACAAGCGCACACGATTAGCACACCTCATCCATCGTCAACTGCTCTTTCCAACCTATCCCTATTGGATTCAGCACCCACGGCAGAGGAGGATAAGGGCACTACTGAGGGAAATACTGTGCTGACGCACCTGAAACGACGAAACCTAGCACACCCGAAGTTTATTTCATGACGGGGTCCACCGCCCACCGCTGACGCCGGACAATCAAATTTCCCTGTTGGGGCAGTGCTCATTCCAATATGTACGCGGCTGGTCTAACTGTAGTAGGCGAATTCGAGACAGTCGAGAACTTTTGTCGCTAGTTCAACTGGCTGAAACCACCCAGCCAACTTGAAATTAACACTAATTGCCATCTTTTCAAGAGCAGCATCAACCCCATGTAGGAGGTCCCCGCCGATGCAAATGTGTGCATCCCTATTATCACGCTGTGTGACTCTGCAACTACCACCACGGCCACATCGTTTCGATTCAAAGTCATCTTGGACAAAGTACCCAAGCGATGCCAAGCTTGCTCCCCATCACTCACAATCGATACGCCCACCCTTAATTATTCAATTATTCAACGAGTACACTCACGGGCTTACCACCGACGATGTATACATACAATTAGTCCCACAATGTGCCAGAATCTTATCATTCTTCCTGAGACCTAGAGGTCTAGACAAAGCGGGGTGCCACACGTGCCTAATGATATTGGGGCGCTGGCAATCGCTGGTGCAAACTTGACTCTGGTCGACGAGGGACTGAGGCTCTATCTGCTCCACCTACTACGCTCAGTCTAACCTCGTACTAGTTACAAGCGCCTCGAATTGGGATATCCCGCATTTGCGGAAAAAGAAGCCATTTAGAGACTTTGAAACGTTTGGGATCGGGGCGTGTGGTGTAAAAACAAAATGAGAACACACTCAGGGGACGATCGGCTACAAGGGCTACAGGTACAAAACATCTGCCATGGATTCAATGTTGGTTCCTTTCCCCTAAAGTTCCGGAAGTTGGCGGCGCTCGCTTTCGAGGTACACGGGAAGGTCCTCAGGGGTTGAACCAAGGTATCGTTTAACAAATCCAAGGTAACTCCAGAATCTAACCATGTCGGTGCTTCCAGGATAGGATATATAATCTACAGACATTAGCACCCCGATGCACAGTACCAGCACTGACAAGGACTCACCACTGTTTGTCTCTCGAAGTCCACGGGCCCAGTTGTGGCGTGTCGTTGTAGCCCTGGCGAACTGTTCCTTGGTGCCAGGAGGTGGACCCATGGTCGATCTCGTAGTCGGTTTTAGTCACCACGGTGTCTGGGCGAACCGCCGGCCACCTTCATTCGAACAAGACATGAGTAAGTCTCGAGGCGGGATACTGAGTAAATCTGGCCTACCAGTTCGTGTTACACTCGTCGAAGTCGGCCTGCCAAGGCAAACTGAGCCCTCTAGTGAGATGCCCAGGGAGAACCAACTCGTGGTTCACTCTGAAAGGAGGATCCCGCGGGCAACTGAAATCGTACTGTGAAACAAGGCACTGACGTCACTGACGACTTGGAAGAGGATATAACGGAGACCCACGGTCTCACGGCGTTTAGCTAACCACCACATTTCGATTCCAGGGTAGAGTGGATCCCC
This sequence comes from Hydnum rufescens UP504, assembly GCA_014904985.1. Taxonomy (NCBI): domain Eukaryota; kingdom Fungi; phylum Basidiomycota; class Agaricomycetes; order Cantharellales; family Hydnaceae; genus Hydnum; species Hydnum rufescens. Next base: position 366,404 of record MU128928.1, on the reverse strand, counting down.
GATGGTTAACTCGAGATGTGCGCGAGTAAGAGACTCGGGTTGCTCCAACAGGGGGACGTCCTCAATTTTGTCCGAACGTGTAGTAGGGGGTCGTCCTCGATTGCCTGGTCGTCCTCGGTTTCCTGGTCGTCCTCGGTTTCCTGGTCGTCCTCGATTTCGATTCGGAGGTCGATTTCGTCCAGACGAGTGCCGTACTCGAATTCCTCCGAATATGAGGCCCTCATGATTTGCGTAAGAGGGCCCTTGAAATACGACGAGCCGCTAACAGGAGAGGGGATGTTTATTTCCCCAGACGCTGAGGAGTGGCCTTCTTCTTGATTTTGGCCGCAGGTGTAGGAGGGCCCGACCGGCTGCTAGCAGGAGAGGGTTTCCCCAGACGCTGAGGAGCGGCCTTCTTCTTGATTTTGGCCGCAGGTGTATGAGGGCCCGACCGGCTGCTAGCAAGAGAGGAGTTGTTTATTTTCCCCAGACTCTGGGTAGGAGGGTCCTTCTTGGTTTTTTCCAGAGGTGTAGGTGGAGGGACCACAGTGAAGTTACCGTCTTTCCATTTTATAAAGCGATCATACTGGAGTTTCGTGAGGGCAGCGAAGCTTGTGATTGGATCGACATCTTCAGAGATTTCACCCGGCTCCACCATGTCACCTTAATGATTGAAGAGAAGTCAGATCCTTTTTTATAATGACGGTATCGAGGATTGGATTGGGTATGCTTACCATTGTCACCAGAAAGTCGTGGCATGAACACCGCGATCCCTTGATCCTTATTTTGGTAATCAGGTTCCCGAAGTCGGCGAAAGATTTCGTTCTTAAGCCAGTTCGAGGTGGTGCTGATAAGCTCATCCTTGAAGTCTGGGGATAAGAAATTTCCTTTGCTGAAAGGGCCTATTCACGATTAAAGTCGTCTGGTTGGGAATATACCCCGGAGGGGACGGAGATACGTACCGTGGCCCTCAAAGGCTTTGTTGTTGGTCCACGACAAAGTGTAGGCAGATAATAGGACTGGGTATATGTGCGTATAGTATTTCACATCCCCGACCCGTTCCTGTGTACGGGCGGGCCAGTTCTCCCGATCGTAGATGTCCTCCATAATGTCGTACAGAGTAGTGGGCATATAGACACCCCACGCGAATTTGGGAGGAGCACAGAGGATCGTAGCCTTGTGAGCGGATGGTTTCCTAGAGTAGCTGTTCATAAGAAATGAAGGCGCAAAAGTGTGGAGCGGGTTACCTGAAGTTGGGCCTTGTGACCACGACGTTAACCCATCCGTCAGATGTGTCATCGACCCAGTCGGTGCTGTCGAACTCGGAGATGACTTCCGGTTGGGGTTTGCCGTCATCAGCGACACACTGGGAGTAGCCTCGACCGCCCAGATACACCAAGCGCCCAGCCTTGTCAACCTGGAGCTCGCCCAGGTAGACATTGGTAGGGGTAATTTTCGATCCGTAAAAATCACCTCTGAGCTCGACATTCTCAGGGGCCACACCACGAGCAATGGTCTTTTCCTTTGGATCGACGATAAGTCTTAAACGCTGATCCAGGTCGGCCTGGTGGGGAACACGTTAAAGGTCTAGGTAATAAAAACGGACTATGGCGCTTACGTTTGAATCAACATCTGGATTACGCCGATCTTGAGTAGCTCGTCTCCAGCGACCTATCAGAGTGGTGAGAAATGAGATAAAGCCGCCACGGGTGAAGGCGAAAGCAATACCCGTGAGTTTGGTAAATGAGCCTTTTTTGTTCGCGACGTGCACCGTCCACGTCAATGTGTATCCATTTTTATTATTGACTTCCCCGAGCAACACACCCGCGCGTTGTACGCATAAACACGGAAGCGAGCAGCCTAGTCAACTAATTGTCAGACAATCATAGGATTCGAATCGATAGATGAAGCAACCTGGCGCCTGATCTTTTGTTCACTGTCCCGGAAGTTTTTATCAGGAGTGGGAGGGTTGAGATTGCCAGGCACCTCTGGTGCAAAGAAATATTCCTTTTTAGAGTCACCCAAGCGTGCAACCCCCACAGGAGGGAAGATCTCCAAGGCAGCAATGGCGTTGGCGGGAACAGGTTTGTAATAATTGACACTTCCGCTTGGATCGCCAACAGGCGTTGCCAGTGTTGGCATGATAGTGATCCAAGAGCGAAAGGAGAGACAAAGAGGGCAGAGATAATAAAAGCTCTGAATCTTCACGGTATGTAAACCGGTCAGCGTGTACTGTTCCGCACTTCATTGAGCATGTCCAAGGATCACAAGGATCACACCTGCTTCTCGATGAATCAGTCTCTGGTGATTGAGTGGGCAAGTAGGAAGAGAGGCCTCGTTGCGGCAGGATCAGAAAAACTAGTAATTGATGGCCATGGGCGCATTTCGAGTTACTTCCAAGAGGTTCCTTGGCTCTACAGCTCACTTCAGAAGTGGAGCAGTATTTGAGGTTTGTGGGGAATGGAAGATCCATCTGCCCGATTTGGAACGAATATTGAACTGCCAAACAGAGCCAAATGTGAAGGGTCTCTCTAAAGAGAACCTGCCTACACGTATAAGAGCCCCCATGGGTAGGCACTCCTGTTCAAGCCTTCCTTCAGTAACTATCTGCCACTACACCGATGACACTCAAGTCCTCAAAGCTTTTAACCCAACTGCCCCATTGACGTCCTTTGCGGCCTGGGGGGCAGTTCAATTCATTCTGAATTGGTCTGATCTGAGGGAAATGTTATTCTGGAGCCCCCGAAGCACAGTTGATTATGCTAATCACAGACTCGTCTCAAATTCCCCTATGGGCTCCTCGGTCAGTAACCGGTGACCCTATTCGGCACACCACAAAAAGCTCTCTGGCACAGGTCCCAATAGTGATACCCGGAGGTCATATGGGATCTCAAGCTTACTGTTCTTGAATCTCCCCACTGGATACCCCATAATCCATCACCCTGCCTGTGCCAACTTGCCATGCCCCCACCTCAACGTCTTCCCTTTGAGATACCCACAGTACCACCAGATAAATGGACCCCCGAGATCGTCGTCCGATACGTGAAAACAGGCATGTTGATAGAACTGGGCACGATCCCACTCTACCTCTACTCGATGTACAGCATCCAGCCGGATAATGGTAACATCGGTACGCGGGCCCGAGCCGCGCTCAGAGGTTCAACTTTAGACATTTTGAAGTCCTTCAGTCAGCACCACTGACGTGATGTTGCAGGCGTTGTTCAGCAGGAAATGCTGCATCTTTCCTTGACTGGAAATCTCCTGTGTGCACTCGGCAGTTCGTTGGACCTCTACAATTACGATGTTATCCCACAATACCCTAGCGATATCTTGGTGGGGAAGATCGCCATGAATTTGGACCGTGCGAACAAAGAGAATCTAGAATGCTTCCTCCAAGTATGTGCATGGACACTTGCTTTGGTCGACGAAGTTGACCTCCTTATGGCAACAGATCGAGGCCCCGGATACTCCTCGTCCTCAGCCCCTTAACAGTGAACGGGGCCTTCTTCCCAAGGTACTCTATCCAAAGGACGAAGACATTTTACCAGGGTATAAGAGCATCGGAGACTTTTATGCGGACTTGGCGAAAGGTAAGCGATAGTCTCTGAATCGTCTCTAGCAACCTACTCCTTGATTTTCCCCACAGGTCTCGAGAAACTCCCTGGCCCCGCTTTCCAGCATAACCCCGACAAGCAGTTCTCGGGTTTGGATTTCTTTGATGATCAAGTGATCGTCATCACTGATAAAGCCAGCGCTCTGAAGGCGCTGAAGACAATAGTCGAGCAAGGGGAAGGGAACGTCAGCGGTCCCGGATTGTCATTATGCGGTTTTCGTCAACCTCTACTCGAATCGAGGAGCTTGGAGGCTGTTCAACGTCAAAAAAAATCCCAAAACTGCGGATTATCAAGGACATTCCACCCGATGATTTCGTTTGGAAGGTGAATACCTCTTCCGATTTGCCCCCCTCTGACTGCCTACTCACATGCAACCTCTTTTCATAACAGCTCTCCCTTAGCTTTTGATGCAGGATTCTGTTACCTGTTACAGACTATCCAGAGGGTTTGGGAGACTAGCCAAGACCCGGCTCAAATTGTCCTCCGCCTTCTCCTCCTTCGAAACATCCACGCGATCATGACTCACATCCTGACTCCCATTGCGAGCATCCTCGTCGGCAAGAATTGACGGGTACCGATGCTGGCCTTTTTGCCGCCCATGCTTCAACTACTACCCCCTCCAGGACGATGGCACGCCGGAGCCCCCGCTGCAACCTGAGGCATTGCACACAGCGCTTCTTCGCGAAGTCGACGGGGCCAGGCGTGCTATTACTACCCTCCATGACGTGAAGAAGTTGCTCGGGGATATGCACGATTACATCGAAAAGAAAATACCATCCAAGTAGTAGCTGAAATCATCAGAACGGCCTTTCCAATTGTTATCCATGCAGCGACTTGTTTTTTCTTTTTTTTTTTGTCTCATGGAAATAAATATGGCAGACCCATGGTACGGTTAACAATGTGTTCTGGGGGAAAGGGGGGGGGGCGTAACTTCAAAAATTAGTCTCGAATCCTGTGCTACGATATACCACGACTTCTTTCTCATCCGTAAGAACATAGCTATACACTGTGCCGCGGAGCTGCATAAATGTCTAAATCTTTTGCACCGAATTTCAGCCCTGTTAATTCCTGAATGCCCCTCCGCCCGTGCTTGTGCAGTCACATGCTGCCTAGGACTTGGAGGTACACGCCACGAGATTTATTTTTTATGCTGACAATCCGTATCGGGGAGAGAATATTATAATTGAGAACTTGCGACTTTCATCACCGTTCCAAAGCTCAGTTCTGAAGTGGCAAGAGACTATCCTGGATTACAAACTTCAACAAGTTATATGTCACGCGTGAACTAATTACGAAAAGCGAATAGAAAGATGCGTACTTTACTGAGTAAAAGGCACAGTAGTCTCGGACATGATACATACGCCTCGACGACTTCCCTAATATCGCGATCCACAAAAAAAAAGGACAATTGCCGTTTTCCACAATTTGCCCTCGCATCGCGCATGACGATAATAATACTTCTGCGTTTCATACCTTTGACCAACAGCATTAAAACAATCAGCGATTCTATCCGTTCCAGTGCCCTTCGATTCCGTACTGAATCGTTTCGCTAGTTCCTCCCCAATGAAGGGTCCCGCGTTCAACGCAGTTATAATACCCTGCAATGAGAGCGATTGAACGCCATGGCAGGTCTCCCATAGCACACCAACGCTCTATATAGAGCTGGTTGAGAACCCGCCTACGAACGCTCCGCGTCATCGCAAATCGCAAAATCGTATGACGGCCCGAATGTCACATAAGTTTTGTGTGTCGGATGCCACATTAAGTTTCTGTGTGTCAGCAATTGCACGTGTGTGAAGCCCCGAATTTTGTGTGCGTCAAGTTTCTGTGTGTGCGCACATGCATACTGTACGGTCAGACTGTTGGAGCGAGCGGATACGGAAGTGGCCGGGTACGTCGGAGGCAAGCACGACCCCTGTGAGGCTATGCCGACGACCTCGCCAATCGTCAATCCGCCAATCTAGCTAAATCCTGTCGAGTTTCACCGGCGATCTTTTGCCTCTTTGTTTGCAGTCGGACATCTCTTTTCTTTTCCTCAGTCTATTTTCATGTGCTCTTTACCCTCATGTAAATACTATAAATCGGGCTTAGGCCCTCCAAAAATACTAAGGACTTCTTTCTGTGTTCTTCCCACTACCGCGCTCTATTCACCTGAGCATTTGAGGCTCACCAATCTCTCGAATTCGTCTTCACCCGCTTAAGTAATCAGGGGGAGTCCGCGCTCGAATACCGTAACTCTCACTACAGACCAGGTGCGGACATATTGGAATAAGCACTGCCCCCAACAGGGAAATTTGATTGTCTGGCGTCCATGGTGGACGGTGGGCCCCGTGATTTACTGCAATGAAATAAACTCCAGGCGTGCTGTAAGTCAGAGGTGCGTCAGAGGTCCTCGGCGCAGCATTCCTCCAGGGGCACCCTTATCTGCGGTAGGTGCTGAATACAACAGGGAGAAGTTGGAAGAGTGGTTGACGATGGATCAGGTGTACTAATGGTGCGTGCTCTCAAATGTGTTGAACGACGGGCTACGGCGGAGAGTGTTAGGGCTCGATGTAAATACATGTAAACTCTCCACCCAGTAAGGCGCTCTGTGATAGCATCGAGAGACGGGGAATTCTTGTAATCCCAATATATATCGTACTTGGGAGTGTCTGGGGGCCTCATCTGGGGACCCTCTCTCATCACCTTTAGTGTGGTCGGAAGACAGCGTTGAGAGAGGGTAAACATTGGATGTGCCGCTTTTTGGCGAAGCATTGGGAAGGACAAGGGAGACAGTGGTGCAAAAAGGCACTAATCAATAGTGGCCTTGAGAGCGTCGTCGTTGTAACTGCAAGGCTAAGAGTATGCGAGGGGCCTGGTGGTAATGATTCGAAATTGTTCTATCTCATATTGCCCAACTTCACCATACCCCCCGTCGTCCATCACAATATCAGTGGCTAGTCCCTCACATCATCAAATCCGGATTTCTTGGTGGATTGCATTCCAAAGGGATATCAAACATCACAACACCGATATTTGTACATTGATACCAGACTGAGATTTCGAGCAGGCATTTCACCGCCACCCACTACATATATAGTGCCCTTACGGCCCCACGAACGGCACAGGCAGCAGAATCCACCTCTGCAACTGATTTCCGGCTTCGGGCAGGTTAAGACCCACCTGTGTAAGTAGACACTTAGCGGAGGAAACACAAACAAGTCCGTGAAACTCACTGGCGCGTTGGGGGCCGGCTCTACAAGATTCCAGACCCTCCCCTCAGGGTTAAACTCTTGAATACTTAAATGTTAAGCAAATGGAACGTTCATGTTTTGTTCTGGAGCCGATAAATGCAAAGGAGAACATACGTAACGCCAGCGAGGGGTTCAAGCGCATTGAGTGTCCAGGGGTAGGGGCCCCCCCAACAGCCGCAGCAACGAGGGCGCCAAGCGCAATTGCTTGAGCACCTGCGTTAAGCAGGGGAACTATAGTGGTGGCATCCGGAGGAGGCACAGCCGGGTTGAACTGCCACTACAATGAAACGGTAAGCGTGTAGGAGTAATACCACATACTAGTCGAACACTGCTTACGAGCTGGACAGGATTACCCGCATCGTAGGGAGCCACGCTCAAAGGCGCACCGATGGGGGGGTTAGGAATGAATTGAACCGCAAGGCCGATACCGGTGACAGGATCAGGTACACTATTGATAATAGCAAAGACTCCGGGGGGAGGGGGGATGGCCATTGGAGGTGCAAGAGTGAGGAGGCGAACATAGAGCACAAGAGGGTTTTATAGCGACATGGAGGCGGTGTTGACCCAGCAATTGACCCCGGCTCATTTTGGGCCTTGCTGGATTCCAAGGCAGAGTCACTAGGTCGCTGTGAAAGTGCATCTTGTAGTTTTTTCATTATATTGAGGAAGCCACAGATCCACATTTCAATATTGTATGTTTGGTTCAAACCTACCCGCCCTGTTATCCTCAGTGGCTTCTCTCTCTCTCTCGACGAGAAGTCTTTGAGAGCAGACCAAGCCGAATCTGGATGGGATGAACGGAGGCGCACTGATTCGATGATCCCAGTTCCCTGGGGCTATTACTCCGGCGCCATTCCAGGTACTGGGGGATGTTCGTGCCAAATACACAATCCGAAGTTCGTTGCCAATGAGAATAAGAGATATGGGATTGAAGTCGCCTGTATCAGCGATTCATCACGTGACTGGACACGCGTTCGGATCTCAATTAGACCCAAAAATGCAATGACAGTGATCAATGTGAAGCATTTCTCTGGGACAAGTGGACTTGGGAGCCTCGAAAAAAACCTCCAAGCCAGTATAGGCAACCCATCCATAAGCGGAAGAACCTAAGTTTCCCATGTGTTTTGGCCTAAAACTCGAGAACCACATCTCAAAGAGCTAATAGAGCTCGCAGGGGTTCTCCTCTATGTATAGAGGTTGGCTAGAATCTTCCTACAATATGTATCCAGTCCAAACTTCCAAATTTACCACTTCTACTCTTGGTGTCTTCTGTTTCCCTGCCTCCCTAGTGACAAAACTTCTGGATAGTAAGTTGCGGTTGGGATGCGTGGAGGGGGCTATTGACCTGATGATCTAGGTGCTCTATGGCCTTTTTAGATATCAGCGCATGCCCCTGCCTCGCGGGTACAGTCACAGGGGATCGGTGCCACCGGAATGGAAAAAGTTGGAAAAGTGCCTCCTTTACAATAATTGCTCTCTGTGGGTTGATTCTGAATCTGTCAGATTATATGAGCTGATCCGATCTCCGAATGAACCACAAGATTCCTGGAGAAGCTACATTCCGCCTCCATTTGCATTTCAAACACGCCCTGAAAACTCCGCCTTTCTTTACGGAGGACATAGTGGGGTTGCCCAACAGGGGTGCTTCTCTGTACATTTTCAGCCACAAACTTCCTGTAACATTTCGAGAAAATTGTTGTATATTGTGAAGAGAGAAAGATGACACGAGGCCACGGGCGCCACATTCTGCACATGGAGTTATGGCGACCAGGCAGTCATATAGGAATGCCAACCCTGATCTTAGTAATAGTATCGAGAGGCACTCATACGAGTTCCCACGAATTTCCGTATCCATCCCCAGTGTCCATCAGTTCACCTCCTTCGCCTGTCGAAAATCCACCATCAAAATGTGCGAACGGGATCGAAGTGCCCGTCACGGTTATCTTCGTGTCCCTGACACTGATAATGACGTGGTCATCGTGGATCATCACCAGACCTTCGATATCTGCCCGAGGATAACGAGCAGATTGAGCGCTGACCGTGAATTTGGTCTGGTGAGTGGACGAAGTGACGATATTCTTGCCATCATAATGCCAATACTGGTTGGGTCGGAGAGTGGAACGAATGAAGTACCTGGAATGGTGATGTCAAGGTACAACACTGAACCGAAGATTTTTAGAAGCTCACGCTCGTCCACTGATGTGGTCAGTGTAGTTGAGAGGAGGAATGACACCGAATACGCGACCGACGCTGTCGTAAACCCGAGTAAAAATCACATGATGCGCGAATTGACGCGCGCACCTGTGGTCATTGATGGTCTGCATGATATCGCCGTCGCTGGAAAGATCACGGGTGTAGAATTGAGGGGAGACACGCTTGACATCGCAGAACCTCTGATAACCAGAAGCGACTGAATCATAGACTGCCCTCCACCATTCATCTGCGGTGGCACGGTCGGCAAATATAATCAGGTATCGCCCACCCAAGTTATCGGGAAGCTAGAAAGGGGGAAGAATTGCGGAGTGGTCCTCAAGGATCGACGGGGATCACCTAGCTGTTTCGCATACGCGTAAAAAAGACCCCCTTTGGAAGCCATCGAAAGAGATGCGGAGTTGGTTGAAGTCGAGCCGATACTCTGGGGGGTAATCAGTGTGCTGAGGCACAGGACGAGAATCGTATGAAAATCACCGTTTGGCCGCGACGAGGGAGGGTGACCAAGGTGGGCTTCTAGATGATGAAGACACTTTGAAAGCACCTTCGGACCAGAAATGCCAAAAACCACCCAGAAAACGGACAGAGAGGCCGATTCTCCAAGAGTCTAGTCTGTTACTTCAAAAACCTACCCAGGCTGAATTGGGACGACAGGTGGCCATTGTCACGATGGATATGGCAGAGGGCCAAGAATTTCCGGGAAGTCCGTCATTGCAAGGACACCCCACAGGCTCTTCCCGCTGCAGCGGGAGCAGCGGTGCGACGAGTATTTAAATCCCTGGGCAACGACACCCTCGAAAAATTTTTCCTCAGATCAAATTCATCTGCCCGATTTGGGATGAATTGGACCGCAACTCACCCGCATGGGAGCGTCAACGAGTAAGCCCTCCTGGTCAATGACCTAATCTGCCATAAAGTATTATTGGTGACCTAAATGCCTAGTTTTAGCTCAGATGCCAATTGCAATCGAGTTGCCAACTCAAGGCAGTCACAGACACCGAAATTTGGCAGCGCAGTCGCTTGTTTATCATTTTCCCTCAGGCGATGGCTGCATATCAGCCTCTGGTAATGAGGTTATCGATTGAATTTGAACCACGGCCGCTTCCTTAATCCCATCACTCTCCAGCTCCGAGACCGTTCAGGGCTGAACTGTATGATATACTGTAAAGCCAGCCCATCAATTCCTCAGCAAATGGGACACTCAATTTATTTTGCTCCAGAGCCGATAAATACAAAGGAGAACATACATAATGCCAGTGGGGGGTGCAACCACATTGTTGAATGTCCAGGGCTGGGGGGCAGCCGCAGCACCGGCGGGGGCAGCCGGAATCGCTTGAAGGTCTAGAGCAAGCTGAGGAACTATGGTGGCCGGCAGCTGAGGCGGAACAGGCAGGGCAGCGATTATCCGCCACTACAATGAAATAGTACGTGTGTAGGATACACCAGACAGTAGCACCACATAGAACACTGCTTACATGCTGGGCGAAATTATCCCCATTGAAGGGAACCACCGTCAAAGGCGCATTATTACCATTGAATTGAACCGTAAGGTCGTCACCGGCAGGGAAAAGGTGTTGATAATTGCATAGTATCCGGGCAGAGGTACGGGGCGTGGCTTGCGGTCGGGCTTTTGGGCTTTAGTGGCGGGCATTACAGGCGCAAGACTAGGGAGCCAGACATAGAGCACAAGAGGTATTTATAGTAAGATGGAGGCAGTGCCGACCCAGCAATCATCCTCAGGTCATTGTAGGCCATATTGGATCCCAAGGTACTAGATCGCCGTGAAACTGCATCCACATTTCAATAGTGTATGTTCGGTCCAAACTTACCCCCTTGGTATCTTCAGTAGCTTCTCTCCCTCAATACAAGAGATCTTCGATAGAAGAATGTTTTGGGATAAAGAACCTCGTGTGTGTCGCGGAGGTACAAACCAGTGAGGTATGTACATGAAATACCTATGTTATATATAGTAAAAGGAGGGCGGCCCTAGAGTGGGCCGGACGTGCGGAGACGGGCAAGCGGCACGTGACAACGTACGCCGTAGTCGATAACCGCCCATTTTAACAGAATGAGCGTAGGCCGGACTAGTGCTCCTCACAGATCAGACCTGATGCGGATCGGATGGCATCTGTTCGGCTTGAGGCCTTCCAAGGGGATCTGATGTTGAAATGGGCGGCGGCTACGGCGAACGTCACGTGCCGCTCGACCGCGGCCTCTACCTCTCCGCTTGTCCGGCCTATCCTATCTGATGTCCGCAGACTCAAATCCGTCGATGGAATCCGCGGATTGCAATATAAAGGCCCTAGCCATAGACCACCATGCAAGAGGGAGACAGACTTCTCTTGGAGACATCACTGGAGCCTTTTAGCTGGGCTTCCCAACACTGAAGACATGTAGTTTTGTTGAAGAAATGGTGCGGAGCCACTTAGATTCACACAACGAGAGGAAAGATAGAGTGTTTGATCAGAGCTCAAGCAAACTCTTGAGGGGGCTTCGGTACATCCCGAGAAACTTATCTAGAGGATATCCTGACTAAGCGATGAGCGTTAGAGCTCGCCCATCTCCAATCCCAACAAGTTTTTCATAACTACTCACAAGTACAATACTGATATTTCAACTAGGACTATGAGCCGGGCCTCATACTAGGACCAGATGAATAGTATCGAGAGGCACTCATACGAGTTCCCACGAATCTCCGTGTCCATCCCCAGTGTGGATCAGTTCACCTCCTTCGCCTGTCGAAAATCCGCCATCAAAATGTGCGAACGGGATTGAAGTGCCTGTCACGGTTATTGTCGTGTCCCTGACACTGATAACGACATGGTCATTGTGGATCATCACCAGACCATCGATGTCTGCCCGAGGATAACGAGCAGATTGAGCGCTGACCGTGAATTTGGTCTGGTGAGTGGTGGCACCGATCCCCTGTGACTGTACCCGCGAGGCAGGGGCATGCGCTGATATCTAACAAGGCCCTAGAGCACCTAGATCATCAGGTCAATAGCCCCCTCCACGCATCCCAACCACAACTTACTATCCAGAAGTTTTATCACTAGGGGGGCAGGGAAACAGAAGACACCAAGAGTAGAAGTGGTAAATTTGGAAGTTTGGACTGGATACATATTGTAGGAAGATTCTAGCCAACCTCTATACATAGAGGACCCCTGCAAGCTCTATTAGCTCTTTGAGATGTGGTTCTCGAGTTTTAGGCCAAAACACATGGGAAACTTAGGTTCTTCCGCTTATGGATGGGTTGCCTATACTGGCTTGGAGGTTTTTTTCGAGGCTCCCAAGTCCACTTGTTCCCAGAGAAATGCTTCACCTTGATCACTGTCAGGGTCTAATTGAGATCCCGAACATGTGTCCAGTCACGTGATGAAACCGCTGGTGCAGGCGACTTCAATCCCATATCTCCTTATTCTCATTGGCAACGAACTTCGGATTGTGTATTTGGCACGAACATCCCCCAGTACCTGGAAAGGCGCCAGAGTAATAGCCCCAGGGAACTGGGATCATCGAATCAGTGTGCCTCCGTTCATCCCATCCAGATTCGGCTTGGTCTGCTCTCAAAGAGTTCTCGTCAAGAGAGAGAAGCCACTGAGGATAGCAGGGTGGGTAGGTTTGAACCGAACATACAATATTGAAATGTGGATCTGTGACTTCCTCAATATAATGAAAAAACTACAAGATGCACTTTCACAGCGACCTAGTGCCTCTGCCTTGGAATCCAGCAAGGCCCAAAATGAGCCGGGGACAATTGCTGGGTCAGCACTGCCTCCATGTCACTATAAAACCCTCTTGTGCTCTATGTTCGCCTCCTCACTCTTGCACCTCCAATGGCCATCCCCCCTCCCCCCGGAGCCTTTGCTATTATCAACAGTGTACCTGATCCTGCCACCGGTATCGGCCTTGCGGTTCAATTCAATCCTAACCCCCCCATCGGTGCGCCTTTGACCGTGGCTCCCTTCGATGCGGGTAATCCTGCCCAGCACGTAAGTAGTGTTCTACTAGTATGTGGTGTTACTCGTACACATGTACCGTTTCATTGTAGTGGCGGTTCAACCCAGCTGCGCCTCCTCCGGCAGCAACTGTAGTTCCCGTCCTTGACCCAGCTGCTCAAGCAATTGCGCTTGGGGCCCTCGTTGCTGCGGCTGTTGTGGCTGTCCCCGTCCCCTGGACACTCAATGCGCTTGGACCCCTCGCTGGCGTTACGTATGTTCTCCTTTGCATTTATCGGCTCCAGAACAAAACAAAATGAACGTTCCATTTGCTTAACATTTAAGTATTCAAGAGTTTAACCCTCCGGGAAATGTCTGGAATCTTGTACAGCCGGCCCCCGGCACGCCAGTGAGCTTCACGGACTTTTTTGTGTTTCCTCCGCTAAGTGTCTACTTACGCAGGTGGGTCTTAACCTACCCAATCCCGGAAATCAGTTGCAGAGGTGGATTCTGCTGCCTGTGGGGCCGTAAGGGCACACTATATGTAGTGGGTAGCGGCGAAATGCCTGCTCGAAATCTCAGTCTGGTATCAATGTACAAATATCGGTGTTGTGATGTTTGATATCCCTTTGGAATGCGATCCACGAAGAAATCCGGATTTGATGATGTGAGGGACTAGCCACTGATATTGTGATGGACGACGGGGGGTATGGTGAAGTTGGGCAATATGAGATAGAACAATTTCGAATCATTACCACCAGGCCCCTCGCATACTCTTAGCCTTGCAGTTACAACGACGACGCTCTCAAGGCCACTATTGATTAATGCCTTTTTGCACCACTGTCTCCCTTGTCCTTCCCAACGCTTCGCCGAAAAGCGGCACATCCAATGTTTACCCTCTCTCAGCGCTGTCTTCGGACCACACTAAAGGTGATGAGAGAGGGTCCCCAGATGAGGCCCCCAGACACTCCCAAGTACGATATATATTGGGATTACAAGAATTCCCCGTCTGTCGATGCTATCACTGAGCGCCTTACTAGGAGGAGAGTTTACATGTATTTACATCGGGCTCTAACACTCTCCGCCGTAGCCCGTCGTTCAACACATTTGAGAGCACGCACCATTAGTACACCTGATGCATCGTCAACCGCTCTTCCAACTTCTCCCTGTTGGATTCGGCACCTACCGCAAATAAGGGCGCCCCTGGAGGAAATGCTGCGCCGAGGACCTCTGAGGGCCTGGGGTTGCCCCACAGGGGTGCTTCTCCGCAGACCAAACATTAGTGCTGTTACGTAAGAGACTGGGTAGGAGTCTGGCTTCTCCGTACATTTTCAGCACAAACTTCCTGCAACATTTCTAGAAAACTGTTGTATATGGTGAAGAGAGAAAGATGACACGAGGCCACGGGCGCCACATTCTGCACATGGAGTTATGGCGACCAGGCAGTCATGTAGGAATGCCAGCCCAGATCTTAGTAATAGTATCGAGAGGCACTCATACGAGTTCCCACGAATCTCCGTATCCATCCCCAGTGTGGATCAGTTCACCTCCTTCGCCTGTCGAAAATCCGCCATCAAAATGTGCGAACGGGATCGAAGTGCCCGTCACGGTTATTGTCGTGTCCCTGACACTGATAACGACATCGTCATTGTGGATCATCACCAGACCGTCGATGTCTGCCCGAGGATAACGAGCAGATTGAGCGCTGACTGTGAATTTGGTCTGGTGAGTGGACGAAATGACGATATTCTTGCCATCATAATGCCAATACTGGTTGGGTCGGAGAGTGGAACGAATGAAGTACCTGGAATGGCGATGTCAATGTACAACACTGAACCGAAAATTTTTAGAAGCTTACGCTCGTCCACTGATGTGGTCAGTGTAGTTGAGAGGAGGAATGACACCGTATACGCGACCGACCATGTCATAAAGCGAACTAAAAATCACACGATGCACGAATCGACGGGCACATCTCTGGTCATTGATGGTCTGCATGATATTCCCGCCGCTGGCAGGATCATGGGTGTAGAATTGAGGGGAGACACGCTTGACTTCGCGGAACCTCTGATAACCAGAAGCGACTGAATCATAGACTGCCCTCCACCATTCATCTGCGGTGGCACGGTCGGCAAATATAATCAGGTATCGCCCATCCCAGTTTTCGGTGAGCTGGAAAGGGGGGAAGAATTGTGGAGTAGTCCTCAAGGATTGATGGGGATCACCTACCTGTTTCGCATACGCGTAAAAAAGACCCCCTTGCATTCAGATGCGGTATATATTTGAGAGATAGCACGCAGGAGGTTTGGGGAGCTCTGCGGTGCCGCAGTAATTGACTTCGGGCAACACCCGGATGCAATCTGGCCATTGCTCTCGAGTCGGAGTCTCGGAGTCTCTTGCCACGACTTGCGGCTTGAGCTGTCAAGTCGCACGGACGTCGCTCCGAAGTCGAGTCACGCCGAGTTGTTTCTGTGACTTCTAGTCCGTAGAAATGCGGATTGATTGCCAAACAAGAAGCATCCAAATCCATTGGACAACCAATGCAGAGATCTTATCAGCATGGAGGCAACTTACTTTTTATTCTCAAGATGATTCGGACAGTACTGTGGGAATGGGCAATCGATCATTGTGGCAAGCCCCAAAGGTGCCATTGCCATTGATTGGTAATCAGACTTTCCACACATGTACACCGACGACTCAATTTGAGTGCGCACTTGCGACTTGGAAGTCACAAGGAGTCCGAAGTCGCCGGAAGTCGCCCAAAAGTCAAGTCAAGTCGCGCCACGTCGCGCCGCGGCAACACTATCGGGCCATGATCTGCGCCGGATGATCTGCAGATTTTGTCGGACCCATCCTTCACGTTATTCCGCTTCGGGCGCACATCGCATGGTTTTAATTTCCCATGCGGGGAAGAGTAGGTGAAAGTAGTGTTGCCGCGACTCCGCTCGACTCCGCTCGTGCTCCGCTCCTGGACGGCTTGACTTGTGCTTGGAGTCGGCTCGAGCCGGATGGACTCGAAAACCATTCAGTTGGGGGCAACACTAGGTGAAAGCGAGTCTGGAACCCGTGACTACCTCGGCCCGCGAACATTGATCCGCCAGACGACATTTGCCTTCTGAAATCCGTGAATGGGCTGACTCCCGGGGGGCCAGAAACCCGTGAATTCTGGATCTAGGTCCGCTGACCTCCAAAAATGCGTGATTCCGGATCTATGTGAGCTCCTTGGTTGGTCTGCAAAAAAGCTCCCGGAGGCTAAAAAATCTTTAGGTATCTAGTAGACTCGTGACCAGCCGTCCACACTCAGCCATCCAGGTCCTCAGTACTGGAAAGTGGATCTACGTTGCACCCCGGGGGGACTGAAATCCGTGAGCGGAAGCACCTACGTTCACCGCATTTGCCAAAATCCGTGAACTGGATCTACGTTCGCCCAAATTTCGTCCGGAAATCCGTGAACCACGCTTCAAAGTTGTAATAGAGCTCGCGGGGGTCCTTCTCTCGGGAGGTCTGCCCAACGGGGGATCCGGATCGAGCTCTCCGAGGATCTGCGGATCGGATCCGCAGAGATCCGATCTGTGAGGAGCGCTAGGTCGGACTGAGTTGATGATCCAAGCTCCCAGTTCGTGCCAGGCCCAAGCTTAAGTTCATAGGTATTGCGATCCATTGCCTTTCATTACACTCAATTAATTTGTGACTGAGGTGCGCGATTGTAGTGTTCTTTCTAGTCCAGCCTACATTCAGGCCACTTCATCAGCACGCTGTATCAGTGGTAGTTCCATTTTATGATATTTTGAGAACTGACAATATGTATGTTGGTGGATCCCCTCTGGCCGATATTTGGAGATGTTAAGCGTCTGAGCTTTGGCCTGGATCTTATAAGGATCAAGTTCTTAAGCATCAAGGAGTTTGGGTTGACTCTGAGATCGGGTCAGCTCACATTATCAGATTGATTTTCCGCAATTTTCAACCCAGAGACTACAGCGATTGTAAAGGAGGCAGGAGGTTGAAAGGGGAAAGGCGGCATTTGCCGAATATCGTCGCCAAAAATGGTGGTTACGATTGGCATCCTAGGTGAGAAGAGCGGCACGAGTGCTACGTGCTTCAGTCCTTAATACGGGGGGATATTAGCTCTTCAAGGTGCTTTTGTTGAGCATCCAGGCCATTCTCTCCACGTATCGCGAGGGTAAATCCTCGCTCCGCAGACGGCCAGACTCGTTTGCCAACCGCCGTTCGGACGCTCCTCGTTCGTACACAAGATGAACTTGCTGAATGCGACGCATTGATCATACCCGGTGGCGAGTCCACGACCATGGCCCTTCTCGCTCGATTGACAGGATTACTCGCACCATTGCGCGAATTTGCGTGTTCAAAACCAGTCTGGGGAATCTGTGCCGGTGCAATATTGCTTGCCAGTGGTGGCATTGTTGGAGCCAAAAAAAATGGGCAGGAGGTAATCGGCGGAATCGATGTTCGCGTCGAACGGAATGGATGGGGATCACAGGTGAGTGCATTGCATATAGTCTCTCACAAATCGCCGACCATCAGGATGGACAGTTGGAGTCTTTTGAGGCTGAACTCACCGTTGCGGGGTTGTGGGACCCCAATCAACCGTTCGTTGGCGTATTCATTCGGGCTCCGGTACGTACTTCTTTAACGGGCCCGGTTCGAACTCTGATCTCTTGCTTTCAAAATTTGAAGGTTATTTTGGCGCTTACAGCTCTGAATGAGGGTACCCGTCCCCCAATTAAAGTCCTCGCGCGCCTGCCATCATCTCTTCTCCCAGCTATCACATCCCAGGAAACTTTTGAACGTCAGGATCCACAGCTCGAAGCTCAATTCTTCAGACTCTCGGACGATTGTGGCGTTGCGGCAAGGTCGTCATCTCTTGACAACGTTCCATCCGGAATGACCAAAGATGACCGATTTCATGAATATTTCATCAATGAATGTGTGCTGGGGCCCTCCAGCGGACCAAATTAGAGATTCACATACACCAGTGGCAAAAGCCATTCCAATTTACTGCATCTGAGGAATAACGACTTTGCAGCAAGTATTTTATTGATAGCCTGAAATGAGGGAGATAATTCAAGGAATTCACTGGCCAGATGGGCAGAAGTGTTATGGGACTTGTCGGCCAGGCAGTCCACGGCGGACTCCCCATATCATCGCCTCATGTATATACACCGGACTGAAGCTCCTCGCCATAGGCAGGTGCCACGCAGTGACAATACTGATATGGCTAAATCAACTGCCGCCATGTATCGAGTTGTTACAATCCTCTTAGTCCAAAGGCACGACGACGCAGAGGAGGGGCTAGCGAATGTAGGAGTAGCCGAGTCGGCAAGAACCGGATTGCTTCCGGCCGTCATGGCGCGCGTCTGGTCGGCCGGGACATTCGCGCTGCTGGGAGGGGGACTCTAGGCAGCTTCTTTCAACCTTATGGAATGACTAGGCAACACAAGAATTCTGATGGAGACTGCCTCTGGCCAGCTTGAGCTTAGGGCACTGTGTGGTGTTGCCATGTCATGATGTGCGGATTAGAACTACTGATTCTACAGTCATGTCTTCCGGATTCTGGCAACCCTTGCTGCTGTGGTACAGGGGCATGTTCTTATTATCCCATACAGTAGAGGACCTCTCCGAATTGTGAGTTAAGCCGTGTTACCTTTTTTCCTCCAATATATCATTATGAGAACGTGATGTTGGTGCCATCAGTGCAACATCGCCCCATGGGGGTAGTTCTACATATAAACTCGATGATCGCACTTGCGGGAGGGGATTATATGTTTCCCATTACCCAGGGGTGATGCGAACATAGCGAGCGAACGAGATCTCGGGCCACTGGCCGGATCACTCCCAAAGGGGACTCGTTCGGGCGGGACTCAGTGCTGCATGCATGAATCACTCCCTGTTTAGGGAACCGTCCTGCAGTGTACCGTCCAACAGCTCTAGGAGTGAGGATGTGAGTACAGCTGCTAGTGGGGCTGTAGCTCGAAGAGTGCAGTTTCCCGTCACTCAGGAATGACACACCGTAGCTAGTGAACAAGATCTTGGGCCCCGGGCCGGATCACTCCCAAAGGGGACTCTCGGGTGGGGTTCAATGTCGTACGCATGAACCACTTCCTGTTTAGGGAACCATCTCGCAGTGTACCATCCAACAGCTCGATGAGTGAAGATGCGAGTACAGCTGCTAGTGGAGCTGTAGCTCAAAGAGTGCAGTTTCGTGCGATGTGGACTTAGTGAGCAAATAGGATCTCGGGCGACCAGCCAGATCGCTCCCTAAGAGGGCTTGATCTGGCAGAGTTCAATGCTGTGTGCATGAACCGTGCCTTGCTTGGGAACCGCCCTGGGATGTACTATCCAATAGAGCCGCACGGACTGTATCGTCCTTATGCCCGAAACTAACCTGGGGCCCTGAGTCAGATGCAGTGAGATTGAGGACATCTTAACCTCGGGGGGGACAAATCACAGCAGTCTCTCTGTTGATCAGACAGGGGCAAGGAACCTCAGACCTCATTGCTATGAGAGGAATTTCTGTCTCTAACACAGTATGGTTTGGGCACAGTACAGTACAAGTACACATAGGGCCAACAAACCAGGAGTAGTCAGCCGGCGCTGGTTGGGGTGATAGTGCATGATCTTGTCAGATATGACTATGGTTTTCGCACCGGCTGTTTGGGGTGCACAGTCATATCTGCCGCCCTCACGCACCGAGATCGGCGAAGCAATTGCTTCGCAATCTCTCACACAATCACACCAGTAGAGACAAGTGTTTTGCCGATGAGCAAACGGATACAAACTCGCTAGCCCAGGAGATCAGCGGCTATTCATAGTTGACTGGAATGACAGACATGGAAACATTCTCTGAAGACGCGTCATCTACTACTTAGATAGTGTTGCCGAAGACTCGAGTCCTTTTCGGAACTTTTAAAAAGAAAGCCTCACGGTGCTGTCATCACATCACTATTTGCCTCAGACTTATCGACTTCTATCATTTGGATCTCTTCTCTTTCATCCTCCGGCAAAAAAAAGCCCCAATGTGTCGTAGTTAGCGGGGAGGAAAAGGACTCAGGACTTGACTTGACTTGACTCAATTCAGTTGAGTCAGTCGCGGCAACACTATCTACTAGCACATCCTTATTAATCCAGCGCTCACAACCCCAGCCTGGGGATGGGGCCAATATCAGTGACAGAGATAACCTATTTCGCCGCGAATCCAGGAGATCAGCGGCTAATTCATAGTTGACTGGAATGACAAACATGGAAACATTCTCTGAAGACGCTTCCATTGCCTTTCATTACACTCAATTAATTTGTGACTGAGGTGCGCGATTGTAGTGTTCTTTCTAGTCCAGCCTACATTCAGGCCATTCATCAGCACGCTGTATCAGTGGTAGTTCCATTTTATGATATTTTGAGAACTGACAACATGTATGTTGGTGGATCCCCTCTGGCCGATATTTGGAGATGTTAAGCTCTGAGCTTTGGCCTGGATCTTATAAGGATCAAGTTCTTAAGCATCAAGGAGTTTGGGGTTGACTCTGAGATCGGGTCAGCTCACATTATCAGATTGATTTCCGCAATTTCAACCCAGAGACTACAGCGATTGTAAACGAGGTAGGAGGTGAAAGGGGAAAGGCGGCATTTGCCGAATATCGTCGCCAAAATGGTGGTTACGATTGCATCCTAGGTGAGAAGAACGGCACGAGTGCTACGTGCTCAGTCCTTAATACGGGGGGATATTAGCTCTTCAAGGTGCTTTTGTTGAGCACCAGGCCATTCTCTCCCGTATCGCGAGGTAAATCCTCGCTCCGCAGACGGCCAGACTCGTTTGCCAACCGCCGTTCGGACGCTCCTCGTTCGTACACAAGATGAACTTGCTGAATGCGACGCATTGATCATACCCGGTGGCGAGTCCACGACCATGGCCCTTCTCGCTCGATTGACAGGATTACTCGCACCATTGCGCGAATTTGCGTGTTCAAAACCAGTCTGGGGAATCTGTGCCGGTGCAATATTGCTTGCCAGTGGTGGCATTGTTGGAGCCAAAAAAAATGGGCAGGAGGTAATCGGCGGAATCGATGTTCGCGTCGAACGGAATGGATGGGGATCACAGGTGAGTGCATTGCATCTAGTCTCTCACAAATCGCCGACCATCAGGATGGACAGTTGGAGTCTTTTGAGGCTGAACTCACCGTTGCGGGCTTGTGGGACCCCAATCAACCGTTCGTTGGCGTATTCATTCGGGCTCCGGTACGTACTTCTTTACGGGCCCGGTTCGAACTCTGATCTCTTGCTTTCAAAATTTGAAGGTTATTTTGGCGCTTACAGCTCTGAATGAGGGTACCCGTCCCCAATTAAAGTCCTCGCGCGCCTGCCATCATCTCTTCTCCCAGCTATCACATCCCAGGAAACTTTTGAACGTCAGGATCCACAGCTCGAAGCTCATTCTTCAGACTCGAGGACGATTGTGGCGTTGCGGCAAGGTCGTCATCTCTTGACAACGTTCCATCCGGAATTGACCAAAGACGACCGATTTCATGAATATTTCATCAATGAATGTGTGCTGGGCCCTCCAGCGGACCAAATTAGAGATTCACATGCACCAGTGGCAAAAGCCATTCCAATTTACTGCGTCTGAGGAATAACGACTTTGCAGCAAGTATTTTATTGATAGCCTGAAATGAGGGAGATAATTCAAGGAATTCACTGGCCAGATGGGCAGAAGTGTTATGGGACTTGTCGGCCAGGCAGTCCACGGCGGACTCCCCATATCATCGCCTCATGTATATACACCGGACTGAAGCTCCTCGCCATAGGCAGGTGCCACGCAGTGACAATACTGATATGGCTAAATCAACTGCCGCCATGTATCGAGTTGTTACAATCCTCTTAGTCCAAAGCACGACGACGCAGAGGAGGGCTAGCGAATGTAGGAGTAGCCGAGTCGGCAAGAACCGGATTGCTTCCGGCCGTCATGGCGCGCGTCTGGTCGGCCGGGACATTCGCGCTGCTGGGAGGGGGACTCTAGGCAGCTTCTTTCAACCTTATGGAATGACTAGGCAACACAAGAATTCTGATGGAGACTGCCTCTGGCCAGCTTGAGCTTAGGGCACTGTGTGGTGTTGCCATGTCATGATGTGCGGATTAGAACTACTGATTCTACAGTCATGTCTTCCGGATTCTGGCAACCCTTGCTGCTGTGGTACAGGGCATGTTCTTATTATCCCATACAGTAGAGGACCTCTCCGAATTGTGAGTTAAGCCGTGTTACCTTTTTTCCTCCAATATATCATTATGAGAACGTGATGTTGGTGCCATCAGTGCAACATCGCCCCATGGGGGTAGTTCTACATATAAACTCGATGATCGCACTTGCGGGAGGGGATTATATGTTTCCCATTACCCAGGGTGATGCGAACATAGCGAGCGAACGAGATCTCGGCCACTGGCCGGATCACTCCCAAAGGGACTCGTTCGGGCGGGACTCAGTGCTGCATGCATGAATCACTCCCTGTTTAGGGAACCGTCCTGCAGTGTACCGTCCAACAGCTCTAGGAGTGAGGATGTGAGTACAGCTGCTAGTGGGGCTGTAGCTCGAAGAGTGCAGTTTCCCGTCACTCAGGAATGACACACCGTAGCTAGTGAACAAGATCTTGGGCCCCGGGCCGGATCACTCCCAAAGGGGACTCTCGGGTGGGGTTCAATGTCGTACGCATGAACCACTTCCTGTTTAGGGAACCATCTCGCAGTGTACCATCCAACAGCTCGATGAGTGAAGATGCGAGTACAGCTGCTAGTGGAGCTGTAGCTCAAAGAGTGCAGTTTCGTGCGATGTGGACTTAGTGAGCAAATAGGATCTCGGGCGACCAGCCAGATCGCTCCCTAAGAGGGCTTGATCTGGCAGAGTTCAATGCTGTGTGCATGAACCGTGCCTTGCTTGGGAACCGCCCTGGGATGTACTATCCAATAGAGCCGCACGGACTGTATCGTCCTTATGCCCGAAACTAACCTGGGGCCCTGAGTCAGATGCAGTGAGATTGAGGACATCTTAACCTCGGGGGGACAAATCACAGCAGTCTCTCTGTTGATCAGACAGGGGCAAGGAACCTCAGACCTCATTGCTATGAGAGGAATTTCTGTCTCTAACACAGTATGGTTTGGGCACAGTACAGTACAAGTACACATAGGGCCAACAAACCAGGAGTAGTCAGCCGGCGCTGGTTGGGGTGATAGTGCATGATCTTGTCAGATATGACTATGGTTTTCGCACCGGCTGTTTGGGGTGCACAGTCATATCTGCCGCCCTCACGCACCGAGATCGGCGAAGCAATTGCTTCGCAATCTCTCACACAATCACACCAGTAGAGACAAGTGTTTTGCCGATGAGCAAACGGATACAAACTCGCTAGCCCAGGAGATCAGCGGCTATTCATAGTTGACTGGAATGACAGACATGGAAACATTCTCTGAAGACGCGTCATCTACTACTTAGATAGTGTTGCCGAAGACTCGAGTCCTTTTCGGAACTTTTAAAAAGAAAGCCTCACGGTGCTGTCATCACATCACTATTTGCCTCAGACTTATCGACTTCTATCATTTGGATCTCTTCTCTTTCATCCTCCGGCAAAAAAAAGCCCAATGTGTCGTAGTTAGCGGGGAGGAAAAGGACTCAGGACTTGACTTGACTTGACTCAATTCAGTTGAGTCAGTCGCGGCAACACTATCTACTAGCACATCCTTATTAATCCAGCGCTCACAACCCCAGCCTGGGGATGGGGCCAATATCAGTGACAGAGATAACCTATTTCGCCGCGAATTATTCGGACCAAGGGGTAACATCACTAGGTGGCCCATTCTGAAACTGGGTCAGAACGCACCTTGATTTGAGTAAACTCCCGAACTCCCTCAAATCCATTGAACCTTCCGAATCCACTGTTTTTCATGCCCCCATGAGGTATCGTCTTTCAAAAGCCAACCAGATCTTGTTTCAATAAGTACCAAGCCGAAAGGAGAAAAATACTCACTGCGTGATCCTGGACTGTGAAGGAATTGATGTGGACCAATGAAGCCTCGATCCTCCTCGCAATCCTCAGTGCTCTTCCAATATCACGGGAATGTATCGCACCCGATAGGCCGTATCCACTTCTGTTCACGAAAGCGATCGCTTCGTCCTCCGTCTTGATGCGCGTGATGGCTAGTGCAGGCCCAAAAATTTCATGTCGAGAGATATCTAGATCGAGATGGAGAAACAATCGTCGTCAGGAGTGATCAGGATAGCCGGGAGGTCAGGACAAGTCATGTTACGTGAACAAAACGCATGTACCCACCCATCTCTTGAGTCACATTATCGAGGATAACAGGCTGGACCAGATTGCCAGGTACCTGTTTTCCGGCTAGGGTTTTCGTCACCCACTACAATCTTAGCGCCCTTGGACAGCGCATCCCTCACCAATCCGTTCACACGTTTCGCGGAGGCAGGGGTAAAGAGTCCCCGAATGCGTTTGTCTGAATTCGGCTGGTGAGATGCTTGAAGCTGGGAAGTTTCGCGAGTCAAGATAGTGATATATTCATCCGCCACAGATTCGTGCACTGCCCCAAATTCAAGTCAAGACGGGAGGTAGTGGAGTTGGGAGGGGGGGAAATTACCTAAGATATTATTCGTGGACATGCAGATCTGTCCCGAATGGAAGAATTTCCCGAGAAGTGTACTCTTGACAGCATGTTCGAGGTCCGCATCCTCGAGGACGATTAATGCGGCGGCACCACCTAGTTCCATGGTCACTGGCTTGATATACTTTCCGCATAGCGTCCCAATGATAGAGCCAACTCTCGTAGAGCCTGTGAAGTTGACCTTGCTAATTATAACGAAAGGATACAGGGTAAGCAGAGATTTCGACCATGTATGTGCTGGGATGACGCACCGGACGGCGGGGTGAGCGATTACCGTTTCAGTAACCTATCAACGAGAATCGTAAATACACATATGAAGAGGCATTCATGTTTACTCACCTTGGGAGCATTCTCCGCACTGGTATGAATGACATTAAGCACGCCTGGGGGCAAACCAGCCTCCAAAAACAACTGAGCAATGATCATATTCGAAAGAGGCGACATTTCAGAGGTTTTAAGTACGACTGTGTTTCCGGCGACGATGGGGGACGCGACAGCACGGAGAGCGAGAATGAAAGGGGCATTCCAGGGGCTTGATGCTGAAGACGACCCCGAATGGTTCACGAGTGATGTAGGTCACGCGTCCGGGCTCCCCAGGAGGGTCAATCTCACTCTTCAGTGCAGTGCTGATCACTGCACCCAACTCCTCAATACTATCCATATCATCAAACCATTTATTCACCCGGGTTCAACAAGGGAATAACACGTACTTCTCCAGGGCCAATTGTACGTCAAACTCGGCCATGGGTACCGTGGAGGTGGTTTCCTTGATTATCCACGCAACAATTTCAGATCTGCGCTCCTTGATCGCCCGAACCACTTTGAAGAAGATTTCTCTCCGCGCCTTGATGGGTGTCTCACGCCATCCTATCGCGTCGAATCGTTGAAGCAAGTCAGAGACGAGATGAGGTGCGAAGACCAACCTGGAAGCGCGGCGTGGGCTGCTTCAACAGCCCTGATTGCTTCATCGGGATCGACGCCGTAAGCATCGTGCAAGGGCTTTCTTTCCTCATCGTTCGGGTTCAAGACTGTGAAGGTCGAACGAGTGATGAAGGGTGCATTATTAATGAAACTCGGAACAGGACCAGAGGTGTTGAGGACGTCCACAGGCATGGCAGCTAGTGAGGGGGAGGAGAATCATGACACTTCTCACCACCTAAATATCACTGTTGAGAATACCTTGTGTAGTCAAACGTCAGAAGTTCTGCCGAGCTCACGGTTATTAGCATCATTTTCCACATAATATGACTATGCAGTAGACGGCACTCTGGAATAAGATCTCTTAAATTAAATTTTCCACTGCAGAATGGGAAGGTTCTTCACCTTGATATTGCTTGGGTCTACCTTAAGGGGTATCAATGCATATCCCCCCCGCTGGGACAATAATTGTTCGGTCCTCCACAGTCGGACCATGCTGCCATTACCTTCTTTCATCAGTCTAGGTGTTCTACATGAACTGCACGTGTCGATATTCCAGTTCGAAATCTTACTATATTCCTATGTTTTGTCCAAGTCTTCTACCACGGCTGACATCTCTCTCCTATGCTTGTTCCGAACTCGATGCGACGCACGAGCACCTAGCTCCAAGAGTAGTAGTAGAATCGATTAAGCGAGTTTTTCTCACCGGACTATAGTCGTGCCCAATGTTCCAGGTCAAAAACAAAAATATCTGAGTAGGATCTCGGCTTCGTCCGGGAGAATCGAGGCTGACAGCTATAGGAAACATTGTTCAGGCGTCATACGAGATCATGAACTGGACTCGAAAAGTCTCTCGTCGGGAGGCGCCTCTGGACTGCAGGCCAAACCCAATATGGTAATAGAACGCGTCTTGCCGAGATGCCGTGTCTCAAAACAGTAACAGGTTCCGGCACAAGCCGACTGACTTTCCGACAGACGACGAGGGGTTTTCATCATACAGGGAAAATCCCCGCGGGGGAGGTGGACTTATGTGCCCTGCCCTCTCCCACCCCATCAGGAACACCATACTCACATAGGTTAAATTAGCCATTGTATCAAGAACTTCATAATTTTTTTGTAATTTCTTGTGGCTACCAGTTAATATATAATCCCATGGGTTCCCTGCCACAGGTATTGCACACACGACATATCCTGCGGGTTTCATCCCCGTGAGTGATGGTGGGTTTTCAACCCGCGTGGGTAGGATCCCCTTTCCGGGTCCCCTTGCAATACCCAGGTCCTTAATAGTTCACAGACAATTCCCAGTGCACCGTTCTGTGGCTCTGTGCCGTCGGGGTCATCCTGGTTGAATCCTTCCACTCTAACAAAGTGTCATGTCACAACTACAAAAAAGTTGCTAGAGCCAATAGCAATCCTGTCACATCTGAGGGGGTTGCTCTCTTCCGTAGGATGTCATAGGCCTGAAGGGCCGGTGGAGTGCCTTAAAAAAAAGGGAACTTTCTGCTATATATCAGGTGGAACGGGCATTGCATTGCGAGTGTCACAACGTCCTCAGGCCCCCTTTTTCTTTGCTAACTTGAATTGGTGTCACGTCAGAAAAAAATCCCTTTGCTGGACTTAGAGATGTTCCAGACATCTACAGGACAGTCCAAAATCCAAAATCTGCCTAGTGGGAGCACCACCTACAGTAGGTGTCAGGGGTCCCCCATGACCGCGAAAATTGAACGAGGCCGGCCCAGATCTGATCGGGGCGCGGCGGGGCTGGTCTGACCAGGATCTTACCTCATACATGTATAACCTCTAAAGAAAGAGTTGAGGACGAGCATGCTCCAGCAGTCCCATTGAGTTCATATCATGCATAGGGTCAACTCGGGTGTCGCTGCGCGGTGACACCTTTTGGATCCGTCGCTGACAGTTCGAATCAAATATCCAGGTAACGCACCAAGTAATCATTCTGGGCTCAGAGTGAGCGAAGGAGGGTTGTTTTCAGCGCGGACTATTGCATGTTAGGTTAGCCCAGTGAAAAAGGCGGCTTAACATTATTTGAGATTATATAATATGATGCAATTCCGGCTTTACTAAGAATCTTCTCCGAGAGTGGCAACACGCAGGATCACTCTTTGTGTTTCTTGAGGTTTCGACCATCCACAGGGGCGTGTCGGGGACTGTGCACGGCCTTGTTATCCTTCCTTCCTCTTCTCTTACGACCATGACTCTGACGTCCAACTCTCCCAACCTCTGGCCGTATGCCAACATACTGCAAATGCCCAGAACGGTCACGTCCAAATCCCTTCCTCCAGAGAGAGAGAATCCAAGAGAGCTGCGTTATCAGAAGAAGACTCCCCCAGACTTCCGCATAGACTGGACCCAGGGACCCAGCCTGATCATGTTTACGATGCATCTATGGAATGGTGGAGAGCTGGCATCAGACGATTTCTCGGGCGGAATCTCAAGACGGAAAGTCGCTGGCTCGCTGAAATGCAGGTTGGTGGTTGATCTGAATATATCCCCACTTTGTGCATTTCCCCAACGTTATGCCTTTGTTAGAAAAGAATTCGAACTCCATGGCTGGATACGTACTTCGTGTATACTTCAACTCTCGGAACGCATACGTTCTTCATGACACTTCTTCCTGCTGTATTTTTCTTTGGATACCCTGAAACGGGAAGAGGGTATGTATTAGCGATCTCCGGATCCACCATCTTTAACCCTGCTTCATGGCTAGGATCGTCCATGTTCTTGCTTTTGGGGTATACTTTTCTTCCCTTGTCAAGGATCTCATATGTTCTCCTCGTCCTTTTGCTCCTCCCGTCACGCGATTAAGTGAGTAGTTCCTTTCATATGCTTCCTAGATTCAACTATGGATCCACCCTTGTCCGCAGCCATGGGGAGCCATCACCTTGAATATGGATTCCCGTCTACTCATTCTACTAACAGTGTGTCGATGGCGCTGTACATCTACTCAATCGTACATCGATTGCGTCCAGGACCTGACGATGTATCTCCTTCGTCGCTTTCACCTGCTGTCTTCTATGTGTCATCAATTCTCTTGACTCTATATACGTTTAGCATCGTGTTCGGGCGGTCCGTGTCCCTTCGATATTGATTTCTGGTCTCGATTGATGAAATTCGCGCGAATAGATTGTACTGTGCGATGCACAGTTTTACGGACTGCTTCGTGGGCGTGGTGCTTGGCTCTGCTATTGCAGCAGCCCAATGGGCATTCGGCGATCTGTTCGAAAAATGGTTGGCCATGCCTGGATGGACTGGTGCGTTACATTTTCTGCTGAGGCACCAGCCACTGACAAAAACTTCCCAGTCCCGCTGGTGGTCATTCCGCTGGGCCTCATTCTGGTTAATCAGCATGCCGAGCCAGTGGATGATTGTCCGTGTTTCGAAGACGCCATTGCCTTCATTGCCGTCGTAATGGGATGTGGACTTGGAAAATGGCATGGCTATAACTGGGGCCTAGATAAGGATACTGGGTTTTTCAAAAGTCGCACGCCCGGCTGGGAGGGGCGTAACATGGCAGATTGGTCTTTGTGGCTCACGTTCGCGGCGGCGAAGATGGTCGTCGGTAAGTAGTTTCCCAGCACCTTAATATAAGCTATCTTAATGAAGCATGTCGGACAGGTGTTGCGATCATCTTCGGGTGGCGATTGTTGGCCAAGTACGTCCTGCATGCCACTCTTCCACCCTTATTCCGGACATTGGCGCGACTGTTTACCCTTCCACATCGACGATTCTACACTCCTGCCACTGACTATGACGGATCAGTTCCTGAGGGTGACGGTGGGCTTCGCAGCATCCCATCCGTAATCGACATTCCTGGCATGATGCATTCTAGTGATGGAGGTGCTTCTACCGCCCTCCCCCGATATGCACTAGGGCTTCCACGTGGGGACGGGGCATCTGTCCGTGGTGGAAAACTGAACGGATCATTTGTTGGAGAAAAGACCGGCAGCGTCGTTTCTACAGTGGTGGTGGTGGAAGAAGAGGACGACAGTGTGAAGCATTACGATGCGGATGGTCAGTTGATGCTGTCGTTAGTTCCTGCATATGTATGCTGATTTGGCTGCGTGATCTAGTCCTCACGAAAGTCATCGTATACGCCGGAATTGGTTGGCTAGCTTCCGAGTTTATCCCTGTGATATTCGAGCTACTGGGATGGGGCGTGTTGCCTGCCGCCAGGCAGCCATTTGTAGAGATGTGATCGAAACCACCCCCTTCTTTTTCGTTATATATTTCTCTAGTTTTTCAAGGCCCCATGTACATCAACACACCGGACAATAATACTATATGGATTCCCTCAGGCGGGAAAATTCTGGAATGTTTGCCGTGGGAATTTTACCGCTGCAAAGTGCCGATATGGAGGAACAGCCACGTCAGCCTCGCCGTCCTCCCCTCTCGCCCTATCGGCAGTCAAGGATTCCTAGTAGTAAATCATACTAAAATACTGGAAACACATTGCCCCAATCTGTGTTTCTTGCCTTTGTGTGACCCGGAATAGGCCATCAAAAAAAAAACGGGGATCCAAGCCGCCCCGGCAACTCCCGTTGTGCTTACCACGATCCACCTGGAACCACCATGTCGAGCAAAGTCGCCCCAGCCATGTCTTCCTTCCTCCCATCCCCGCGGTCGCCTTCCATGGATGATATCATCGACCTCTCTGCCTTTGGTGGCAGTTCGTCGTCCCGCGAGTCGTCTCCTGTCCAACTCCCTCCCACGCCCCCTTCGACAGATTCTGCCTTCTCCGACGCTTTCTACCAGTCCTTCCTTACAGGCAAACCAGAAGACCTGACTCTCGACAGTCAGCAGCAACAACCCCTCTGGAACTTTGACCGCTTCTTCTCTCCCAAGATTCTACCCCACATATGAGCAATCTATTTGGCAACCTCGATGATATTCCACTCTACTCGTCTGGCTTACCTAGCAGCCCCCCTCTCACCGACGGTCACTCTCCTACTTCCCTGTCATCCTCCGCTTCTCCGTACAGCGCGGTCATTCCCTCCTTTGGCCACCCCTCATTCGCCATAGATCCGCAACTTGTAGCTACAACCTCCCCTAATAGTCTCCCTCGCCCCCCTGTCCCCGCACCGGCTTCCGCTGCTCCTCGCCAGCCCGAGACCAATAGGCAGGCCATTAGACAGACCAGCAACCAGCCCCTCAGTGAGGACGACGATGAGGACGACGACGACGACTTGGCCTCCGTGTCCCCTTCGGTCACCGCAGTCTCATCAGCAGGCAAGGTTACCGCCAAAGGCCGGAAATCTACTTCGAATATCGTCCAATCAGGTGGCGTGAGCAAAAGGGTTACCTCCGCGGTAGTGGCTATTGACAAGGATCCCGATTCGGATGACTGGAGGCCAAGTCCCGAAGAATACAAAAAGCTGTCCAGTAAGGAAAAGAGGCAACTGCGGAACAAGATCAGTGCCCGTAACTTCCGAGTGCGCCGCAAGGGTAGGATCAATGTAAAATTCTGGCGCCCATAGGCTGATGATAAGCTATGTTTTATAGAATATATTACCACACTCGAGTCACATATTGCTGATCGTGATCGCCTTATTGAGGCTATTCGCGAGGAACTCGGCGCTTCGAAGCTGGAGAATGACGAACTGCGCCAGGAAGTGGACGCCCTTAAGCGTGCGATGCTTGAAGGCCGTACATCTCCCGAATCTCTCGCCCTCCCACCTCCTGCACCCCTTGACTCCAATGGTGAACTCATCTCCAATTCCCCCATTCCTCCGACCCTTTCCGCTACCGCCACCGGCCGTCGTCTCAATAAGCCTAACACTCGCAAGGATATTGCCCCTGGATCACCCCATTCTGGTCGTGGATTCTGGGGTGGCGCTACAGGTCCATTGGGCGGTGTAACGCCAGTTCACGCTACTCTCATTCCTGACTTCGCATTCCCAACTGCACCAAATTCGCCACAATCCGTCGCACCTTTATTGTCTTCCGGCATTCTTTCTGGCAAGCCGCAGGCGCGCAACAGCATTTCTAGCGCCACGCTTCCTTCTGCTTATGGGGAACAAGATAACATCAACCCCCTTCTCAACTTGCCCATGTTCGCCAGCTCGAACACGCAATCGCACCAGACCCCCAGCCCTGGTCTACCGATGTCTCGCTTTGATTCATTCATGGACCTCAATCCTTTCACTATCAAGAGCGTCGATGACTATAGAATGCACCTCTGGGCCCAGATGGCTCGTGAGGCTGGTGCCCGCCAACAGCAACAGCAACAGACAGTGCCCCGGTTCCAGCAACACGCAACGAATCCCGCCTCTTCCAGCGCATCTGGCAACAACCTACTCAGTGCTTTGCGCCCGGCATTTTTCAGTACTTCCTCTTCATCCTCGCCGGCTGGACCGCCTTCGCCATCCTCACCCAAATCAACATTGGCGGCACTACTGTCCGGCAAGGCAGGTTCAAGCAAGAACGCACACTCATACCCAAGTCCGCCCCCTCCCCCACCGCAATCCTTGGGTCGTCTGGCACCACAAAATCTCCTCCCTTCTGCGTTCTCGCCATCCTCTTCACAGACGCAACCAACGAGCCAACAGGCCTACATGGCTGCCCTTGCCTCGCACACCCTGCTGTCGCGTATGGGGACTGCATTCTGGGATGCATTTTCCGCCAACTCTTGTGCACCTTTGCGAAGTGGTGCCGGCGCGAGCCACATGCGTGGATGGGATGCGGATAAAGTACGGAGAGTATTGGAAGGGACGGCCGTTGTGCGCGTGGTCGATGTTGACCAGCCAACAGGCGGCCTTCGCGAGAGGGAGATCGTTAATTCTGCACTACCCTCAGCAGATGCCTCAGCAGACCTTGAGGAGCAATTCAAAGGTCTTTCGCTTGGTCTGAGTCCGAATGGGTCAACGTCCATGACGGCTAGCGAGCGATGCGGCACCAGCATTGCATGCTCCAAAATTTTCTCAGGACTCCGGAAGAGCTCCTGACGTGTTGTTGTTGGCATGCGCGTACTCTTTGGACATTGACACTCCTACTATATCATCTTCAACAATATCATCTCCGGTTTCACCCTGAACGCCGTTACATCCTCGCCGTATTATTGTCCCCGAACAGACTGCTCCACCCTCTGTAGTCGCTCCTAGCTTCTTCCGATCTCCAGCTTTGGCCTCAACCAAACCCCAACTCAGTGTTCCTCTCCTTTCGCATCAATATCTTGTGCACGTAGATGTCCCAAGGGAAATTGAGGTGGTTCCCGAGGTGACCCGCCGCGGCACGAATTTTCTCCATTTCCTCTTCCCTTTTCTTTCGTATCGGATCTCCCTCCTACTGAATCTAACTGCGTACTGTTTCTTGAAAGTAGCAAGTCTATTCTTTTTTCTCTTCTCCTTGATGTAGTTAAAGACTCGAGAGTTAGTTCTCAATACTATATCTTAGAGATATCTGCTTGGTTTAAGGTAGACTCAGCGTGTCTGGATTATGTAGCCAATGAAGATATTAGCCACCATGGCCTTGTTCAGTGACTAGCCTGAAAACAGCTATAAGGACTTGCAGATGCAAGTTGGACTGGCATGCAGCACTATGACCCCTCGACTCCCCCCACCGATCGTAACCATGCCTTGGTATCTTTGCGTCGCGATCAGAATCCGTTTCACGAGTGCGTTCCTGGATGATCGTTCAAGGAGTGATTCCACAGCCCCACGACAAGATCTGACCATCAACGCCATCATCTCCAGTATCATGTTCAGCGGAGCCGCCCTTTGTCTGTTCCTGGAGATAATTGGCCAAAGGTTTCGAACTTCACGCCAGGAGTGCCGCAGTCGCGTAGACAGAATCAAGGATGATTACGGGCGGCCGTAGTGTCTTGGGGTTTAACCCAACTCACTATCGCTCCTCTTACAGCTGATAAAATATGTGTAGGCCACTTTCGCAATTTGATAGTTCCGATCCAACTCATTGCGGCTTTGACGTGCTAGTCTCGTAACCAGACCCTCTGATAAGAGGGTCTGGTTACGAGACTATTGACGTGCCACAGCCTTCACATCTGGGGTCCTAATGTTCTGGCTGTCTACGGTGATGCAATGAGAAGAAATAGGCCGTGGTTCGTCAGTGGGATGCCCATCATGCTTGTCTACGAGAGTGTGGATGCATAAATAGGTTGTACTACCAGTGAAGGTCCCCAATCACCCTTGTCTTAGATTTGTCCTCTAGGCTGTGCTGTCAACGCCGCAATAGAGAGTGATTGACTTTGGGCAACATCCGGATGCAAATCCGGAATCTCGGCTCGCCCAGCAACTCGGCGGCGGATCCGGATGGTGTTATATACGAACCTAGGACCGGGTGGAGTCACTACTGTAGTGTGATGGTTAGTGTGGTAGCAATATGGTATTTTTTTTTTGCATTGCCCCGGTTCGAAACCTGCCCAAGTCAAGAGATTAAATTAAGCGCCATCCCGGTGCTCCGCCCTGAAGCATGCAGGATGTTTGGGAAACCTCCTTTTAGCTTATTCTAAATGTTATCTCAACTCCACATTCATCCCCCATATCAACCACCCTTGCGCGCGCGAGAAGTGAGATATTTCCTTTTTGGGAATGTCCGATTATCTTCTTCAAATTCACCCGGACTCCTCAAGTAGCTTTACAATATCACTAATAACCTACTTCTGTAAATTTTACAGGCCCAAATACCGTATTTACCGACTTACACACCCCTCACCTTCGGCCGGCGTTGAGTTGTGCGCCGAATTTCCGGTTTTTGCTTCCGGATGTTGCCCAAAGTGCAATAGAGCTGGCGGAACTGTCCGAACGAGAAAATTTCGAAAGTGGTTTACACATATTTTATCAACTGTAGATGTTGTTAAGGCGATGTCCTCAAGGCCACTATTGATCAAGATTATTTTCACTTGACCTGCCTTTCTCGATCTCGTGAGTGGCGGTGCCATCACAGGTGGGCTGACTGACTTTGGAAAATGAGAGAAAAACACTCGATTGAGTAAAGACTGTAAAAGGGAAGGAAGGGGGGAAGGGAAAGCATGGCTGCAAAGTACCGTGTTTCATCTGTAGCACAGTGCTCAATCTGCAGTCGCCCTGCTCCACAATGCGGACACCTTCAAGCGTGACCTTGAGGCTCGTCCCAGTGGGACTTCTCACAGCCAGGGCATTCAGAGTGCTTTTTGCCCATTTTTGCAGGTCAATTGGGCATTTTATCAGTACGTACATATTCAAGAGCTGTGAAAGTCTCGAGCTCGGCAAGGATAATTGATGTCCTGGCAGGACAAAGCACGATAGAGGCTGTGGTCCTGGCCTCGGCTGACCGGTAGCTGGGATTCCGCTAAATTATAAAGTCTCATTAATCGTATGCAGGCATAGGTCTCAGCCTCTGAAGGGCCGAGATGGAAAAATCGTACAGATTCGGGAGTAATAAATGCCTCTAACTTGGGGAGGATAATCAACATCAAGGGAGGAGATGGAAGCCGACGCGGATCTGGCCTCGGCTGATCATGATCGGGTGGCTGGGATTCCACTTGCTGTGTCAAGTTTGGCTCTGTACTGAAAACCCAGGTAAAGTTTCATTAATCATATAAAGGAATGTGGTCTCCAAAGCACCGAGTCGTTCCAAAGCAGAGGGAATACATGGTTGCTCATAGGAGCCCAGCTTACGGGAATCCAGACAAGCGGGCACTAAGGTGGACACCAGTAGCAGGATCATAACGCATAATATAATCATAATATTGTACTGAATCCGCTGCCAGGGTATCAAGGCGACATACAGTAATATACTAAGCATAACAGGCGGTGGCTTGAGATGGACGTTGGATCCCAATCACTTCATAAATAATGCAATCTCATCCATCCGTATCCAGGAATTATTGTAATGAAAACTCACGGTCTTTCACAAGGATACGAGTATGAAAAAACCGGGCGCCGGTAGTATGGGCAATAGTGCATGTGGCATCGGGGGAAAGATCGGAAAGGAAGAGTTTCGATCTTGGATATGTCTTGGATTGGCCGCCAATCTCACCCATCCAATCCTTCCTGAGGAAGGGGCCATAGATGAATAAAAGAAAAACACCGTTGCTTGTTCCCGGAGAAAGCCGGACACATGAGGTTTTTCGAATAGCATCGGTATGACCTTGTATGACCTTGTAGCCCAAGGTAATGAGGACAAGGCAAAGAAACCAAGTAGAGTCAAATAGAACCCTATTATAAAATAAGAGGAAAAAATAGGCAAAGAGGCAAGAAATGCAATCACACAGGGGAAATCAGAACGCTCGAATCTGCACGGTGATTAGATAATATTCGGGGTGGATTGACCTAGCAGGCAAGGTACAGTAGCAGTGATTCCGAGTCAAAACGATGTTTGTTGGTAAAATATGACCGAAGAATATTGCTACGATATATATTTCGAGTTGCCAAACTGACCCTAAAGTCAATTACTGGGGACAGGTCGGAGTTTGAACTTCGTTGGCTGTCCAAGAAGACCCCAAAAAACCCTTACAGTAAAGCCCTTTCAACAGACATGTTCATTCCCGCAAAACCCCTCCCAAGAGACTGCATCTCTTGATCGATCGGAACTCGCCCCGTTACGTAAAATCAGGCATATAAATTTAACGCCCATTGGTCCAGAATTTATTTGGCCGTCCTCACACCATTCGGAATGAGAAGCGCGCGCTTCTGTGGGTATTAATGAAACTAAATGAGTCTTCGCTGTGCTGATGGAGCATTTAAGAGAATCAATCTAATTCGGGAAGAGAACTACACTAAGTTCTATAGAGAATGAGGCAACATTCCTTAGTGCTTGGTGCGACCAAAGAAGCCTATTCGCCCTACCCTAGGCAGAATAACGTTGAGAATGCAGCAGCATTGACAACGGCTTAGGGAGATGCAGGAGTTTTCTCCAGGTCCATCCGAAGGATGGGGGCGATATGGAGAGTGTATCAAAACTTGGACGCTCGCAGTCCGGAATGCTCACATCAAGCAGGCACTGGAAAGAAGGATGAGCATGACTCCGGGAGAGATGTCTCAGACACCTGGGGGGGAGGTAAGAAGGCCCTCGACCGACGGCGCTCGGTAATTGATGTTAGCTTGACAGACAAAATATTCCCCATATTCAGGTGGATCCAGGAACTGGCCTACACTGCGAAGAATTCTTCAATCTGTCAATGGTTACAAAGAACCGTGGCTCCTATTCCAAAAGGTGGGACAACTAAATAAACTCCACACATCCAGTGGACTGATCAACGAGCGTCAAATTCATGCGTGGTTCGTGGGCGCTCCGGAAACTGGGATTCATGTAGGGCCAATTAACAAATCCCAATCGTACCGCTGCACGCTGTGACATGTGACTGCCCCTAAATCGAGAGGGGCATGGGGATTCAATATTGTACGCTGGTTGAGATTGGGCTGAAGAGTTGGGATTTATGTATACAGGAACAAAACTCCTGCCAAAACGCCAGAGGAATGGCTTGCTATGGTACGGCGTTACTAGTGCCTTCAAGCGCTAGTCACAGGTCACAGGTTAGGGGGTATCGGGTTTTGCCGCGCTTGGGTACTGATTTCAGAACAGAGCGCTCCTCACGGAGATCCATCATATTGTATCGCTGTACAGACAACCGATCTCGAGGAGCCATCGATCGGTCCCACTGAAATGGGCCAAAGTCCATCCAAGGTCTCCATCTATGCACACTGTATTAACGACCATCATGCTGATCGCTTCCTTCTAGTTTTCCGGCGAATTGTGCATCCCATTCGATGTACTGAGCTTGATATTGGACTTGCTTGATCGCGACAGTCTTAAGCAGATCAGTACTTTGAACCAGAACATCAATCGCGAAGTCAATACGCGCCTGTGGAATTGCGTGGTCTTCTCGCATGCCAACCACTATTCAAGTAGGCGCAAGAGGCGTCAGTACATTTTACGTCTCTGTAACGCCGTTATCAGGGATCCGCGGAGGGCGAGGTGTATTCGGGATCTCCGTATACGATTCTACCTCCCTCTTGCGAGCTGGCGAATATCCCTGAGACCTGTTTTGCGCAAACTATGCGCGGCCTTGCAGTCGACTCCATGCCTGAATACTCTTGCCATCGAGTTGTCGATCCATGAACAGGATTTCGCTCGTGCCTTGTCGCGGCATGCGAATAAATTTACATTCTCTTTGAAGGAGCTCCGGTCTTCTTTGACGGTTGCAGATGGTTTTAGAGATTTCCTGGCTAGTCAGCCCGGAATTCAGTATTATTACTCGCACTTCGATCTACGCTGCCCTTATTCGCGGTACGACCCAATCGTCGCCAATGATGACCTTCCCAAGACACTTCTCCCTTCTCTCCGTGAGGTACATGTCGCGAGATCTAGGGTGAGGTCAGTGGTACGGGGCCGTGACCTCGACTCCGTTCACATCTCTACACCATGCGCGGAACGAGATATCATCTCCAGTACATCCAGTCTCCCTCCTGACGAGAAGGCCACTGTTCGCCATCTTCAATTCCCTGCTATCTTCCCCTGCTCATTCGATCGTCACATTCCTGCTCTGATCAATTTTTGGGGTATATCTAAGACCACTCTCGGTTCGCTTAGGATCTACGCTTCTCGTATGCCGAGCCAAAGCGAGTTCCCTTCCACCTTGGCACATTTTACGTCCCTCAAATCCCTTGAGTGGACTAATTGCCAGGGATTTGAAATGTCCACGATATGGTATCCCTCAACCATCAATGACGATTGGTGTACGAGATTTATTCAAGAATGCTCCTGGAATTGTCCCTCTCTTGAAACGCTCACGTTCTCCAATTGTTTTGGTGCTTCGCGTGAATGGGTCGCTCAATATGTTTCGGATCCTATGCACCCCGGGAAGGGCATTTGGACCCAAGGGAGGAAGATGTGGGAATGCAAGAATATGCAGGACAATTCTTATATCCCCAAGTAAGTGGTTTCCGCCTCAGCACGGCTCTCGCTCAGCGACCTTCCGTGATCAATTACTTCGTCCTGAACCCGAAATTAAGTTGCACTAACAGGTCCCCCACCCTGCCGTACGCATTCCTATTAGCTGACTGAAGGCCAGGTTGTATTTCTCTACTATTGTTGGATTTGCTAACTGCTTGCATCATCCATCCATCCATTTCACTTCATGAAGTCTCTTAATATGTCCAGAATCTTGTCAGGGTTTTTTGATGTCTGTTGCAATACGAAATGTAATGAATTCAAACTTAACCAAGCCCTAATAGGGTACAATGCTATAGCCTTAGGTCCGTAAGGAAGCGCCAACGCGAAGCTTTCCATAGAGCACAGTGCGCCGGAAATATAAATCGGGTTGGACCGAGAGTGTGATGATTGGCGACATGGATCCAAAGCTCGGAGTTGCAATAGGCAGTGAGACTAATACCTGACCTAAACCCTCGACGTTAGAAGATGTCACTGATGACCTATAGCGGCGATCAACGACCACATTTTTAGGGGGGACACATTCGGTGCATATCTTTCATGGCGAAGTGTGCTCTGGACGATCTTAAGCCATCCCGATCGTTGATCAAATATATAATCCATGTATCATTCACTTCGGGACACTGCCATCTCTCGTATCTGAACGAAATGCATTATGGAGGGGAGGTCCGATACAGGGCAACGGCACTTCTAATCATCAAAGAGCCCATCCACACGTCGCCCAGATCGACCCCCAGTCCAGATGTCCGGCTCCTCGTCATACCCCGGTGAACCTGCTGCGGCGTAACCCGAGGATGCTTCCTTCTCTTTGAGGGCCTGAACAGAAAGTGAAGATTCTATTTCTGAACGAACTTGAAAGCGATAGTTCAAAGTGACGAACCTTGGTGAGGAGCTCCCTACTCTTCATGATCGACATGTTTAGTTCCGTCAAGAGCTCCCCTGAGTCTTGCGCCTGGCGCAACATAGACTCAACTGCTTCGGGCGCGAAGGCTGATGAATCGAGCGTTTCTTCCAAGAATGTGAGTGTGCCATCGGGGGATAATGTTGCAGAGAGCGTTCCATCCTCAACCTGGGGATATGTAGAACAAAAATCGCAACAACATCGGTCTTTGCCTATCGAACGACATACCATGGATAATACGAGCTCACGAGCTTCATCTTCATTGCTGAAGCCGATATACGAGGCAACTTGATGTAAGGAAAGGCTGAGGTATGTCTTGTTCAGATTCTTGAGTGCCCAGCGCCGTGCGTGATTTATAGCCACGGTTAAAAGGCCAAAATTGCCTTCCTGCAATGAAGGAACCGACCCAAAAGAGGCTTATGACAATCAAATATGAATAGCCTAGCTCCACGAATTCTGAACGAACCTCTCGGAAAAAGTTGATCTCCTTGGCGAGTACTTCTTGTAGTGGACCCTTCAGAGTTGGATAGTGTCGCACGATGGCAGCATATTGCGGAATTGCTTTCATTTGTTTCGTCAGAGCAGTGTTCGTGTATTTCGGGGGTGGAATGGTCTATTCAATGTCAGTGAGGCGTAATGTCGAAATAAAAGGCACTCACTTTTCCGTGTCTGATGAGTTGGATTAAGATCAGCTTCTTGTACGCCTCTAATTGGATGGCAGATGGACTGTGTGCAGGAGAGCTGACTGCCTGCAGGCGCGATACCGTGTTGGGGTCAGTATGGTAGGTTCCAGACAAGGAAACGATCACAGACGGTTTCCAAGAAATCTTCTGCCTCCTCGTATCGTTTTAGAGCCCCAAAGATGACTCCACCAAGATAGTGGTACTGAAGGTTGTCATTATAGTCCAAGTCTGACAACTACACATGACAATCACGATTGATTAGATGGGATAGCTAGGATAATATACGATGACTCACCAGCAAGTCGATCTGTGAGATAGGGGTAGAAAGTATTGGAAGGGCAGCAGAAAGATGGGTACCTGTAATGCACGACTGAGGGGGGAGATGAGGGGATATAGACGCCCACAGCTGAGAGAATCATACAGACGAGCAAAAATATTGGATGAATGGTCGTGAGATAGGCTGGAGAGGGTGGATATCGTGATACTAGGTGGTAAAGAGGTAGAATCGCAAAAGGTGGCTACAAAGAGTGAAAGTCAGGGTGTGCGATACACAACTTGGGGGAGGTGACTCGCATTTCGTATGGACTCAGAATATTTCACAATCAATCTTGCTAGTTTAGTAACTTGAAAATATTCTCTCTTAGAGAATTGTAGAATGGATTGATAGGACACTTACTTCGCTCAGGTGCAAATCTTGCTGCTGTGGGATCGAATGACTGGCAGAATTCAGCGATGTAACTTGGATGTACGCCTCCATTTCCTGAAGCCGATAAGCGAGACGACCTATAAGCAATTATCCTTGTTAGAGAGGCGACAATATCTGCTTGGGGGCGTGCTGAAGCCTAGAAATCGCATACAGAATATAGAGGTATGCAAGTGTGGTCGTCGACGGAGAAAGAACTCGCAGGGGATCTTGCCCGGTCTGTATCGTTCCCCTCAAAATGTTCTCGGCGTCGTCTTGCTTTAGGAAGGCGCTGAGCGTGGCCGAGACCAACCTAAAGTTATTGGCATCTGCACCAGTGATTTTCGTGATTAAAGCATCCAGAGTGTCTGTCATATGGAATATATTCTTGGGGTGTTCGTTGAATGCAACAGCACACAATAATCTTCCTTAGACTGCAAAATTGCGAGTTCGCACCTGGTTTTGGGGTCGCGTCTTCGGAAACCGCCGCTGGTGGCTCAATCCGATCATGGCTAGCTCTTCGCATGCCAATGTGCCGCTTCAGACTTTCAACCTTGCGAACAAGATTCAAGACATTGATCCACAGGACGCCATATTCCAGCATGACGTTGAAGAGAATCGAAGAATCAACCGAGAGGCACCTTGGAAGAAAGAGTGAGTCCTCTCTGTCCAGTTGTTCAATATATTAACTCTATTCCATGACTATAGCCCGCATTACTTCAAGCGTTGCAGAATATCTGCGGTGGCTTTGATTAAAATGGCAAGATTTGTTTGATTGCGAGTGTGCTTCATGGCTAAGCGACCACCAAGGTCATCCACGCACGTTCTGGCGGTATCTACGAGATCATGGGGATGATGCAAGGGAGAGTCCAGGGAGACTCTTTGATAGTCATGGATTCATTCGCACTACCTGTCCAAGGGACGGAGACTCGCGTGAACGCCGGAAACGAAGCGATCGAATACATGAGTCAATATACAAACGGTTCAGAGAAGGTACGTCCTATTTATTCTTGCCATAGCGCTGCGTACCTCGGGAATCAATGCAATCATCTTCATTCAGGCCGGAAGACTCGAGAATGTTATCGGGTGGTACCATTCACATCCTGGATATGGCTGCTGGCTATCTGGGATCGACGTCTCCACTCAAGCAGAACATCAGAAATT
The DNA here is from genome assembly GCA_014904985.1 of Hydnum rufescens UP504. Lineage (NCBI taxonomy): Eukaryota > Fungi > Basidiomycota > Agaricomycetes > Cantharellales > Hydnaceae > Hydnum > Hydnum rufescens. Next base: position 324,511 of record MU128928.1, on the reverse strand, counting down.
CCAAGATCCTTTCGTTGCAGTGGTTGTAAGTGGCGTTTTATGATGCAGGATTTCCGGTCTCACTTGTGCTTCAGATTGACCCCAATCGAACCATCTCGGCTGGTAAAGTTGAAATAGGGGCGTTCCGTACCTATCCTGAGGTGGGTTCCGAAACTGGTTTTCTATTTCTGATCGCTTATACTCTGATCGTCTTTATTTTTAGGGTTATAAACCTCCAAACTCTACCTCTGACTATCAGTCTATCCCCCTGGAGAAGATTGAAGATTTTGGTGTACACGCTGATGCTTATTATCCCATCGAAATCTCCATATTCAAATCCAAACTCGATGATGAGCTGCTGGGGCTTCTCTGGAATAAATATTGGGTCAACACCCTCAGTCAAACACCGCTGATTTCGGTTCGCATTCATTTCTTCGCCAGCCCATCCCCGAGTTTGCGTTTTTGAAAAAAATCATTGCATATCAGAATCAAGTCTATGCGGCTTCTCAACTTTCCGACTTGGCTGCAAAAATCTCAAAGGCCTCTCCGGCCGCTTCGCGAGGAACGCTGCCGTCCACCTCCGGCTCCGTTTTGGCTGGTCTGGACACCAATACGGCAGGACTATCGAAATCGGATGGGAAAGCCAAAATACCGCCCAAAAAATCCGAGAAGAAAGATGAACTCGAGCAGGTCGTGAAGGATAGGTGTGTTTGTCCCTCAACTATTGTGCTTTTCCTTTGTAAACGATGCGCATTTGATTAATGTGAGTGTTCCCTGCACAGCACACGGATCGCTGCGGAGGCCCAACACGGGCTGATTGCTCAGGTATTGAAGGATATCATCTTCTCTTCACGACCACAAACAGGGTCGTCTTCCGACTTTGTATCTGCACGAGTTGATAACGTCGTTGAAACTGTAATGACAAGCTGAGTCAATCAAGGTCAACGACCATGGCTCCGCTTCGACACTCCACACGAGGACGCTCGATCGAACATGGCAGAGTTGGATTTTACAAACGATCGATCTCATTACAATGCCCAATGTATGCTATAGACAACGACTTGGGGGCAAAGTTATCGTAATACATGTGTCGTAAGGCCATCATGTTCACGTAACTCGTAATGGTGACCGATTGTTGTGGGATAAATGGAAGGCATTGATCGTACACATCATGTTAATGCGCCATATCTCCAGGATAGGCTGCGGGCTCAGACTATCGGAAACCTGGTCAAAAATGTGAAAGGAAACAAGGACAAAACAACGCACAAAGTCTCTGAAAGATCCGGCGACGAGCGTCGTGGGAGAGGAATCGATTGCTGAGGGTGCCAGAATCAAGCTGGCCTCCATACTTCTCCGACACCAGTATCTCCTGCAAAACTGAAGCGAAAAAGATGCAATTCTCCTGTAGTAATGATATATTACTAGCCAGTCGTACGCCAGTGACACTTGCACTAACCTTGAACAAATCGTACTTCTTGGCTTCCTCGCACACGATAGTCAATATTCTCTCCAGATCTCGCAACGAGGTCGACGAGCGGTTAGCGAAGGAAACACTTGCTTCTACAGTACTGGGAAGCCTCTCAGCATCAATGAGGGATCTTGCATTGGTGCCCAAAGTTGCCTGCCGTGCCCCAGTCCAATATCGAGATCAGCTTTAGGCCGGGAAGGATACTGAAGAGGCAATCATACCACGTCGTCGGCAACGCCTCGAGATAGCCTGAAGATGCTGATGCTACCCTTCACACCACGTTCAAGGCGTATCCAAATCGTCTTCGAACTTGGGTAACGAGCTTGAATCATCACAAATTCATGCTTGATACCCGGGATTTCTCGCCGTCGAATGAAAGCAACTAAGCGTGCATCGGCCGAGGCTGGACTTTTGCGAAGGTTTTGGCAAAAATCATCGATGGATTGTCTAACGCTTACCCTGGGCATCGGCAATAGCTAGGATTAGGTCTTGATTGTCAGGTGGGTGGGGTGTAGGTACTCTGGAACCGAAGAAACCAGGGAAATGCGACGGTAGCTGCTTTTTTCTCGGGACGCGGAATGGGACCACGTTGTGCGTGGAATATCGACAGGTGTCGGTCGCTCTGTGGCGGTGTTCGTAATCCGATCTCTGCGATTCGTCGGGAAATGACTCGATCGATTGACTGCGGAGAAGCTCCGGAGGGTCAAATTCACTTGGAAGAGAAGTGAGGCGGGCAACGTCTGGACGAGGGAATGGGCCCCGTTGGGTACTGGTGGATGAACGACCCTTTCGAAGATTCGAGTCATCTCGTAGGGGGTGGATGATTCCCCAGCCTAGAACAGATAAACCATCACAGCTTGAGGGGATTTGTGCCCCGATAACTGAGGTCTAGGCTCACCTTGGTAGGTTCAGCCGATTCACTGATTCCATTGTCCATAGATATCCTGGACGCTGTGCTCGAGGCTGTGCGTGAAAAGGGGCTCGGAGAGACTCCCTCAAGCGAGGGCTTCCCGTAAGGCATCAACGGTGGCAGGGCTGTTTGGAGCAGATGGGGGATGGAAGAACCTACAGCGGTCGACTTTGGCGTGTGACGGGTGCCGCTGAAAGGGTTGGGAATCTAGCGAAGAGATATAAGAACGTGACCTTTGGTATATTAATAAACCTGGCATACATTACGATCCCGATTCAGCCAAGAACCTGAAGAGGAACCCGGTTCCGTCGATCGTCCTGAGGATGATGTCGAAGAATGGACACTATGTTGTCTATGCTCTGACGGCTTTGAAAAATGGCTCTCAGTGGCCTGGACAAGCAATATATTTTGTGACTCACTTCACTGTCCCTATGTGATCCAGCCATCCCACCTTCCCCTACGGTCGACATCCCATCACCGGGAATGCCACGAACTGTCGTGCCATCGGGCTCGATGAAGCGGAAGAGTCGACAGTGGCTGGACGTGGATGAAACGGACTTTCTTGTACTGTTGTCGAATTGAGGGGTGGTGCAACAGACTGCCCGAACGACCCAGCCTGCAATACATTGGCACGGGCAGGGAAGGTATGTTCTAAACGAGTTCGCAAAAAATCAGTTTCACGCAAAGAGACAAATAAGTGACTACAACAGCTGCGAGAATAGACTTACCTGGGAGAGGTGCGAACGTATTCTCGGCAAAACGCACGGCAGGTGTATCAGGTAAGAACATATCCATCAACGCCTTTGCCTGTGCTGAAAGCGTTCTCTTTGGGATTCATTCCGATCGCATCCATTATCCGCATGATATCATCCTTATCCAGCCCCATCGCACGGAGATCGTTGTGTTTGAGAAGTAATGCAGCTTTGGAATCGACTTGGAGCTGTCGAAATACGCCTTCATATCGCATACAATCTTGTATCTCACACCCAGCATCAAGAAAGATCTTGAACCAATCGACTGAATCACCAGAAAGCTGATCCTGAGTAGTGGATGTCACCGAGTCGCCCGATGGGCGGAAGTACCCAGTGTCAGAATCTGTTCGCGAGTAGGGTGACAGCCATGTGTTGTTGGGTTGATAAGGTGGAGGCTCGGCGTGGGGCATTTCAGAGTATATATCTGCCTGTGGTGCGCGATCCGGAGCGTTGGTGAGGATAATATTTGGCCTGTATCTCTGGTTCCGACGAGGTGCTTGATCTCGAAGGAATCTGTCGGGCTGCGGCATGGTCAATGTGTATTGAACCTGGGGAGTAGGAAATGTCGATGGGAAAAGGCCATCGGCGGAAAGGTCGTCCGAGCTGTCAGAAGGGGTGGGAGGGTAGTAGAAAGGTGGGGCACTGGCGATGCCCTAATCATTAATAGTTCGGGAAGACGTAGATTTAGTTAAGTACGGTGGAGACAAGAGTAAAGCTCACCTGATCCACATGCAAGCCGTTTAGATACGCGATATCCTCACGCGATAAAACAGAGACTGGAATATCACGAAACGTGCCCTCGGTTTCTTGCAGTCGAATCATGACTCCGACGGTTCCGCAGTAGTATGCCTCCGCTAGGAACTCTCCATTGCGGTCGTGCCAAGCTCTCGGCGTAGTAGGAGCTGGCATAGATACTGTGTGTGATGTGTTCTGTGAAGTTCGCGCCGGAGGGCTGTCTTTGAAGGACATTATGCAAAAGGGCAAAAGGTGAAAGGTTAATGAAGCCAAGAAAACTAGGGTCAATACTTATAGTTTTTTCAATAACAGAAACTCGCAGCGTGTAAGCCTCGAGGCCGATCTTCAGAATTACGATTTCTTGGACCAGACGCCGATGAGACGACTCAAATACAGCATCATCGTGAAGTAGCGTTCAGTCCCAGAGGAATGAGCAAGGCACCCAGGCAGGGCAGCCAGCTACCTCGAATCCAGCAGACCATTTTTGGGAAGTCATTCTTTGGAAGATTCCATCACAATCAAAATTACCAAAATAGGCTAAACAAGGTCATAAACACACCTCTCAAAGAGTTGGACGAAAACTTGCCAAAAAGGGGACCCGGAAAAACCGAGCCGCCTCCTCAAGGTCACCCAGCGGTTTCGACCGCTCGGGAGCGGTGGAGAGCGCAAGGGATTTTTTGATTTGTTCCGAGAGAATTAACCAGTGACTTGATAGTATCTCATTCATACGCAGCCACTTGTTTGCAAGAAAAAATCTGGGGTAACAGACAGCGCGGGCGCTCACAGAAGCGCCCAAAAGTGGGGCACGGGGACTGTTTTTGTTTTCTGCTTTTGAGATCACTTTCAATCGTGAGAGAAAAGCGCCAGTCGTTATTAGCCTCGGCAAAAGCGCCAAGCAACTCAAATTGGGGAAATCGGCCAATTGCTTGCACTTCTGAAGCGTACACATAAGTACACAAAGTAATCCATGGTCCCGGGTCGCCAATTCGGTTTTGGAAACGAACAACCTAGCAGCTTACTTTTTGTACGGCTTGGATTTATCCGTTGGATCGTCGCCCGTCACTATACGAGGGAGGAGAGATCGTGTCAAGGACATGCGAAAGGAGCGACGATCAAATCTTGGGAGATGTGAGGCGCACCGTTCAGTAACAGACTAGCCGAATCCAGCATTACTTTGTTCCCGCTCGTCGACAGAAGCGAAGCAATGTCACGAGCTGCCTCAAGACGACGTAGCTGTAGGAAGCCCTTGTTGCTTCGAACCGCTTCCCCAATGAGTTCTGCACTCTTAGCTTCACCCTCTGCACGGATAATGATAGACTGAAAAGGAGAGTAGTGAATGAAAACCTCTCAGCATCACACGCAGCGAACGACACTCTACCTGTTTCTCTTGAATGGCTTGATCCACAAGGAATGCAGCTCGTAACGCCGTTTGTTGAGCAATCTAACGTCCACATGATGAAGGATGAACCCCGGTTCAGGCAAGATCAGATGCCAATGATTCGCACCTGCTTGGCTTCTACTGCGTGGGTAAATTCGGGAGAGAAAGCGACATGGGTTATTGAGACGTCGTCCAAAACAAGGTTAAATCGAAGCGCCCGCTTTGTTAAATTTTCTCGCACAAGACGTGACACCTAAACATATAACGAGAATAAGTCCCTAAGACCAGAACATCAGGGGGGAGTGGCAAACGTTTTCACGCTGAGTAATGAGCTGACTAGCGTTGAACTGAGCTACGACACTCTTTAACACTTCGTTCACAATGGAGGGCAACACTCGTTCGTCGTAGTCCATCCCCAGTTCGCGATAGATCACGGCAAGATGGGGGATATCAGGTCTAGACAATACACGGCAGGTGATGTTGACCATTTGAAGATCTAACCAGGGATTCAGTCACGCAACATGGAACTATGTAAATAACCACGAGACCTTTTGTTCCAGTCAGGCTGGCAATATTTCGCGGTTTGGCCCGAACATCGAAAACGATGGGCTTCTCAAACCATGGAAGCTATGGTCATACGAACAATAGTCAGCAGGGAACCCAGAAGGAAAGAGCGCTCATTGCTCACAAGAAGATGGGTCCCTTCACTGTATACTGCCGGTCGCAAGCCATAAAGCCTAATAGTTTGTGTCGATTTGAGAGGTTGTGACATGTGAACTGGGAATCGCAAACCTCGTATATTTTATGGCTCGATGACCACCATCCACTAAATCAGGGAAATTGTTGGCCGACAGCAAGACATGCGCGGAGAGTCGTGCGTACCGTTGAAAAGGGCACTACTTAATAAAAGACCGCCCCCAATAAGAACAATCCCGGCACCCAATCCTCCCAATGTACCACGGCTCGGCAATCCACCACTACCACCGCCACTGGCACGGGTCTGGCTCAATTGCTGCGCAAAACGTAAAAATGCTTGTCTCCCTGGCCCTGCATCTTCGTAGCCTCAGACCGCAGTGATGTTGGTATTGAGGATTCCGAAGAACAAATTAAGAGTTGGCACTAAAGCTCGGAGATATCCGTTTACTTACATAACTACATTGAGGCTTTCCAACTCGCCACTGCCTACAGGAAGAGCATGGCAGACCCCACAATTGACCCAAAATTGGCATACGAGGCCGCACGAAAGGATCTTGTCTCTGCTTTAACTAAGAAGCGTGCAGTAGACAAGTCTCTTGTTTGTGTTTACGTTCCATCTCCCGACCGGTGAGGCCTGACACTTCCTTTCATAGGCTGCTCTCGAATCGCAGCTTTATGCCTTCGAGGCGTCATATTTGGCTGAAACGGCCTCTGTTGGAGGAAACATAATTCAAGGCTTCGAAGCATATCTCAAGGCCACTGGCGGGACTAAGAAACGGCAAGAGATCACAGATGCGGACCGCATGTTCTCTAATTCTAGCTATACTGTTCAGCGTGTGCGTCTTCCGGCTTTGATTCCAGCGAGATATTAATGCTTTATGTGGTCAATGCGTATATTCATCAATGATGACAGTCATTAGAATTGCAAGCAAGGGCCACCAACTCCACCTCCACTCGATTTTCCTGCTGGGCCCGTGACCGTCGCTCTTCCTGCACCATCTCCCCTAGAAGTCAGTGCTGGCGGAGCGTTCCAGAATCCTTCCCGCAAAGATAGAAAACGAACTCGGAGGGGAGCTAGCGGTGCTAGTGGGGATGAAGATGACGGAGCGAGCATCGTCGCCAACACACGGTCTAGGCCAAATAAGCGGGTAAGGGAGAGTTGATTCTCCGTATTTTCTCGGGATTGTTTGTAGTTCTCACATGGTGTAGATATGTAATTTGTGAGTGAAAAGGCGTAGGTGAACTATGGGGCTTGGCTGATTGCATTCTTAGACCTAATACGCGAAAACCACTCAATGTGTAATATAGGCTGTGTAATCCCACGACTATTTACCCTTCTGAGAGAAGCCAAGAGCCTTTCCCCTCTCGCCAACTTCCTTGTTCATCAACCGACATTTCCACACCGCCTCCAGCCCCTCCTTTTCATCTTCTCCCCCCGTGGACGGTCTGTGCAAAGCGTACCTTCGGCATCCATGCCGCAAGACATTTGGCGCACGAATAGACCCACCGCGCGGATCGCTGCATGAAGCATGGCGCCCTTCTCGCCTGGAGTATATGACGGGACGTATGTAGTATATCGTTGACATGCACCACAGCCTCCCAAGCCACACATCACATCGGCACATAAAATTCAGGAACATTTCAGACGTAGGTGAGACACTTATGAATGGTACTCCGGTGGGACTGGAATGCAAAGCAGACGTGCTAGGGGGCCCTAGGGCATGACCTTATATCACTGGTTCCGTTGTAATCTACGGTCCAGCTCAATTCCCCCATTTGGAACACAGAGAGCACTCATTTGCCCCCACACGCCCGCAGATTCACCATATGTTAGTGCAAGACTCGTATAGACGCCCCGACTCGAACATAGCACGCATGGGACGGTTGGGCATAGATCAGCGAATCCCCTGGCGTGCCGCCCTAAAAACTACAACCATGCACAGGAGAAAAATTCAACAACGCTCGCCGAGCATCAGATCCTTTACACTAGTGCCTGATATGTGAGTACAAACGCTCGCGTAGAGTCACAAATCAGTCCTCCACGCATATAGATATATATATTCCTCCCCTGAGCCACTGCCTGGAGGAGACGCGTGCGATTCCAATGCAAGCCGAATTGGACATGAAACAAGTATTTGTATGCAGCTCACCATACCCCTGATAATAGATTGTTTATGATAGATAGAGAGTGACGTATCGTTGAGCGAGCGCATCTACCGTTCGCGGACGTTTCTCGAGTCTGGTCTATCGCGCGGCCCACGACGGACTGAGACCAACAATGGGAAAAAATAAAGTACAAGGAGGGAGGGATCCACATTGTCTGGAAAAGCATCAAGATGAGAAGAAGGTCAGCCTCCAGCCAGAACAGCCTACGACTCAACTCCCGCACTCACGAAATGAAGGGGGGGCGGAACAGAAGTTCGTGGAAAGCAGTATAACCCTCAAGTATCACGCAGAATAAATAAAAATTAGAAGGAATGGATGGGGAATATGGGGGTTCATGTTCATCAAAGCTCCGTTCTGCGCGTGCGCGCAATGTGATAATCCCCTCTCACTTCCAGCCGGCCATCCGGGAGACGACGGCGAATGATAGGCGATGCAGCAGGTCGATACTTGTGTTGCTCGGAGTACCTACATGAATAAACTCGGGGGGTCAGTGATTGCAAGCAGAGAATTCAACACCAGATCCAGACGAGCAGAAGGGAAACAGAGTAATGGAGAGAGACGAGATAGTCTTTTGCGGGAGCACTCACGATGGGACGCATATTTCTCACCTCTCAGCATGCACGATAATGTCCTCGGTATTTACGGCAATGGCCATCATCCTCAACCTGTACCCCAAGTAGAATAGGAAGATGATAAAACCGATGAGCGCTGCTCGTTTCCATGCGGCCACCTTGGGTGTACGGAAGCGAGGGTCGTCCTCGTACGAGGGCTGTCGGACAGGTGGCTCCTCTTCTTCATTTGTGGGCAGACGGGTGTACTGGGACGACATGTGTGACGCAGACTGCGGGCTGTATTGGCGGAGACTGCCGACCTACATCTCATTCAGTCAGTTCAGTGCTCTACACTCGGAGAAATGGTTGGTAGACGCCCTAGTAGCAAGCTGAGGCCGCCTCCAGAAGATATTGACATAGAGAGCGAGGATGGAGATGGTAAGTATATATATCCTAATGGAATCCTAGTGCAATATGTACCCTTGATTTACCTGTTGTCCCACATATAAGATGATAACCAAGGTGTGTGCCATTCCACACGCATGGGAAAATGGCTGTGGAAACCTCACGTCTCATTTTCAGGGTCCGATGAGGACGAATATGACGGCGAGTCCCAGATGGACGTCGACGACGCTCTTTCGTCATCCAGGGCTGCCTCAGAATCTGTGTCTGTATCTCTAAATCCATCATCTGCAAGTACCCCGCGCCCCACTCCACAACGTCCATTCTCCTCTCAAAGTAACGCTGAAACTAGGCAAGTCTCGCCTTGCCGCATCTCTTGTGCCCAGCTCAAGTAGTGGGAGCATACACGGTGCGGGAGTGACACCCGAACCAGACGCCTGGCGCCAACGGCATAAACGAGTTGGTATGTGCTTCTGAACACTCAAACAAAAATGATGTACTCTTTGCTCAAGAGAAACGGGTTATAGCGGATGAAATGGAGGAGGATGAGCTAGATGAATTAGAAAATGACAGTCGATCGGTGCAATCCTCCTCGCGCATGACGGCACGTCAAGCTGCCATTGCTTCTGGGTTTGATACTGAACACGTCCAATTAAGTGAAGAGGATTGCCACTTTCTTGTGTTCGGCACAGACTGACCCCAAGTATTGCCGTCCCATTGCCTTTGATCCGCATAAGCCGTCACTCCATCGAAGAAGAAGAAACACCTCAACGAGGCCGAACTACTCGCGCGCCGAAATGAAACAGCCATAAAACGTCGCCACCAGACCGAGAAGAAACTTGAGGACGACAAGGTATGTCGAGCCCCAGGAAAATTATGGTTAATGCGCGTGTAATGAGAGCCCTAACGTATTCCACGCCTCCTATAGACCGAAACGATCAACCGGCTACTGAAGAAACAGTCAGCGGGAACGCGACGAAAAAGGGCGCTCGAAGAGTCTCAAAGTGCGGCCTCCGCCGCCGCTGCTGCGGCTGCCCTCGCCCAGAATAGTGACGACCAGCAACGACATCTTTCCAGTACAGGGACAGGCACAGTAACGGGATACGCCACTGCGTCGGACGAGGCTCAAAAGAAACCCAAAGTGCCTTGCTTCAGGTGGATCTCGACCTCAAGGCCACTGCGGATGAAAGTCGCTGTGGAACCGAAGGAACCCGAGGGTGGGGGTGATGCGAGTATCAAAGAAAAGGGGGCCGCAACACAGGTTCCGAACGTGCGCTTCAGTTTCTCGATCCCTCAGGAATTCCTACCTGCTGTGCCTACGCCGCCGGCGGGACCCGGCCCGTCGCTCTTGATGCTGAATTGGGTGCCTCAGGGGTGGGAGACGCACCACCGCCAGAGGGGATTGCAACGGGCTGATTTGTCTCGAACCTAGGGGTCTCGCCCTCTCACTGTAATTGTTTTGTGGCCTTGGTTTCTTTGTGGAAAATCTATTCATCATTGGGTACCCTGGACCCTCAGAAAAAATAAGGCCACTTGATCTTGTCACCGTCACTTGACGGGCCCCTCGTGACATTTGTACGGCAGGATCTAGGTCGTGACACCACACGCCGGCGGCCCTTGGAGGTTACTACATAGATGGCGTGCTCGGGAGTCGAGGGTAAAGCTGCGGAGAAGGTAACGACAGGGTCGCATTTCTTTAGAAATGGCCACAAGCCAACCTGTCGCAACCGTTTGGGGAATACGCCAGGAACACAACATCCCCGCAAACGTGCATATACGTTATGCGTATATCCAAGCGGATGGCTCAGTCACAGGCGTTGGACCATCAGCAGGCCATGGGATGGTCAAACGTGTAAACCCGGGAAAAATAAATAACAAGATAAATGACAACAACTAATGCCAGGGAACGCTGGGCCTAGGATTATAAGAAGGGCATTACACGCCTCAGAGTTCACCCGATCAACTGCTGTACCAGGCATCGTTGGCATGTCGTCTGTGTGCGGAAGACAGAGTGCGTTCCTCAAGGATGATGACTCCACATTGAATGAAGAGTCGGGCGCAATCCGCGAGTTGCGTCGGAGGCTGACCGAGGCACTAAGCCGCCCGCGCGGCGGTTACGTGGGGGGGAGTTGTTGGAGAACCAGAAAGGTATGTCGCTTCTGTTTCGGCAAACACCGCCCGTTCGGCAGGGGACAGGAGGTCCCCCTCGAAAGTTCCGGAACCCCCGCACCGTATTTCACAGTGGAGAGGATAAAAGCGCGTCACTGACTCGTTTTCTTTCCTTTGTCTCTCCCACTTGCTCTGTCATGTCTGTAGAAAGATCTCAATCTCGTGGTCGTGAACCTCTTGTTAGTTGCGGTTCCCCTCCTTCCACCAACGCGTCTCACTGACAACTCCGTCTCAATCGAGGGTTTGAACAGACATCAATAGGCCGTGGAGGCGCTGGAAATATCCGACGGAGCGACTCGTTGTCCCGCGAGCCAGTAGGCGATGAACGTGGTCGCGAGCTCTCTCCTGCGCATCCCGATAGGGCGAGTCGTGTCTTTCCTCTTGCCTTGGCGTTCTCTAGGCTGACTGTAATTTTCAGGTAACTCACTCTGGTAGGGGTGGCGCTGGAAACGTGCGATCTCGTTCGCGGGACCCTGCTGCCCTTGCCAAAGAACTGGAGCACGACCGAGAAGTCCTCGAAGCTCGAGGACGAGACCCCCACGTCGTGCGCCCCCTTTGACTTTTTCCTTTTGCATTACATCATACTTAAACATCTCCCTGCCACAGTCAACTGGTCGCGGCGGTCTCGGTAAGTTCGCCGTTGTCACCTGTGATGTGTATTAACGATTCCGGCCGCCTTTCATAGGGAATATTCGCACTTCAGGATCTCAGGATCGAGGATCGCAGGATCGGGGGTCGCGCTCTCGTTCGCGTGATCCCGCTTCCCAGAGCAACTTCACGTCTTCTCTCCGGAGTGCATTCGGTCATCACGAAAACCAGACTGGATCCCTCGAGATTTTGCGAGAAGATGGACGTCAGCCGCCTGAGTAATTGTTTTTCTCCGGGAATATTTGTATTCATAGACGTCAATCTGACGTCAATTCTTCTCTCCAGGCACGCACCTGATGCTGACGTCATTCGCCCATGAGCTCCCCAAACAAGCGTCACATGGTTGTCCCGGTGGAATACCGGCTGGCGACCAGGGACGTCTCCGCAATAATTGTCCTCATAATATGCTGTCCTCTTACCTCCCGTTAAGCGAGAGAGCTGTGCATCTCCGTGGCCGCATTCTCATTACCCCTTTTCACGTTAACTCCCGTGCTCCTGTATCTTATGCAATGAAACTTGAAATTTCCATTACCCGAGACCAACTCGGACCTTATCTCGGATCCTTGCTGGTTTTGGACCAGCAGGCGGAGAGTCGCTTGTCGCTCATCAGTTGTTCTTGCACTGTTATTTGGCTTTCATTCTTTACAGTAACACTGAGGACAGGAATAAAATCAGGGAAGTAAAATACAATAATCGCTTAGGCGAGAAAATGAAAACAACCGATATATGAAACCAGTCCTCTTCCAGGTGCTTCTACAGCCTTACTTGCCCATCCGGGTCCCTGCCTGCGAATTTGATGACTACCTTTCCATTATGGTTATTTGCCTGAGGATTTCAAATCCTTGCTCTGCCTCCTCCAGACCTCGGAGAACATGCGAAACCACCGGCACGATGCGATGCTTTTCGATGAATGCCGTTGCATCAATCAGTTCCTGTCGAGATCCCATCGTGGACCCTATGACAGTGAAAAGGGGGGGGAGAGCAAATTATTACTATCTCATCAGAAAAAAATGAAAATTTATCACTGTGTAACACCTTTGAGCTCGATATTTTTTAGCACCTCACGAATGGTGAAATTGATGCTTCCAGAAGCCGTCCTAGACAAACACAACGATGAGGATCAGAACACAACAAATGCCGAACAAGGATCGCATCGCCCACAATCCGTAACACACGACTCTTGCACCATGCCTCAGCAACTTCATCGTCTTTCCACTTATATCCCCTCCAGCAGAATCAATTATGACACTGAGATCAGCAGAATGAGCTCCGTGTGTTTTCAGCAGCTTTCCCAGTTGAGAAGGCCATTTTTCTTAGCACAAGGATATATTTGTGGGCACAGGCTCAATGAGACGTGACTGCACAACGTACCTTCTGTATACATCACGCCCCCCACGGCACCAAGCTCGATCGCACGGTCGATCTTGGCAGGATCCGAGCTAGTCACGAAGACTCGCGCACCAATAGCGACACATAATTGAAGGGCTACTAACGCCACACCCCCACCGATACCTGTCTTCTCGTCCACGCATGAGGATCATCTGCTGGTGACAAAGGATCCCAAGGACACGCACAATCAGGACGTTGTCTCCCGCTTTTACTTCACCCTTGACGGTTACGGCTCTATGACGACAGAAAGAATTAGTCACCTTAGATCCGTATTGTGTGCTTCCACAAGCCTACACATACCTCCATGCAGTAACTCCAGCGACAGGCCATGCCGCAGCGTATACGAGAGGGAGGTAATCTGGGACGACAATGACCTGAGAACGTTCGATTGTTACGAATTCAGTAAATGTCCCCCCCGCAGGAATTCCTCCACGGATGCTGAACCTTTGAAAAAAAGAATGTTGAACCAGTCAAGGCGCAACTGGCATCGGTGTGAGCTTACACTCGTTCCGGGCCTATCGGATCAGACTCCCAGCCTAGAGTTGGAACGAGAAATACACGTTTGCGTATCAATGGATCATTGGGGTCGGCGGCCGCAATAACAATTCCTGGGATACGCAGAGCACCCAGGCTGTTAACGCATTATACTCAGCAGCATCGAAGGATGGCCTACCGGCACCATCGCTTCCCAAGACAGAACCGACAGTTGTATTCGGGTACTGATTGTCTCTCTGCCACAGCTAGGAGGGGGTCGATGAATGCCTGCCTTCCAGCAGAAACAGACATGTTCAGTCACTGACCTCTTTATGATTGAAGCCCGCGGCAGCCATTCTTACGAGAACTTCTCCATCTTTGAGAGCTGGTACCGGACGCGTTTCAATTACAGCATCGTAGACATGTCCTGAGGATGGTGAAGGCGCTTTTGCCAACACAAGTGCCTTGGTGTGAGAGGGATAGGGGACCATTTCAAGGATATTGCCGGTCGCATTTACTCACGGGTCTCTTCATTCGTTTAAGTACAAACAACCGCGACTTATTATCTCTCATTGTCTTTCCCATATGGGGCACGACTCTCACAGGAGCGTGGAAACACCCTCCCCACTTCAAAACCGGAAACATCCCAACCTAATTGGCCCATGGAAGGTTGGCAGAACCATAGGTCGAGCCACTTCTGGTGCGCAGCGAAGAACAGAAAACAAATGGTGAATTCGCGCCCAACTTAATTGCCTTTGTTTAATAGGTCTCGTCAGGCTCGCACAGCATACCAACACTGGAGAATATGCAGCAGTCAAGATTGTGTCGCGCGAGTCTCTACTTCAATCCCCTATGTCTCTAGACTCCCCTGCTCAGAAAGATGCGAAACATGTCCCCAATGTCGAACGCGAGATTATTCTTATGAAACTAATCGATCATCCCAACGTACTGAAACTCCACGATGTATGGGAGTCCAGAAGAGAACTGTAAGTGGACTCTCGGGAAACCAGGTCGGGAAGTCCGTTTATTCACGCTTTGTGCCTCTCATTCAACAGATTTCTCATCTTGGGTTACGTTAAAGGAGGAGAGCGCTTCGAGCATATGATACTGCGCGGCCGCATACCGCCTTCCGATGCTCTCCATTTCTTCCAGCAATTAATATTTGCCATTCATTACTGTCATTCTTTCAACATCGCTCACAGAAATCTCAATCCCGAAAACATCCTGTTGGATGCCAACAATAACATCAAGGTATCAGATTTCGGAATGGCAGCATGGGAAGCTGGAGATGGAATGCTCGAGACCTGCTGCGGAAATCCTCACTATATGAGCCCCGAAGTTATGGAGGGGAATTCGTACAATGGCGCCATGGCGGACATCTGGTCCTGCGGTGTGATTTTATACACCATGCTCTGTGGTTGCCTTCCGTTTGATGATCGAGACGGCACGAAATTGGTGGAAAAAGTGAAGAGAGGGAATTTCCATATGCCTCCGGATATCCCGCCCATGGCGAAAAACATAATACGGCGGATGCTGGAGAAAGATGCTGGTAAACGGATCAGGGTACGTACATGCACTGCCCATGGATGCGCTTTATTCAATGAAGAACTGGCGGTTTTCTAGATGGCCGACATCCTCTGTCATCCATATTTTTGCTCCAGCCCACCTCGTTCTACACTGCGGTCGGAAGCGAAGCCCCCAACGAAAGAGGAAGTAGGAAACCCGGTGGATTCGGCGAAAGAGATCGACATGGAGATTTTCAAGAATCTTGAGATTTTGTGGGATGGAAGGACAAGGAATGAGATACTGCAAAAGCTGTTGACGCCAGAGTGCGTGCCTCGTTATCACGTTTGGGGAGAACGCTGAGGTGCACTTTTATGAAGAGAGACATGGGAAAACGAGTATATTATCTGCTCCTTAGGTATCGTGCGGCTGCTCTCGAAGCTTTTAACATGGAAGAAGCAGAGATCTTTAACTCTGGTGAAGTCGTAAAAACGTCCACACCTACGAAACGCCCTTGTTCCCTACGTCCATTGTCGCGTTCCTCAAAGTCTCAGGCATCACCCCTTGGCGAAGTATCACTCTCAGAGGGATCTGAGACCCCGGCTATCGGACGTAAACCGGTGTACAAGTATGGGAAACCAAATCTGACTGAGGAAAAGTCTACCCCTGACGGCTCTGACGTCAGGGCGTCTGCTCAGGAGAAAAGTCTATGATTCTCATCTGGTTCAAGATACTACGGCTGCTCAGGGCACTGTTGCGCAATCCCCGGACAAACACCCAACTTCGCCGCTAGAGCAACTTTATCAACTTGACCTACATGATGAGACTGCGAACCGTATGCTTGCTCAGCTTGTGCAATATCTGGCACTTGGCACGCCTTCGCCCCGGGACGAACACTCTCACTCTGACGAGAAAAACCGGTTGTCGGATTCTAAAGATACGACTACGCGTTCTCAAATATCGGGGCTTCGGACTGTTGAAATGCAACGTCTCAGCGCACCGCCCGGAATGAACGAGGATGCTCGTGCTAGGGGTCAACGAAACTCAGCCCCGTCTGGCCCGATTGGTTTAGGACTCTTCAATCATTCGCCTCTCCTTCCTTCTAGTCCCTTTTCTAGCTCCTCTGATTCTGGTGCTCGTCGAACAAAGTCCTCGAAGACCGCCGTCAGATCCTCTTTGTTCTCGATCCAAGGCCGTCCTGGACAATATCCTCGAGCCTCTGAAGAACCTCCTCATCTCTCTGACAAAGAAAACTCGGGCTTGAGTAACGCGAAGGGTATTGGAAGGCCGAGGAGAACGACTACTTTGGGACGACCCGACGATCCTACAACACGTCCCTTAGTCAAGGATCGTCACGTCCACATTATATCACCCGAAAAGCCGCCCAGGAAATCGTATACGAGTTCACATGGTGCCGATAAGGTCGAACTCAGAAACCCTCGTACGTCTTGATCATCATTGTGAAAGAACTGAAGAACAATAGATTCAATCTATAATAGCCGCCTTACATTTGAGCCGATCTCCTCTCTCGTCCGATACTTCCTCTCTACGACCTTCCGTCTTGTCATCTAACGAAAATGATACGATTTCGCTCCGGAAGAGCTGGTTCAACATCTTCACCTTCAAGCCGGCGAGCTTTTCCCTTCTTTCAGTGTGCGATGGTAGTGCGACACGAAAGGAATGCGTGAGGTTATTGGAAGCTCTTTCCGTGGAGATAGAACTATTGAACACGGATCTGAGTGCGGGCGTTTTGAAGTGCAGCTTGGACGACATTCTTGGTATGTGAACTTACACCAATCACAATATGCTGCTCCCCATGACATGGAATAACGACGGATGGGACAGATCCTACAGGTGTGAAGAATTGCATCAAGGGGGTCCGCTTCCGTGTTGAATTTCGGGTTACTACACATCCTTCGCACTTATCGTCGGGATACATCACATCGGTAATACTGACTCAAGAAAAGGGTGCGCTGTCCACGTTCAAGCTGATTTATAATGCCCTTCGCCGAGATTGGGACATGGATGCGCCTCGTACTCCAGGAGGAGCGTCGATGAAAATAGTCCCGAGTCCTATTTTCTGAAGAGAGTTTTCGCCCCCTTTATAATTAATTCGGACGGGTATCGACAATAGGGCTTATAGCCAATGAGCACTTACGAATTGATAGACACATTACCCACTTCATTCACAATTTCTTAGCTGTACCGTTCCAAATGGTGTTTTGTAATTCGCTCATCCACAAATCTTAGTACAAGTTATCACATTCATCGGTGATGACCTCCACTGAAATAGAATACATAAATCCAAGCTCTATGTGTGGCCGAGCTCGACGACACAGATTCAGTCTATCTTATGCTGTTGGAGCTCATGATAATTCGCCGGCCTTTTGCTCGCGCTTGCGGTGGACACTTTGATGTCTGGAGAGCTGGTCGGGCCGCGCAAAGCGCTTCCCGCAGCCGTCTTCAACGCAGGCATACGGCCGCGCTCCAGTATGTGTGCGGAGCTATTATCCAGGAGGAAGACGAGGGATTCGTTAAGGGGCGCATGGAAGGATGACGGCACATATATGTGCGATACTCACGTGTTTTGATAAATTGGATGACTCTGCAAAGGACCGGTCGCAATAAGTGCACTTGAAGGGCTTCTCCCCACTATGCACGCGCTTGTGGATGGTGAGGGCACCAGTGATCGCGAACGCTTTCCCGCAACCAGGGTAGTCACAGATATAAGGTCCTGCAATAAATCAAAGCTGAAGATGCGGGAAGGCAAATATCGGGAGAAATTCAAGAATAGTACATACTTTCGTTAGTGTGGCGTCTCAAATGCTGCTGCAGCGTTGCAGACTCGGAGAAATACTGATTGCAGTGGTCGCATTTAAAAGGGCGATGGCCCGTATGGGACTGTAGGTGTCTGAGCACTTTCTGTTTGCTGGTGAGGCTCTTGTCGCCATGCCGCGAGCAGCGATCCCATCGACATTCGTAGGTATTTTTCCCGTTGCCGACGTGCACATCTGCGAGATGCGCGGTAAGATCCTCGGAGGTGTCAAAGTGGGCCGTACATCCATCCCATAAGCAGGCATGTTCCTGAGGGGACGATGTGGTTACCGAGGCGCATTCATCACTGGGCTCCGTAGGTTCGGACGGCGAACGCGTCAGGGATGGAATAGCTGAGGGGCTGTTGGTTGGGCTATCGGTCACAAAATGGCTAAAGTCGACTGGTGGCGGGGGTTGTGAAGGCAAATGTGAAAGTCCGCTGCCAGGCATCATTGAGGATATCCGGTAAGGTCGGAGTGAAATCGATTGCAGGATGGGTCCATCGCAGGTCGTCGTGCGCTGGGAAGCAACAATCCAGTAACTGCTCGAGGCATGCTCAGTCAATAAAATAATCGATCTGTGATCCAGTAATGTAGGGCTATAATTTCACCATATCATGCGTCTGAGGACAACTTGGTTCGTAGCATAGCCAGTCATTCCATCCTATGGCTGAGGCACCGTCGCAGACTGGATCCGTGCAGATAGCATCAGGGCAGTAGTCCTCACAGACAACTACACAGTCCTTCGAACATGGCTCAGATGGGCAGTCGGGACAGAAATCGGGCGCAGGTGGAGCATTGCAGTGATCCGCACACTCCAGACAAGGATCGGACGGAAAAACAGCGGAAGAAGATGGTCCAGCGAGCGAGTGCGCATACCACTGGGATGAGGATGATTCTACAGCCATTTTGGATACAGTTCGAGGAGAGACGACCCTCACAGTCAAGGCTCGGCAACTCGCTGATTAATTCAGCACGCGTGGAAACCAAACAAACCAAAACTACGAAATGGTACAAATACACGGACTTGAAATAGAAGAAATCAAGGTCATGTCAAGGGGAAAATCCATCTTCATCAAGGAGAGACTCTTCTTGTAGGCACAGGGTCACAAACGATATCAATACCAGGTGTCGACGCTTCGATCTAAGGACAGCAGGGTTGAAAAGAACTTCGTCGTCACGAGGAGGGACATACGTTGGATTACGTCGTAAGAGTTCTACCCGTCGGCCCAAGTCGCGTTCGTGCAGTACGATATGGGTCAATTTTGGTTCGTCGAGTGATCGTGTCATCTTGCCGCCGTTGGATATAATGCCATTTTCTGCATGCTCAAATCTGTGGGGCTATCAACCAGCCGAAACAGCCAATGTTATTACTGGAACCCACTCTTCGCTGATGGAAGCCTCAACCTCCTTGGAAACCTCGACCTCCATTCTGTGCGCCCTTGCATTCGATGGTGAATCCAGATAGAAGACTCTGGAAGCCAGATTATTGCTCCGAAAGATGCGGAGTCACCCCATTCACTCACAGGTGACTAAAGATATGCTCCGGATCGTATTCTGTGACACCAGGCGCTCCCATCTCCGTGTCCTCCTGGTTCAAGCAACATATCAGCCAAATCAGGTGTGCAAGGAAAGAAGCATGACGTACATCGATAGTAGCATCTGGATCCCGTGGATCATCGAGATCTGATGGTATGGTTGATGGAAAAGCAACTCGGCTACCACGCTTCGCAGAATCAGGCACACTAGGTTCTTCCCGATCACCCTCGGTGGTGTCACTACCGCCATCTACAAGGCTCGCACCGCCCTCCGACTCGGTTTCGCTCTCGTCTTCCTTCAAGTTGCGGATTCGTTCCATCGTAGCCGAGGCAGCTTCGGTATCTTCTTTGGAGAGTTTTGTCCAAGATGAATCATCGTCATCACTCTCTTCGTCGGATTCGAATTCTTCGTGGGCCTCTGTCTTATTTACATCGTCATTTTCAGATTCAGTCTCCGAGCCTTCGTAATCTGGGTCCTTTTTACGCTCATCGGTAGCGTGAAAAAAGTATCTATTTCCAGCGAGGGATTACTTAAGTGGAACAACGAGGATAAGTTCACAGCTCACTCTTTGGACATGGGGACTATCCTCTCTTGTTCGATACAGTCCATTATCCATTCGGGCTTGATGATATCCTGCACACCTTTGCTTACGATACTGGTGACAGGAACATCTATATGACAGTAATTAGAGATCCACACGTTGGTGTGCAAGAGCGAAACAAACATACTGTGCACTATGCCACCATACACCACAATAACTGCAGGAATTTTACTAAAATTTTGAACAATAGCTCCTCCGTGCAGTTGGATTCTAAAATGTCCACGAGTAATTCCTAAACGAAAGAATCGAAGCACGTCTTGACTCACTTTTTCTCAATCTCCTGCTTGGTATATTTCTGCGCGCGGCCAGTGGCCATGATGACATCTTTCCACACCGTTAATACCATATCTGAGATAAGGAGGCTGTGGGAGCTAAACTCACGGAATTTTTTTCCCACAAATAAGTTCGAGATTACATCTGTGCCAGAAAGGCGGACTCCCCGATGGCTAGCGCTAATGAGGACCTCCTTAATATATCACCGTTCACTGAGAATTCGCAGAATGGGAAACGGAATGATTAATGGAATAAAGTACCTTGCGGAGTGCTGTCTTCCGCTTTTTCACTGGCCTAAATATCCAGGAATCCACGCATTGTTAGTGAGTGACTCGTCAATCCCGGGGTGTGGGGGGACCGCACATCTTCTCGGTAGCTTCATTCTTCCTCTTTCCCGAGGCCATCTCAACCATTTCTGAAACAAGGGTGAGAGAAGATGCACAATGTGAATGAAACAAGGCGAACCTGAGAAGGACAAGCAATCATCAACTGATAGATCACGTCGAATACCCTTGCACCGTGGGAATCGTAGGGTCATCCCTGTGCCGTATTGGTCTGACCCAAACAAGATGATTTGTCAGTGGAGGAAGGACCGTGAGGTAGACATAGTATGTTACCAGACGTGATGACAGACGCTGCCTTCACTGTGATTAAAAATGAACTAAAATGGATCATAGACCAAGTCAGAATGGTGCTCCAACACAAGGGGTGGGGAAATTGGCAGCGAAACTCTTCCGGTTCAAGGTAAACATCGCCCTTGTCATCATATCCCGCATCAGCGACCTTCAGCCACGAAGGGGGCTTGTGCTTGTGGAATGGTTTCCAAGGCTTCTCGTTGATCCACTCGAAATCGTCGAGAGAGAGACCAGTGCCTATTCGAACGAATGTCCGGTAGTTTCTGAAGAGGGGGATTATTTAGTTAGACAATCAATCAAGAAAGCCCCCGGATTGGAAACAAATAGAGGGGGAGAGGAGAAGGAACCTACACAGTTGATGAACTCGCGACGTTTGCTTGATGTAGGTCATCCCGAACTGCGCAGATAAGGGTTGATATTCGACCTCCGCGGTGGCCTGATCCCCAGTTGGCGCCTAGACGATCTAGATTCAGGATAATAAAGCCTACCATCAATGACAGATCCATACCTACGACAAGGACGTCCGCTGCCTCGCCCATGTTATCCTAGAAATGGTGTATCAACCGCATATTCACACGACGATAGAGCCAATGACGCACCACATATTCAGGTTTAACCTAGACATTATTCATGTCAGCGCCCCATGACTCTCCGATGACAAACAACCCACATACCTTTACCCACCAACGGCTTTCCCGTGCAGCGAGATGATAGCCCGAAATGCCTCTCTTTAGCACCAAGCCCTCACCTCTGATCACAAGGGTCCATGAGCAAGGAAATATATCCCATACAGGAGAAGAGCTGTTGCCCACCGGTCTTCCACAACCTCCTGCAGGAATGTCTCAACGTCGGTAGCGTCCTTGCCTATTCTTTGAAGTGCAAATTCCAGCCGTCCATCGACGGTATGAAACAAACCCAAATTCTTAAGCGTATTTAATCGGACATTAAGCGTCTTGTTAGTCAATAATGTTGTAGAGCCCATGAGGTTGATGTACAGGATATCGAAAACCTTGACTGAACGTGAAACCTGGTTAAACTGGATGAAATGTGGGTTCCCGAGATTGCGAAACTCACAACAAGGTCGGGGCTTGTCTGGACCTGGATCCTTATCTAGGATGGCCAAAAAAAATCAAATGATGATCAATAACAATCTACGACTGTAGCTCTCAATGATAGGTCTTACCGAGAGCGGAAGTCTTTAAGTGACCAAAAGGGAGATATCTCTCAATCACAGGGTCCCAAACCATCATCTCGCCATCGAGAATCACACTATGCATAGCACAATATATAAGGACGCGTGCGCGCGAAATTCAGGCAGGACGCACTCGGTGACTCTAGGATCAAACGCCTCTGCGATGAAAGGCGTAAGTGATCCATTACTGACATTGCTTCCATAAAGATGAGTATAGTCTTTTCCCTTTCTAGCCCCCTCGACAGGATCAGCCCAACACAGAGTATTCGGAGCAGGAGGCAGGCAAAAATATAATTACCTTGAGCAATACAAGAATTCGTTCCCGCGTTTATGTAGCTGCATGCGTTCACCATCGAGCTTCTCTTCCATGATGAACGTCTTCTCCTTGCTGTCAGACACTATCGCCTTGACAGCATCGCGGAGCGTTTTCGATCTGCCACATAACATAGGCTGAAAAGGTTTGAAGAGTCGCACAGCTTTCTCCTATTTCGAAGGATGTGGTAAATTAGCTCCCCGATGGTAGGAAGGGGAGTGAGGTGAAAGATAATAAAGACTAAGAACTCCTCTTACGGTGTCGTGCAGGTGCGACTTGGGATCAGCAAGATCCCATGCCACCTTTTTCAAGTCTGAACAACTGTTGAACAAATCCATGGCGTCCTCGTGGAACACTGCGAATACCGTCGACTCTTTTATCCCGATCGTAAGATCTGAGAGGGAAAAAGGAAATAAAAGATTAGATGAATACAATAACTGTGATATGCTGACCTTCAAGAATGATGCGTGCTATCCAACGAATTTCATTAGGAGTACACTTCTCGCTTATGGTGCGGAAGATGCTCTCGATCCGTGCTCTGGAGAAGTCAACGTGAGGATGATGGAACAAAATTAAAGGAGAAAGTGGACTGTACTTGCGCTCCTTGTCTTTGGCAGAAGGACGAAATCCTCTGCTAAGATCATCGAGGATATTATTTAGGTCCTCTATCGTCATGGACCCCTCCCTGACCGAAGATCTACTGCTCAACGTCTGATACAAGACAGTAGGGAAGTCTCCTGCAGCTTTTTGGGTAATGCCCTAAATAAACAAATAAACAAGGACCAAATGGATAAAAAACGGTCTAAGACCTACATCAGATTGGTCTGGCCTTTTCCAGTTGAGCAGAGACTGCGCATCCACCGACTTCTCGTTCAGGCCAAACGCATGGATGAAGGCCTTTGCAAGAGTTGTCTCCTTGAAGCCATACGTGGCACGTTCTCGATCTTTCTGAAAATTAGCATCATCGAATAACGCATAAGCCAAAACACCGGAACAGCACATCCGCGCACCTGTGGCAAGATGAGACGCAGCGCAGGATAGAGGTCTGGTCCAACGATTTTTCTCCAATTCTGGGTGATATCCAGGCCAGATAAGAAATTGATAGAGCCAAGGACGGATCCAACACCCACGTCAAACCACTTGAAGAGATGGTTCCTGCGGCCCTCGAGCTTGCTCTTCGAACATTCCTCGAACAACTTGACTATGAACTGGAAGCGGGGCGTTGGACCATGGGGGGCCAGATGTGCTGGGCGAATTGCAGAGGGCCCAACGTTCTCAGCATTTCCGGGATCGTCTTCACGTTGGCTCATATTTCTGTGTTGACTCCACTGTGACAATCGTCACAAGGTAGGGAAGCCAGCACTGCCACATCGGTTCTAACGTTGAGCTCCGAAAAAATGAGAAAAGATTAGGAGAAACAGGTTCACTATATATATGTCTACCCGGAGAGCTGAAGGTTCTATAATGAGCTCCGGTACTACACGTGCTTCAGGTAGTGTCTCTCCTGGAGACCAATCCGTTGGTGCTATGGTCAGGCAGGATACCGTACCGAAATCCCCACATAAAACACACTCCAGAAAGCGCGTAAGAGAGGAGAAGGACGGAGAAGCTAGCGTGTCTCCCAAGAAAGTATGCCCTCAGTCTCTGACATTGGTGACATTGATATCAATTCACACTAATGCATTTGATCTCAGGGGAAAGGGAAGGCCCCAGCTGAGAATGAGGACTATAGTGTTGGTATGAAGGAAGGAACACCAAGTACGCCTCGAATGTCGCCTGAGGCGGGACGTACGACAGTGGCCACTGAGGCAGGGCAATCTGTATACATACGAGTTCGACGAGCTCTCCTTCTCCCAGAACCAACCCCCGATACAAACCTACCCCCCGCTGGTCCACCCCCCACTGGTCATTTGTACCTGATCAAGGGTACATTTGAAGATATTGGACGATATGCACATGCAACGGTTGACTGAGTCATCAAGATTGCTCATTTTATCTGCAGTCCTCGCGATACAGGTCAACTTTGTCTAGGTCTCTGTACCCGGCCTTGCTTTTAGGGCTCTGGTGTCGCACACTGCTGTATGATCTCGGGTCTGTAAAAGGATTTTCTGCATGGTCGTGGTATTACCCAACTCGTAGCCAGCGCTTGTGCCTCAGGCTCCAAGGTGACCAGTGGCTCGACCGGCCACAGGATGTATTGGAATTAGGCGCACGAAGTACACAATACTTAGTTTAAAAATGTTGACTACAGAAGTCGGGCATATCCCACCCAGCAAGGCGCACGATACAAACATTCGGATAACAGGCGAGGTTCGTGCGATGGGGGGATGGGCAGGAACGGCACCAAGGCGTCGTTCGATCGGGAGGACAATCCTGAAGCGAGACGAGCGGCCTAGAGATTGTCGAGAAAAACCAAGTGGCAGTCTGCGTGGTATCAGGATTCCACTCAATCATGACTCCGGGAGCCCCCTCTCCGGAATGCCTTTCAAATGCGCGATTTCTTCGTTTCGTCCTCTTGCGTTGCATTTCCTCTTCTTTCGCAGCCTGGCCTCGAGCTCGAGGGTCGATAACCTCGTACTCATGTGCTGCTCTGACACTCTCAGCTCCGTCGTCCTTGGGGAAATAGAGTTGATGCCCCATCCACTCGTCGTCAGCGTCCACATCTGGCACGTCTCCCTCATCACCCTCAGGCACAGGGAGTGCCCCATCACCTTTGGGGGCGGCATTCTCTGCACCGGGCGACTGGGCACGAACCTTCAACTTTCCACGGAAGCGGTCGAGGGCAGCGAGGATATCACTCTCGTCCTTCTTCTTCCCCTTTGCATGGGCGCCTCTCCCCTTCCCGTACCTTGCGAGCTCTTGCTCCAGCAGAGACGGACCGGATTTCGCCTTCTTCCCTCGGTGTCCATCCTCTTCGTCGCTATCTGGCGCGTCTTTTCGTCTTCGCGTGAGATCACGGATTTCTGTCTCCATTTTGGCGATCTCCGCTTGTCGTGCAGTACTGCACGAATCACAAATAAGTTAAGGAGAACTGAGAATCTACAAATAGCCGGCACGCACCTCCCTGATGCTTGCTCTCGCGCATGTTGTGCTCGGATTTCGTGAATTTTCCCATTGGTGTCTGAATCTTTCTTAGAAGTCGATGTAGCCTTGGATGTAGATGGATCTTGTGGTTTGGGGGAACTTTGCGGGAAGCCTCCGGCATTGATGGCGGCAGGATATTAGCGTGAAGGCTTGGGTCATCAATCACTGAATCCAGGCACGGTCTCTATGAGCTGAGGAAAATGAGGATAACAGCCCGGGCGATACGCACGATCGGGCCTGCTGATAGACTTTTTCTTCACTGTTGTGCTTGAGCTACCTGTTTCTTCGGCTGTGTCCCCAAATGATAGCAGGCCGACGTTTCTAGATAGCAAGGCAGATGAGACCAATTGGGTGGAGCATCACAAGGACTACGTACTTCTTGGCACCCTTTTTCCGAGTCGCCTCTTCGCGCTCGCGCTGTGCGGCTTCTTTTGCCAATTTCTGGGCTCGCTTTTCGGCAGCAGTGATGCGGGGAGCTATGTCGTCGAACGGATTATCGACGATACGCACAGAGATAATCTTTGGGGGATATAATGGCCGTTCATTCTTGTCCAACTCTACAAGTGTCCGACAGTCGTAATTGAAGCCTGGATACACCATAAATCCTAAACGTCGGCTTACCTAGTTCTCCAATCTTCAGTACGTCTAAGTAACGGGAGAACGAGCATGTGTGAGGGCATCTTATTTTCTACATATGGACGCAAACTCAACTGAAAACGGTGTTCCCTACAACTCTCCCAAATAGCGTGTGTTTGCCATGAAGCTCGTCCGCTCTGTCTGAAAGACCAGATGTCATGTCACGGTTCCGGGACATCAATGGCACATGACATACCCACCAAGTGTTATAAAAAATTGGGAATCATTCGTGTTTTTCTCGCCATTATTGGCCATGGCCACGAGACCTCGATGTGCAAATCGAAGCCGAGGATGAATCTCGTCTTCGAACTGCTCCCCGTAAAAGGATTCACCGCCGCCACCGGTACCAGTTCTGTCTCCAGTTTGAACGAGAAAGTTGGGGACTACTCGATGAAATATAACTCCGTCATAATACCCTGAACCAAGACCAATAAGAACAGTGCATGATCTAAGTGTATCACAGATAGTTACCTTCCATTGAGAGGGCCAAAAAGTTCCGGCATGCTTTGGGGGTTTCCTAAGAAGAATATTAAGAGGGCGCGGGGATGACAAGTGCTTGACACCGACTTTCGCCCAGAGCTCGATCTTCAAACAAGTCGAATGAGTGCAAATCGCGACTAGCTGCAAATAAATTCAGCTTACTTCTATCTCGCCCAGGGTAGTCTCGAGGATAACACGGCCACTAGTTGGAACAGCCATCCTTAATGATCGGGTCGATAATTTGGCGGAAGTTGTCTCGGGGTTGCCGAATAGCAACTCGACTGTTTGTGCCTAGAACGTACCTATTCGAGCTCCCTCTGCGTCTAGCCTAACTCGGTATATACAGTAGACAATATCATTCCTTGGCCAACCCCAGCGATTAAACCTGGGTCAAATTGCGAGTGGGCTGTACCAGCCACCATTTTGGAGCAGTTTGAGTTGATCGACTGATTCATGCCTAGTGGAAGTGAATATTGTGGACCTCATATCACTATCTGTTTCCCCGATTACCAAGTAGCTACCAGTCGGGGAAGCCTGTCGTCACTCCTGGATCTCTCGATTTCGCCATCATACACGTCAAGAAGCAAAAACTCCCGGTACTTTTTATCCACACTCTTGCGGATCAGAATACAAAGCAGAGGCAACCATCAGATTCACGAGAGATTTCGGGATTTGATTAGTCAACCTCGCCCTAAGCTTTACGGGAAGATCATTATGAGTGCTGGCTGTTCGGTGTACGAATATACGAGCAAGACCCGCTTCGCGCTGCCTTCGATTTCCTGCGACCGTGACATCATGGACGTCGCACCCCAGCTACAATGGAATTACGAATTACCCGGAGCCGCTGGAGAGGCGAAGTTCAGACCGATAGTGGTAGAGGCCAAGGCCATAGCTGAGAGAGGAAAAACAACTCTGAGCCCTCTTCTCGATCATGTTACGCTATCGGATGTTGATGGCGATATCAGAGTTGCTTTGTTCACACGGGCGCCCTGCAAGCAATAATGCATTTGTTGACTGGCGATGTCCAGCTCATTGTATTCTGTAATATCGAAAGCGTAGCCTTGGGCAAATACAGTACATCTTCGACTGCCTAAATTGCCTATCCCGACCTGTACTAGTTCGGCAGCACGCGGTGGCAGGCCCTCGCAGGGTTGCAGAATGCACACATTTTGGGATGCCCTAACAATGGCGGTGGACCTCGCAGGCTCGGCCAATGACAGGAAGGGAAGAGGGGATTACTATTTGATGTAAAACTACAGTAGATCTACGTCGACATATAATTCTTCCAAGGGAAAAAAAAAACAGGCAATATGCGCACCAATAAGTGAGATATGTTACCCTTGTGCCGATCGCGTGTCCCACCACCCGAATAGAAACCAGCCTGCTCTCGAGGTCTAGGTACCTTGTACGACTGACCGGTTCTGCCGTAGCGATTACCGCGGTACTCGGATGGTTCTGGGTCATTTGAGTCAAGAGGAAGGTTTGCGGCAGTCTGCCATGCCGGTACAACGACACGATCCTTGAGTCGCTGCTGTCCGCGACCAGTCCATCGCGGTCCCATTCGAGCTTTGAATTCGCCGTCGTGAGGAGCTGCGGCATTTCCGAAGCGTTTTGTACGACCATCCGAAACACCAAGACGATGCAGGAAGGCTTCGGACACATGCGGCGGTTGGGGGAGGCCCATGGCACCCGTAGCCCATAGTCGGAGGCCTTCCACGATTATATTCTTTCCAATGCGCAATTCGGGTGATTTAGCGATGTAGTATCCGAGTAGAGAAGCAAAGGTCTCGCGGACAACTTCTGGGTCCAAGCGAAGCAGTGCCGCCTTCAATGTCTCCTCCATTTGAGTGGACAAGAGGGATGACAAGTTTTTCGCGGATTTGGCAATAGGCTGGGAAGCGACGCTGGTTGCAGTATCACCATCATGCTTTTCAGCAAGAGCTGTAACTTCACGCTTCATTTCCGCAACGGTTACCGCCTGGAGTGGGACATTAGTAAGCTGCCAGGTGAAGAAACCGATCTCCCAAGGCAGGACGACGATGTCCGCACGACCGCCGAGAGCGGCGCACGCCCAGTCCTCCCCACACGGTGGATGTATTGTCCGAGGAACCCGGGATGCCAACCTGGATGACCCGTGTAACCTTAGGGTAGTCCACGCCGCGAGCGGAGACATCCGATGTAACCAGGACGGTCGCGCCAGAAGTGTCATTGCGAAACCATCCGATGTGGCGGTACGAGCAGATTGCTCTTTCTTCGAATGCATCTCGTATACTCGAGTCCTTCCGGCGGGAGAACCTGGTCCTTGATCTCTCGTAAGAGGGACGCAAAGAGTTGTGTCATACGAGTGGTCGGAAGAAAGACGATGACCTTGGATTTTCCAGCGTTTGTCAATTGATCATGGGCGATGATTCGTAATAGATGGGGAATTTGATGTTCAGGACTGGGAAGGACTGTGTGGAATTGGGGGATGTGGGCATGGACAGGCGAATCATCGTCTCTGATAGTATTTATAAAGACATGATCGTTTCGGAGAAAAGTTCGGGCGACTTGTCGAACACCCGGGGAAAGCGTGGCACTAAAGAGGAATGTTTGTCGTTGGGGGCTTTAGGTAGGTATTCCAATATAGCATCCAAATCGGAGCGGAAACCCATATCGAGAAGAGTATCCGCTTCGTCCAAAATAACCTGGGGAATAATGGTAAGCACGCTGCACTTGAGGACATTGCAATAGGCAGAACGCACCTGCGTGGTACTTGAAATGCCAGCGGCAATAGAGGGTTCGGTGGTTAGAAGATCTCGTAAACGGCCGGGGGTGGCGACCACAATATCTCGTCTCCCCCTCATCCAATCGCGCAATTGCATTCGCTTGCTTATTCCACCAACGAAGAGTCTGACTTCGAATCCATCGTGATGATGGGCTAATCTCAGAGCTTCATTGGCGATCTGCGTGGCGAGCTCGCGTGTAGGACTTATAATGAGAGTTCCAACCGTGGTCCTGCTGAATACCCGGGCCGCACGACCTTCAAGGTGTTTATCTGATTTTAGGCCAGCGTCAACGAGTGATTGTTTGGAGCTTGCTCTAATCGCTGCAAGGCGGGACTCGATAGCCGGGACGAGGAATGCCAATGTTTTGCCAGTTCCAGTCTTGGCCATTACGAGGAGATCTGACCGCGTTTTAGTTTTTGTGCCGTCTGGTCTAGGGGGAGGATCGCGGCCGAACGGCTGTGCAAGTTCAGGGAGGAGAGTAAGAACAGCATGTTGGACGGGGGTCATATGCGTGTGCTTGAAAGGTTTGACGGTTATTGCCTTGAAGGTATCATAATCGATGCCACCTTTGAGCGCAGTGAAAGGGAAATGATTCGACTTGTTGCGGGCTTGGACAAGACCTGGAGCATCGGCTGCGGGATCCAATATTTCTGTATTATCTTTGGCCTTGACTGGCCTCTCAAGAGTGGAATAAAGGGTCACTGCAGGTCTTTCGAAGGGGTCGTTGGACTCGAGCGGTGGCTCGGATTGCGCTTGGGTGGTATAGGGCACACGCCCCAAAAAAATTGTTCGTATCACAGGAAATCGAACATAGCGAGTGACAGCCCACATGTCTTAGCAGGCCTCCTATAGAGAGCGATTGAAGGGGTTGGGAGGCTAGATTTCTTCAGGTCTGCAGTAAGTTTTCATGAATGGCGGCAAGTACCATCACATGCTCACGTAAGGATAATTACGCTTTATGGCAAAAAACAAATCAGGTTGGATCTCCCTGTGATATTGTTGGAGAAGATACATAGAACCTTTTTAACAGAGATACACTGCACTATTTCTCATCACCACTCCAAATGGGAACGTATTTCTCACCTAGTCGATAGCGGATGCAAATCGAGCGCCTATATAGCAGGCCCCGGATAACGCCGTGGCTCTCAACGCAAAACCCACAGCAATGATAAAAGCACCTCGACGATGGAATCGCCCACCTCACGGATGGCTGCCGGTTTGAGGACATCAGAGGCCGTAACTTTTGCTGGAGATTGATCCCTTTGTGGAGTGGATGGGACTTGGGTGCGGTCGCCTCAAGACTCTGCGCATGCGATTGACTCTTCGTGGTCACTCGCATGAGGTTGGCCGCAATGTCCCGTTCTACATTTCATGCTATGCGGCTGTCAGTATACTTCAAGGTGAATATTACTTTTCTGGTCTCCCGTTCCCTTTCGCTATGAAGAAACCTATCCATACGAGTTGGTGACACTCATTATGGACGTGCTCATTACATGCATCACCAACGGAGCGACCTTCTACGCCCCGCTCCCGCCCGCCCGCCCCTTTTCGTTCACTATGGTCTCAGTACTAAACACTCCCCTCACAGATGCGAGGTGATGCTTCCGTCTTGTGGTTAGTTTTTTTTTTTTTTTTTTTTTTTTTTTTCTCTTTTCCTCCTGCCCTATGCTTACGATCGAACTTCAATGTTTCGTGTTCGTATCCCAGAGTAGTCGCAATTCACGTCTATTCTCCGCTATTCTAGTGCTCGCTTCCTTGATCTATTCGCTGGAGTTCCTTGAATCGGTGCGTGTGGGCTACCCTCGTTCTCCATATTTCCCCCAAGCCTCGAAGATTAGTTCTCTAAATAATGACAAGCATATGTCCGATATTTTGCAACGTCTGAAGGACGAGTTTTTATCGTATGAGGGGCATTTTTCTTGTTCGCCAGTTCATGTAGTGCTGGTTATTAATTGTGCTCCTGTTCGATAGACTCCGGCACACAATCTTTAGTGTCTTCGCAGCTGCTTCTTGCCCACAATTATTCCTAATCTCTGATGGTGTGTAGGCCATCTTCACGTGCCCGCAGGGGCCGCGTATGTGCCGTATGTAGAGTACATATACGTTCTTACAATGCAGGTCGAGGTAGATTATCCCTGCACTACTAGCACTTGTTCTGAGTGGCCGATCGCTAAGTGCTTATGGTAATGGGGAGATTCTAAGTTTCTAGCTGCTCGGTAGTGTTGCTACTTGGCTCGACTCCGCGCGACTTCCGGAAGACTTGGCTTATCTCCGAAGCCAAGTCGAATTTAGGACTCGACTTAGACTTCAAGTCGACTTGAGCCATGACTCCACCATCTATGTAATGGACTTTTAGTAATCAGCCTAAATCTGGCCACATTCCCCAGAAAGCCAGTTATGGTGTTCAGAATGTCCTGCAGTATTATGTTTGTTGTCCAGACCAACCATCATTGGTCAGAAGTGATAAAAATTTACTGATCCTTTGAGTGGCTTGATTGGTACATCCAAAGAAACTATACATGTGTGCTGACTAAGCATTTGACATGAATGGTGGATGTGGGTTTCTCAAGTGTCTAGTGCCTAGGTTGTATACACCTTTCATTCTCTGCACTATCCTAGTTCCTATGTAGTATCCTCTCACTTTGTATCAAATATATAACACTGAGTCCTGGCTTGAGCCGACTTCAAGTCCAAGCCAAGTCGCTTGAAATCAAGTCTTTTGCTTAATAAGCAAATGACTCGGCTCGACTTGGCTCAGACTCGAGCCGGCCCGAGTCTTTGGCAACACTACTGCTTTCAAGAAGGATTCATCCAGAGTAGTGTTGCCGCGACTCGGCTCCGCTCGGCTTCTGCTCGACTCTGTTCGACTTCCGGCGGTTTCTGTCGGCTTCAGCTTTGAACCCGAGAGTCGAGCACAAGCGGAGTCGCGAAGTCGACTCAAGTCGAGTGGATCCAACATGGTCCTATTATGTAACATTGCTAGTTCTCATCGCCACCGATAATTGATGGCATGAACTGCAGCATTTGTAGCACTGCAGCACTTCCATCAGATCTGTCTGAATTTGGCTGCATGTTTTGGTGCGAGTCTTGAAGAAAATATGTGCTTGCAAGGAAGGGGTTGCCTCAAGAGAGGGATCATCCATCCACACAAAACCATGTGGGAAAAGTTTATTTCCCTAGAGGGCAGGAAGGGCAGTGAATTTTCGGAAGTATGCTTGGTCATACCTGCAGGAGCAGCGAGAGTTAAGGGGAATTTCTCAATTTTTACAAATGAATTTTTGATACAAGCAGGTAAAGTACACCTTGAATTTTTAGGTGAACTTACAACCTACTGTAGGCACTTAGCACTATGCTGGAGACTGAGAGTGAGGAACGGGACTGGAACGAGCGTCCGATGGCTAGATAAGCGGACGAGTGATTGAGTCACGTGTTCTAGATTGGGGATCCTTTTGCCGCCTAACCATGTCATGGGAAAGAGAATTATCTAGCTTTAAGGGTTTAGAAGTGGTGGAACCACAGTATAGTGAGAAATGGGGTTTTTTGTGAAAGACTCGTTGTATATTCTTATCGACTCAAGTCGACTCGATCAGCTCAACTTGGCAAATCAATTTGACAGCTCGGCTCGACTTCGCCGCGACTTGGCTCGGCTTGTATCCGACTCGACGTCACGGCTCGGCTCGAGCCGACTTGGAGCACGAGTCGCGGCAACTAATCCAGAGTTTCAAATTGTTTGTGGTTTGATTTGCTTCCGGCGACTGACAATCGGTCTCCAGCACCACCCCGCATGCCAGATATTTCGCCCTGCTAACGCTCGGCAGAGGGGGGGGCTAACACCCGGTGGCAATCCTAATTTGAGAGCTCGGGTCCACTTTCCATATCAGCTCAGCTCGCGGCTCGAGCCGACTTCAAGCCCAAGTCGCCCGCGGTAACACTACCACTCTGATTTTGATTATAATGTTTTAGAAACAGCTCATTCTCTTTTGGGTTACAAGCATCCCAATTCGCTCAATGCGCTCAACGGCAGGCTACTCCGACCACAGCAGTCTCTGGGAGACGGACTCTTCCGGTGTTTCTTCAGTCGAGTCCTCTCCCTACGATGTCTCTAAGCTTGAGGCCCACCTTTACTATTTCGGTATCCGGGGTCCTAGACGCTGGGGTCCCAAGTTGATCTTCCGGACATCGAAGGATGTCTTCACAGCACCCTCGGGGCCAGAGCAAGATCCCTCGTCTCATGCAGCTTCTGCCAGTCTACGAGCACCACAAACTCGGCAAAGACGATCTGTGGGCTACTATTCGTTCTAAGGTTCGTGATCTTCTTGAAGTGCAGGAATCTGCAGACTGACATTTGTTCCAAGGTTGTTGAACTCCTCGACCAGCAAAACATCCAGCATTCGTCTGTCGACCTTGTTCGTTTCAGCTGGGTTGAGGATGTTGAGGAGAACGAGGACATCGAGAACGATGAGGACAACAACAATGACAAGGAAGACAAGGACATCGAGGATGTCGACATCAAGGTCGCCCCATATGGGACAGTCGTTACCACTCCCGTCACGATTTGGGTGGGAGTTTTGCCCAATACTCTCACCAGTGAGGAGGCATTCCACTCTTCCAAGGACGTCCTTGATCTCCTCAGGGAGCATGGCATTTTCGATGTCGATGTCGCGTACCGTGAGTCGGTGGCCAGGGGCTTCAGTGGTCCCGAAATGTTCGCACCTGTCTCGGATCTCGATCCCCTCAAGGCCGTCATCGATCCCGTGACTACTGCACTTGGCCTGTCTATTGCTGGCTTGAAGATGCTCAGGAGGGAGGGAACAATGGGCTTCTACTTTAGAGTGGGTGAAGGTCTTTACGCTGTCACAGCCCGCCACATTCTGTTCCCCGACGACGAAGGCAATAATGCATACTCCTACATTGGTTCGTTCGTTTCCCCGAGAATATGAGCACAATTTTGACTACACCTACAAAGCCGGACCTAAGAAGGAGGTCGTCCTCATGGGCAGCCAAGGCTTTCAGTAACTTCCTTGCATCCATCGAGGGCCATATTGACACCCTGAACAACACGTTCGCATTTTGGAGAAGCGCGTTACGGTGTTAACAGCGAGGTCAGAGGGCGGTGGCCCTAACGCTGAGCAGGCAGCAGGCGAGCTGGTGGAAACTCGATGCAACCTGGGCAAGACACGAACGGCGATTGAGGAGCTCAAGACATTCTTTGTGAAAATGAAGAAGCAGTGGACAAAGCCAAAGGACCGGGTCATTGGACACGTCGTCTGGGCACCTCCCGTGAGTGTCTCTACTGCTCCTCACGGTTATACAAAGGATGTTTGCGTCATCAAGCTCGATGAGAAGGTGTTCTCGCAGAATTTCAGGGGGAATGTGCTTGACCTAGGTGCGTGATGATCCACCTAGCTACAGGTATCTGGTCTAACTGTTTGTATTCCAGGCCCTGAGATCGACGCTGCCAAGTTCATCAGCTTGATGTACCCTCGCATCGATGCACCATCCGACTTTGATTATCCAGCCGAACGTCTCCTCAAGCTCCGAGGCATTCTCTCTGCCGAAGGGATACGCACGCCCAACAACAAAGACCACAAAGGCGACTCCATGCGATACGTTATTAAACGTGGCCTCACCACGCTCACCACGATCGGTTGTTTGACTGGATTTGAGTCTCACGTTCGCCGTTACTTCACCCTAGGCAGCCGCGATTCGGTGGAAGTAGCAATCTACCCCTATGACAACGACTCTGGTCCATTCTCCAGGGGTGGTGACTCTGGGTCCATCATCGTTGATGCCCTCGGCCAGTTCGTTGCCCTCCTCACTGGTGGCACGGGTCCAACCGATTCCTCTGACATCACGTTTGGTTCGCCAATGTACTGGCTCTGGGAGATCATCAAGGCCCAGTTCCCCAGTGCCAACCTCTACTTCGAAGACGACAACAACTAGCTTCTGCTCCATCCTCTCGTACTTGTAACTGACAACCTTAATGTCAAGGCCTTGGCGAGATGTTTCACATCATTTACTTCTCCGACTGCTGCCTACCCCCTGTCCCCACTCCTTGTCATTCTGCAACTTGTTCTCGTTTCTTGGTGCTCCGTTATTGTTCGTCAGAGTATTTACATACACTCAGTTATAACTATGAATGCCTTTCACCCTGTTGGTCCTGATCAGACTGGACCCATGGCTTGAAAACGAGTCTCATTGCAATTAGGGTTGGCGACATGATTCAGTATGGTATGTACATTTCCGAGTCCTTTGGTCGGGTGAAATTTATGATACTCCAAGCACGGGTGAGGGGGGGTGGAAGGGATTGAACATCTTAGCGACGCCATCTTCGGTTTTGACGCCGAGGCACGGTGGAGGCGGAGACGAAGGCGGGCGCAGGAGGGGTGTCAGCATCAGACGCGGATTGACGTTGGAGGGGAGCACGTTCATCGGACTCCCCGCCACTTTCGGACCCACCACCGATACTATGCCTTTGAAACTTGAGGTCTTGGTAAGAAGGCCTGCAGATCATGAGTGACCTAGATCACTTACGAATTCCCTCAGTGCACGCTCTGACATCCAACGGTCCTGCAGGGCACTCTGGAGCATATCCTCTTCATGGTCATCCCAATCGTCCTCGTCCTCATCTACCTCGTCTTCGTCCTCGTCCTCATCCTCATCCTCATCCTCATCCTCGTCCTCATCTTCATCTTCGTCGAGATCGTCAAGGCTCCCCATACTGGCCATCAATGCATCAAAATTAGAGGTGATGAGACTATCCGCGATCGAGTTGAGGGTGTCCTGGAACCAAGCAAAATCCGCAGCCCGAGCGCGACGGGCATTGCGTCTCTGCTGCGCAGCGTGCATCTCTTCCGCACCATGCTCAAAAACATAGGGCGTCCCGTCAACATTTTGATGTTGGTAAAAGCAGTCTCGGCCTGGGATGAACTTGGGTCAAGAGTGCACACTCCCCAACTAGCAGAGGGAAGAGCAAGAGCATACCGAAGGGACAATACCGATTCGGGCCACGCCGTCTGATGAAGTACCTGATAGGAGGATAAATTCAGGGGCTCCGGAAGGATAGGGAACATGGCCTCGTACTTGCAAGGAATCTTGGCCAAATTAGCTTTGTAGCCTTCTATGGTTCGAATCTTCATGGGATGGCCCGATGGATAGAAGTTGGTGGAGGGGGTGATAAAGCTAGAGGGTGCGCGGCATGCAGGGCAAGTCTTGATGACACCTGACATGATCACCGAGTGGTCCTTATCTCCGGCGGCGCGCCATGCACGGATGCATTCGAGGCAGAAGGAATGACTGCAGCCCTCTGGTGGCGGGAGCGGTGTTAAGCCTGGGTCTAACTGAGTTTGGATGAATGGCGAAGGAGCTCACCCAGGAGGCCGTACGATATTGGCTTCTCATCGAAGCAGATTACACAGGCATACGCATTCTCTTCTGGTTTATCAATACGAGGGGCCGTAGGGAGGCTGGCTTCCTTAGAGGGGCCAGACGTACGCAAGGGGGAAGGCTCACTGCCGTGCTTGAAGAAGCACGAGTCGCCACGATTGCAACCACCTGCCAGGACGCGAGAGATAAACAGGATAATAAAGTACGAGTGCAATCAAGACAATCCAGTTACCCGCGGCATAGAATTTACACGGAGTATTGCGCTGGGTGGGGGCTGGTTTGGGAGCGGCGCCAGGAGTGCCAATGTGGCGATATCGACAGCTATCGCCCCGAAGGCAACCCCGAGAAGTGTTGTAGAACCTGCAAGGCAGCTGTTGATGGTCCTGCTGCTGCCCATGCCCTGACGGCGTCTGTTCCATATTTGTGACTAAAGTGTGAGGGAACGAGGACTGGTTATGTAACGGATTCAAACTAGCTCTGCTTGCGGAGGACCCCACATCCTGTCCCAGGACCCCGATCACTCAGGTCTGCACCCGCAGGTGATTTCTGAAGCCACAGAGAACGGTTTTCCGGGAAGTTCGAGGCTCGAAATTCCGCTGTATAGGACAATTCCCCGGGAGGATGATCATGGCACGAAAGTCCACAGAGCTCGGTGCACTCGGTGTGTAGGAGTTCAGTGCAGCGGGTTAGTACGCTATCCTCGCAGGTCCGTCTTTCTCCTATGCTATGAAGCGGGTGTTCATAGCCGTGCGATTTGTTTTTGGTGGCCTGGCTCATATATGAACCCGCTTCTGCGACATGGATAATTTACATCTAATGGCTAATTTTTCTGTCCACTTTTCTTGTCCTCGCCCTTGGCATTTGATAGAGCCGAGTCTAATGCCTACACTACAACTCCACCGACTGCACTGGAGGAAGCTCCAGTGAATGCTACACCAATAATCCCCCACGCTGTAGGGTCGGCCCCCTATCTTGGAACCCTCTCGAAAATGTGTCGGCGGACTGGTGCTCGGCCCTGACTGGCCTGAAATCAAATAATTGGCTATTCCGCGCCATCAGATTTTACCAGCAAACATACCATTTTTATCGAACAGATGAGGGTAGCACCGCCGATGGAGGGGGAATGATTCTTCAGGAACGGTGCGATTTACATCTACCTCCACCTCCATCCTGAAAGGCGGGAATTTTTTGGAGTTCTTTTAGAAGTACATGGCATAGCGGCACCGAGAATTTGGGCCCACTTTGGAACCTGAATGCCTTCCACGGGAAAATTTTGGTCTACCGCCTGTATCGTCCTGATATCGATAATTTTCCATCCTCCATGAAGGAAATGCAGACAGGTCCTGGGAAAACTTTAAGATACCTAGCCGTGATTACAATGTATATGCTAATCAAGCAAAGAATCAAGAATGATGGTGGCTGGGGATTGAAGGTGGGTAGGCGCGGGAACAATCACTCGAACCAGAACACTAGATCTACGATCTAGTTATGGTACACATCGTAGATCTAGTTATGGCCAAGATCTGGCCCAGGCTTGCGGAGAGATAGACAGCACTCCGAAGACTTCTCACGAACGCACAAATCAAATCGATAGGCATTTGATTGATGTGTTATTTTTGCGACGGTGTCGAGGGTCCATCATGAGAGATGCCGAAAGATGCCGCCCCCGTCTTGGGACCAGCCAGCATGGTCTGGGGGAGCAAAAGCCTTTTTTCCCACAGCGATAGATTGAGGGATGTAGAGATGTCATTTTCCGTCAGCATTTTGTGATCAAGGGAGCGTGTCCACCACAATAGGGAGGCGAGGGGCTGGCCGGCAACTTGCGCGAGACCCCGAAACGAGGTCACAGGGACGTATTGAATGCTTGAAGCAAATCCGTATCTCAACATAGTAAATTGATCAGTGCTGTAAACTCCCATTTCCACTAGGTGGCGGACCCTAGATATAGGGTTTACATTCTGCTGTCAATCGGGGTGTCGGGGGTCCCTCCTGTCTCCGCAGGACATGTATAAAACCGATCATAATTCAGCCTCGAAGCAACCCCTCCTTACCTCTCAGAACGCTATGACCTTAAGCCAATGGCAGGATTTCACCCCAGGGCCATCTCTTCTCCCTACCCTCTCCGTCACGTTGTCTCTCCTGTTCGAATCGTCCCCCATTCTCCTCACCAAGCTCGTCCCGGAGCTCGCAAACCTCATGGCGCATCCGTCCTTCAAAGCACCCCGATCTTATCACGATCTCATCGAAGTCTCCCTGCGACATATCCAGACTTGGTCGCTGCGCGATCGTGCACTCTTCATCTCTGGTCATCCACGGATAGGCGAGCGGGGAAAGCTCTCTGCTTTGAGTCAGGCTGAGCAGGTGACCAAAGTGACATCGCAGGGGGTTCTGGAGAGGCTCGAGGCGCTCAATGCGCTTTACGAGCGATCCTTCCCAGGCCTGCGATACATCACATTTGTCAACGGCCGTTCGCGCGAAGACATCATCCCAGAGATTGGAAACATTCTCGAACTCCCTATTGATCCGTCTCAACCATCCGTCATCACGATCCACAAGATGGGCAGTCCGGAGTGGATGGACGAGTTGGCGCGTGCGATCTGTGCTGTTGGGCTCATTGCGCATAGTCGGGTAAAAGCTCTCGAATTGGCATAATAATATGTGGGTGCTTTGATTTTTGTGCTGCGGCTCCATCGTTACGACCGCTAATTCGGGCACTCTTCTCTCGGGCAGGTTTGGTAATCCGGCAATTCAGGATTGGTTCTTCGTGTCAGCGTTATCATCATCATGTTCACTGCTTTCTACATTTCTTATTTGGGCTCGACACTCATTGTATTGTTAGATATTGGATGCATATGTACATTGCCGAATTCAGGCTCCTCATCGCAGATTAACCATTGGAGTAAGACTGCCATACCATAGTAAGGATTGTCATGTCGTGATCGGACACGGCGGAGATGGATGTGGTTCGGAGACATAGGTCAGAGTGCGCAAAGGATGGACCTGTGCCTGAGATCTGGAGGAGGGACGTCGGGGTGAACTCGCCGCTGACGGTGCGCAAGCCAGGGTCGTCTGGACCGATGCAAAAATGCATTTGATGATCTCCACCACACGTCCAACCACTGACCTGGAGAAGCCTAGTCGTGCACATACTAGTGAATTTACAGGGGACGATAAGAGATATACCGTTTACAACATGCGATAATCAGCGAGGCACAACCAGCGAGGCTCACAAAGGATGCTTGCATATACCTTGTTGTTAACATCCGGTCGGAGGACCGGCCCTCTCAATGAAAACGTGGTATTGTAATAGACGCCTCAGTCAAATCACTTGCAATTGTGGATTGGGTCAAAGAGGTTTAGACTGACAAAAGTTGATTTGCATAATGCCTAGCCTTGCGTGGGCAAAGCTTCAGAACGCCGGGACCCGCGACCAAGAAAGAAATCCGCCGTGTTGACGAGCTGGTGATGTCTTCCGCCGACCGCATATCGGGCAAATCGCTCGCATAATACGAGAGGATACTCCTTACAGTAGTCATCTAGACAAGCGAACTCGCAATCGGCTCCGATATGGGAGCAAGATAGGCCTCGAAATTAAATCAATCAATCAGCCTTTCTCACCAATGTTTGGGCGAAGCGTGCGTGGGAGGGCGGAAGATATCGGAACGGTATCTACCGCCATCACGTGCACTGAATCGAGGACGTGGATAAGCGCGCTCCAAACACACTAGAACGGAAGTCAGTCCTGAGGCAGCCTGATCATAGGACTCTCGGAGCGTGGGGATGATAGAAAATTACGATGAAACCATCTTTTGCACACACTTCTTTTGAAGACCTAGGAACAGACCTTCAACAGGGACGGGGGATAGGGAAAAGAAATACACAGGAGCCATTTACAGTAATTTCGTGCCGACTGAGTGCGCTGTTATCAGATGAAATGCTCCATGCAATATCGTGCTGTGCCTGCAGCCTCCTCCACGTGACCAAGAGAACGAGCGGTCCCGGCGGCAAACGCCGGCATGCCGAAGCGCGGGGCTTTCATCGTTGTCGAAGGCTTGGATAGGTCGGGAAAGACTACGCAAACCAGTAGACTATATGATCGTCTCTCCCAGTCCGGCACCCCCGTCAAGCTATACAAATTCCCAGGTACGCCGCACCAGGCCATAGTGACGCGCGCTGGAAGACTACCTTGTTCACCCTCCAAAATAATATCATATACCAGACCGCACGACGGCCACAGGAAAGATGATCGACTCGTACCTGCGCTCTCAATCCGAGCTCGACGACCGCGCTATTCATCTCTTATTCTCTGCCAACCGGTGGGAAGCCGCGTGCGTTGCTCTCTAATTGTCCCAGTCTCGGTCTGATGATGATCTGTCTGGGACCACGGTCTGATATCCCCAGCGAGAGCATGATAAAAGAGCTCGAGACGGGCACCACCATCATCTGTGATCGATACGCGTTTTCGGGAATCGCCTTCTCTGCAGCCAAAGCCCTACCACCACCATCATCATCCTCTCTTTCCTCCCCCGACACTAATAGCACCAATCCATCAAAATCGATATCCACGTCCACTCTGTCGTACGAGTGGTGTCGCGCTCCAGACACAGGCCTCCCTGCCCCCGACCTCGTCATCTTTCTTGACGTCTCTGAGGCCGTCGCACAAGCGCGTGGAGGATATGGTCAGGAACGGTACGAGAAGGCGGACATGCAGCGTCGTGTGCGTGCTGTGTTTCAGCGCATTGCGATCGAGTTCCCTCCAGTGGATGTAGGAAGGAGGGCACAAGGGGAGCTCGAGGGTGGTCTGCGATGGATCAATATCGACGCAGGTCAAGACATGGATAAGGTGGGTGCTGATATCTGGAATTGTGTGGAGGCCCTTGTCGGTGGCGTGGGTACACCTCTCGGGCGGTTGTGGAGTGATGCCATTTTGAATCCACCCGGACTGTTATGATAATATCTATGATGCGTTCGCTTTTGTTTCCAGGTGTATTTCATGAAATCAAGCCTTGCATTTGGGCACTACACATGACACAGGGCTCAAAGAAGGATGGGTGTACAGATCACTGAACTACTACCGTGCACAGGGGGTATGTTAACGAGGGTGGCCGTGTCGGAGACTCCATTAACGGGTGAACCGATCTAAAAAACACAATAACTGGGGGTGGTTGAAAAGGTACCAAGGGAATGTGCGTGAAAGAGGTGGGATTGTGCGTGCGGGTGAGTTCGCCGGTACGCTCGCCATCGAATCAAATGGATGACAACCTCGAGACCACGACCGCAAGAGCAATCAGGATGCCCCAGCGCCATTTGTTCCAGACTGTCTCTTTCCATGACGCCGCCCAGCCAAGTGGAGGGGCCACAGGTTGTGGTTCTGGTGCGCTAGCCCCTCCCGGTTTTACTGGGTCGGTAACGTGCTGTTGTGAGTGAGGATTTGGATTCGGTGTACCGTTGATAACAGACGATATTGCTCGTGCCGCAAGAGACGTCGGAGTCGGCGTCGTTGATGATACATCACTATCAGAGGTGCCACGATCCCGCTCCCCCATATTCGGCAGATCTTTCATTTGCTCGCCGCAGTACTTTGACGGGATCCGATGAACAATGAAGAACACAGAATGGCCATTTGAGAGTGGACTCACGTCTGGGAACGCTTCAATGAATCTCCTCTGTTTCCTGTTCCATTCGTGACTTCTCCCTGCCAGGATTCGTTTGTCCCTGTCTGCACTCGTCACAGAACCCGTTGTCATTTCATCCGAGAGCATGAAGCTAAGCAGGCCAGTCAAACTAGATTGGCAAAGCCAAGAGTAAGCATCAATCCCAGGGGATTATTCACCAAGTAACCTCGGCTCACATTGTTGCCACGCTCCATGCTGGGTTCCACTGCGTAGCAGCTCAAGATAAGTATGCAGCCGTGTGACACCAAAGGTTTGAGACTTACAGTCCCGGGATGGAAGTCCGACATAGAGAAGCAAATCTTCTTGTC
This sequence comes from Hydnum rufescens UP504, assembly GCA_014904985.1. Taxonomy (NCBI): domain Eukaryota; kingdom Fungi; phylum Basidiomycota; class Agaricomycetes; order Cantharellales; family Hydnaceae; genus Hydnum; species Hydnum rufescens. The sequence goes on along the minus strand of MU128928.1, from coordinate 281,591 downwards.
GGGTTGAAAGCGACCAGACGGCGTGTACATCTAAGGCTCGAAGAGGTGAACGGGGACTCTCAGCCATCAGGAATGTATATCAGAACACACCTTGATTCCTGGCGGCTTAAAAGGATACTCGGGTGGGAACAACAGGGCCCCATAGTACTCGCCACCAGCATATGGACTGTCAGGAGGGCCTCGCTGGAGAGACCGATGTTGGCTCGGACACTCATAGGATGTAACTCTGGGACACTTAGATGCACTCACAATGATATAGTTCCCTGATCAGTGTTCGTCAATATCAGAGGTCGAAACTCCAATATTTGGGAGAATACTCACAGGTTAGGATGTTCTTCTCATCCGGCGAGGCGAAAACAAAAGGTGGTGGAGAAGTTTGCATTGCGACGAACTCCTTGGAGAGCTGTGCGACATCGGGTCAGCCACAGACCCACTCTGAAGGGAGGATGGCTGGCACAACTCACTCTCTTACTGGCCCCTTTGGATGCCATTTGTGATTGTCAGCTGTATGATAGTGTGGAGGAGGGGAGCGCGGTGGTGTGGGATGGTTGCGATAAACTGCTGTGTCGAGCCTCGGAGTTTCGCGCGATTGGTAAGCTCGGCGTGACTGGATAACACAGCCAGCCCTCACCAGCACTGTATTTGCTATACTTTTGCCAGAGATAGCACCGATTGCGGTCATGGCCTATGGCGGGAATTTGTCCAGGAACAATGGCCGCAGAAGGAAATCAAGCACACTCTGATCTCGCTGAAATTCACATAAAAGATCTGACCGCAAACAATAGTGTATACTCAAATTAATGGAATGACCATGTCTTTGAATGCAGTCAAGTCCCGCCATCCATGTTTTGTATGGTGCTGGAAAATGCTGTCAATGGGACATCAGGGAAAGCACGTTGCAGTGCTGTTAGGGACGCTGTTTTTTCAGTGACATCCACCTCCATGACATCCCGATCTTCTATATCATCCTTACTCCGCTGTTGAAGCCCCTCCTTGACAATCGGCGCGACAGTCGGGTTGGCACTGGAAAGGCGGACGAATTGTAGGAGATGCAAATATGCGGGGTCGCTGTTCTCCCATTTTCGAAATAATTCCACAGTAGCCGCATGCGTGAGATCGGGAAGCTCTTGTATATCCAAAGTCCGGTCAATCTACGGGAGTTTGCAAGAAGAGAATGATAAACATACCTAATCCAGACTTGTATTCGTCTTCGTCCCTCAACTTTAGTTCACGCAGAGCAACCTCGCGTACGCTCTGCGGTCGGCCTTTCCTTCGCGTCGTCTCTTCGTGTCGGAGAGCCGCATCATGGCGCGTTAGCCACAAGTCGGTAATTAAATCGTGAAATTGCGGTAATGTGAGAGCGGGGGTATCAGGTGGAAGAGCATGAAGGAAGAAGCCAAATCGGTCCGCTGAGAGTGGATGCGTAAGGTGTTGGGAATACCGCCCATGAGATATAACGCTTGCCTTTCTCTATTTGTTTTCGTGATCGTCGTTGGGATTGAGAAGCAAGTTTGCCCTTACGCAAGCTTGCTCGTTCGAGCTGGCCGGCCTTTCGGGACTGAGGATGGAATACCTTCTCTTTTACAGCATTCTGAGCTGCTTTAGCCTTGGTCGCGGCGAGTTTGGATCGGGGAGCCATTGGGGCGTTATAATTTAGCGGAAGTTGCCGATAACTATTCCAATCAAAAGGCACTGTGGATGGTGGCTGTATGTCGTCCGCAAACAATAGTACAAGAGATCGCCCTTCCGGGGCGCGACATCAGCATAATGCTTCGAGCTCTTCCGTGTCGGGGTCGGGTGTATGTGGCGCTTAATTTCTATTTGTTCTTCACTAATTGATCCCTTGTACTAGGCCTCACCTGCCGTAGAATCTGCTGTCACCCGCTTACTGGTTGCTATCAAGCAGCTGCTCGAGGCTCTTACATATTGGAGCACCGGAAAGATGACAGACCTTCAAGTCAGCGATGTCTACGTGCAATTAGGAAATGATTTCAATTCAGCAGTCGCTGCTTTTGCTGCCTTTCGTATCGACATGAGGTACGCCTCATGTCTAGCACACTAGCTCAAGGCTTTGCTCTTATACTGTGGATTCTGCAGTGAATTGTTGTCAGTACCGGAGGATCTGAGACACGTTCTCGAGGACGCTCTTGCGGAAGAAGCCAGTCCTGCTGTTCTCGAGGTGTATCTTCCGAAAGTACGGGCCATAATTACGAATCTACTCCAGGGCCTAAGAAGCAAGCAATCCATTTATCGTCGCAGCGTAGCTGACCGGCAAGAGCGGAAGGCCCGGGCGGAATCATCTTCGTCGTCCTCTACTACAAAACACGAGCGTGGGGGCTCCTCGACATCCAGACCTGAAAAGGTTTCATCAGGTCGGAAGTCCTCTCGAGGTCCAACTTCTGAACCACCGGACCCTCCTCGAATACCGGAACCCTCACTGCCACGATCACATTACTCCCAGCGGACAACCCGATCAGAGCAGGAATCACGAACTCCAGTTCAGAGAGAGGTGGAGTTGCCTCCAGAAACAATCCCTCATGGCCCATCCGGCCCTAGTTTTCGCAACTCCGCAGATCCAAATGGCTCTGCAGGGGCCGACCGTCTCTCGCGCCTGGCATCTGTGGCCGCCGTCGCCGAAGAGCGATTACAAGCAGATTCACCTCCATCTCGTCCGTCAACACCCTCGCAGCGACCTTCTCTACCGATTCAGCGGTCCGCGCGAACATCTGGAGGTGGCGTATCCTACAGCCGTACCTTCCCTGCCCCTCCCCGTCCGTCTCGTGAGGACGATGGCATACGCCGAGGCCAATCTCAGCCTTCAGTTCGACCTGCGTCGAGGTCTAGAGCTCCAACGCCCGATCATTTTCAACATGTATCACAAACCGACCCCATACCAGAACCATTACCATCCCCATCTTCCAAGGCATCCTCTGTTCCTTCCCATGTCAAACGATATTCATTATCCGATAATCCCATGCCGGACCCACCCCAGCTCCATGTTGAGGTACCTTCTCCCAGGTTAGACGATATGGATGAAAGGGGAGAGCAAGATGTGCCTTCCGCGCCTCAATCGATATTGAGTACACCTTCAATGGCTGGGTCGACTCTTGTAAATGAGGGCACTGAGGAACTCGGGGTGGAGCAATCCCTTGCAGCCTTACAAAGGAGTGAAGCTCTGGAAAGACGAGCATCAAAGCGATTTTCAACGTATACCTTCTCCAAGATGGTCGGCGGAGGACCTGGAGATCGGACAAATAGGAAATCGATGTTGGCGTCGTCGTCCTTATTGACTGCCGGCGATCTGAATGCTGTCGCAGAGGACGATGAGACTCCGATGCCATCGCCTGTTAAGCCAAGACGAGGCGAGCTCTCACGAAAGAAGAGTTTAGACAGCATTCGGAAAACTCTCCGCGCACTGGATGAGAGAGAACAAGCACCGTTACCTCCTGTCCCTCCGGTCCCCAGGTCTATCAGTCCTGGCGTCGCAAATGGTGACTACGTTATCCCTCGTCCGATGGAACTACCACCCCTCCCACCCCCTAACCAAGTCAATGGGGCAGAATCGCCCGACGGCCGAACGGTTGCAACAGTTGCTTCTCTTCCTCTTCCTTTCCCTTCTAGTTCCGAACAGTCTGCTATCACGGTTTTCTTGCAAGTTGACCGACATGTGAAGAAGGTCAACATAGAACCTGCAGGTCTCAGCTTTGCGGCCCTTCGGGTACTCTTTGTGGACAAGTTCTCTTACAATCCTGGCGCCAGCAATTTTCCCAGCATCTATATCCGCGATCCTAGTAGTGGAGTGCAATATGAGCTTGAAGATGTTGAAGAGGTCCAGGACAAGTGTTTGTTATCCTTAAATATTGAACGTACGTGGATGTTGCATGTTCTACTTATTTCGGCTCTAGTAAATTCTGGGCGTGATCCACAGCTCTGGACCAAATCAAACAACACATCGATTCTCAAATTTCGATGCTGTCGCAAGACCTCAAAGAACTACGCTCCACAGTGATATCAACTCGCCGGCAATCTGTGCAAGTGCAGACGCATGTTATAAACAGTTCACCCGTATCCCCGGAGCGTCCGACGGAAAAGCAGTTCCAGAAGATTGCGAAGAGACTGACGCGGGTGATGACACTGGCCGAAATGCCCTACGTTCCTTCGCCTACATGGGGCCCAGGTGCACCGGCGCCCCCCATTGTGACGGCTTTGGCTCCTCAGACGACTGGTAGTTCTCTCATCTCCGACGAGCGCGCATTACGCATGGTTGCTGACCTGAAGACACAAGTCGACGAAGTTCAAAACCTTCGACGTGATCTCGGTGTGATGCGACAAATCTACATCGATTTTATGAACTCGACGAAAGAGTCACTCGGTTCTCTACGGACACAAGCGCATGCAGTGCGAGAGCTTGCGAACCCGAAAGTGGGCGGGGCGCGTGCATACATCGATACTGGCAAAGCGAAACTCGATATTCGAAGTCAGGATATACTCACCAAGGTCGACGACTTGCAGGACACGGTAGAGGCATTGCGCGATGATGTGATCAAGAGACAGATTTCACCCAAAGTGAATGTGATGAAGGCACTCAAGACGGAGATCTCTGCATCTGCCCAGGAACTTGAGACCCTGAAAGAGTACATTGGGACGATCAAACCAATGTGGAAGCAGACGTGGGAAGAGGAGCTACAGAACATCGTCGAAGAGCAACAATTCCTGAATCATCAGGAGGAATTCGTCAAAGATCTCCTGGAGGATCACAAGGCTTTGACGGAGGTGTACGAGCAGGTGGAGCAGGTGATCTCGTTGCGTGGGTCGAAGAGCGGCCGAGGGGGGCTCAAGTTCCGCGTTGCTGCCCCCGAAGAAGGTCACGAGGGTCTAAGCACGGTGATGTTGGAGATCCGAGGAGCCGCAGTGGATCCCAGCCGACGGATGAAGGCTATCGAGGCCAACCTCAAGATGCGGGACAGGGAACTAGCGAGTCGATCTGACGAGTTCCAAGACGAGCTGTCGGGGTTCGTCGCTGGGAAGAAACTGAAGATGACAGGAGGTGCGGACGAGGTCGAGCGTGTTCGACAGAAACGCAATGACCTAGCCCTCAAAGCCATGTTCTCCACCGCGCCACTGTCCACTTTCCACTCGAGTCCCGCTTCTCCTTCCTCTCCTTTAGGGTCCTAGGGCATAATCCTCCTGTCTAATTAGTAGTTTCTTAATATGTGGGACTGAGGGCTGAACTTTGAGGCCATTCGAAGTATTGAAAATCACCCAGGTAGAGAGGGGTGACTGCCTCGGCCTGGATTGAGTCTATCGAGGTGTGCACTTCCTCTGGAGCTGATTTAGATGGGCACGGTTGTTTGAAAGAGATTCATGACTGGTTATTATTCAAGATCATGGTGACCGTAGTAGTAATTTGGGAGCGTGTATCCATCATATTATACCACTCCCTACAATTTTTTGGTTACGGCCCAAAGTTTTCTCACCCCTATTCTGAGTGCACCCTTGTGGGTAGCGCACTCTACATCATTGTAATCTGTGCTAATGGAGAGCGGCTCTTTTTGGATTCGGTCTACATATTTCTAGGTTCCACAGCTGCTTCCTAGGAATCCTAGCCCTGGATCCATAATAGCATATTGCACTAGTCCAGTGTACAGCACCTCGGTGGTGACCATGTAATCGTTGGCGTTGCGTGTTGTGCGGATTGAATGTAGCCAGATATGGTAATTAGGCGATTGAATTCACTGCTGGAGCGTTAAAGACATTGAACTCGCTTGAGGGAGATATAACTCTTCGACCTGATTCTAGCATCCTGATAGCTATCTCCTCGCCCCCAAAGGCTGTTGCAGAAGCCGGTAGGCTCAATACATTTAGGCTGTCCTTGAGGTGTGACGCAATTGAAAGTTGCAGTTCAGCCTGCTGGACCAGACTTGGTTTGGACTCACTGCTTCACTCTCTTAAAGAGCGTGTCTCTGCCTGTCCACTCTCCTGATCTCTCCAGCCTGTTTCTTTCAGCTATGTCGAATGCCACTAAACTCGTTCCAGCCCCTGACGCACAGCTTCGAGTCGTATACGAGCTTCATCTCGAAGAGGATGGGGGCCCCAACAGGGATAGAGCGGTTAGTATACCCGTACAAGTCATATCTGGCGTGGGCGCTGACATCGTCGTTGATCGATACAGTATACGCGACTCCCTCCACCGTACATACCCTATATTCTTAGAGTAACTATAGATGCTGGCGCTCCCGCGGCCAAAAATGGCATCTTCAAGACCAACTTTCCCCTTTATGGAGGGAAATTCGATCGAGAGAAGATCCAAGAATGCCGGTATGCATCGTTTCACTTTCTTCTGATAGAATCTGATGATGAACCCTGCTGGTAATGTCGTGTCATATATAGACTCCCCGCAGACTTTTCCAAACCAATTAAGATTGATCTTCCCATCTCCCGTCCAGGTGCATTTCTGTATTGGGTCGAGTATGATAGTCCAACACCACCCACCTTGGGTCTCCCGACTCCAGTCACTCGCGTTAAAGGCCGCGAAGGATATTTCAATATTGACCCCATCCTCCGTGCCCGGAAACGATCCCCTATCCTCTCTCCCTCGTATGAAACACTCCCCGTCAATCAGGGCGGGGTCGTGTCTTCAGAACTAGTCAACATACCCCTCGACGGGCTCGCGATCCTTACCGTGGTATCCAAGTGGATGGGACCTATGGAAGAATGGACCCCCCATCTCACCGAGGCCATGCAACGGGGCTACAACATGTTGCATTACACTCCACTTCAGTTGCGAGGAGAGAGCAAGAGTCCATATTCCATCGCAGACCAACTCGCCTTTGATGACGGATTGTTCGATGCCAATTGGACCGGGACTCGTGAAGATGGCGTGAACAAGGTCAAGGCGCAACTCAAAGAGTGCAAGGACAAGTACGGCCTGTTAAGCCTAACGGACGTTGTTCTCAATCATACGGCAAATAATAGTCCTTGGTTGCTGGAACATCCTGAGGCCGGTAGGTCTACCCTGAAATATGTCATTTGTCGTTGCGGCCCTTGTTGATCATCACATACCTTCACACTTTCATGCGCGCAGGTTTCAGCCCATTCAACACACCTCATCTAAAGCCTGCTTTTGAGCTGGACACCGCTATTATAGAATTCTCTGCTTCACTCGCTCGAAGCGGTTTGCCCACGCATGTGGCCTCCTCGGCAGATATTGACACTCTCCTGTCCGCTCTCTCTTCTTCATTCGCTACTCTGAATCTTTGGCAATACTACGTCTTGGACGTCCAGCGCGAAAAATCTGCTATCAAGAAAATCCTTCGGTCTTCCGCCGTGCGCCCTTGGACAAATACAACTGTGGCAGGTAAATCTGCCGACGAGTTGGCGGAATTGATCCGCACCTCAAACAAGATCGTCAATATTGGACGACTGAGCTCCCGATTTTGTGTACAAATCGATCCCGAATACGCAGCTTCCCTTGTCAAGGCTGCATTCACTGATACAGCCGATGTCGATGTGCTGGCCGAGAAGTGGGGACGGGTTGTGGATGTATTAAACGTGCCACTTTACCAGGAAGCTGATGATGACTTGCGCGCAGCACTGTCAGGCATTAGGAATCGTTTAAAGTACACGAGATTAGATGCCCATGGACCGAAGCTCGGCGAAATCACTGCAGAGTAAGTGCCAATTTCCATGTTCCTCTGAGTTTCTCGCGCTCGTTGCTGAAAATACTTGTTTCATTCCACAGGCTCCCTCTCGTGGAGAGTTATTTCACTCGATTGCCTTCAAATGCCCAAACTGCTACGTACGATCCACTTGCCCTAGCGCTCGCAAATAACGGCTGGATATGGAACGCCGATCCCCTACAAAACTTTGCGCTTCTCCCATCGAAATCTTATCTACGACGCGAGGTCATCGTTTGGCAGGATTGTGTGAAGCTGCGGTACGGCGATTCACGTTCGGACAACCCATGGTTGTGGGACTACATGACCACCTACGTTCAGTCTCTGGCGGGCGTGTTTGATGGATTCCGGATCGACAATTGTCACTCCACGCCACTCCACGTCGGCGTATCCCTCCTCGATGCTGCGCGTGTTGTAAATCCCAATCTTTATGTGTGTGCAGAACTCTTCACCGGGAGGGAAGAAATGGATTTGCATTTTGTGAGTCGGCTAGGAATCAATAGTTTGATCAGAGAAGCTATGAATGGGTGGGATCCCAAAGAGTTTTCGAGGCTGCTTTACAGACATGGCCTTGGAAAACCAATTGGTGTGTTTGGTTTTTTGAGCTACTGTTGCGCTGTGCTGATTTTGAAAATGCTATGGCCGAATAAGGCTCGATGGATGGTGCGACATTAACGAGAACGGAGGAACTTCCGTCTCCCACAGACGAAGGCTCCACTCAAAGATGCATCATTACCCCTCTCCAAGGCTCAGTTCCGCATGCACTCATGTACGATGTGACCCACGATAATGAATCCCCCCTCGACAAGCGAAGTGCAGAAGATGCACTCTCGACAGGCGCCCTCGTTACGTTCGGTTACTCTGCAATCGGTTCGAACAAAGGCTTCGACGATATTTATCCCAAACTCCTGGATCTTGTAGGGGATGACAGGAGATACGAGGTTTCAATTGGCGAGCAGCATAATGGAATCAGCTCCGTCAAGAGAGTTTTGAATCATCTTCATACCGAGATGGCCCTTGAGGGGTATAGCGAGGGTCATGTGCACCAGGAGAACGATGTCCGTAATCATTCACTTTTTCGATCTTTAGAACATCCAATCTGACTTGCGATCCTAGTATATAATGATCCATCGCGTGCAACCGGCGACGCAGAAGGGTTTCCTTCTCGTGGCTCACACTGCTTTCCAGAAGGGAAGCAAAGATCGGGGTTGGGGTGAGTACTTTCTTTGCTATTGCACATTCCTTCCCGCCTGAAGACGCCTTTTTCAGTCAACCCCATCCAGCTTCGCCGTACCAAGGCCAAATATATCATGGGAGCTAGTATCAATATCTCATCATACGAGCTTGTTCCTGACGCTAAAACCATTCGTGGTTTACCAACCACCTTGATTGATGTCCCCGAAGTAATTGCACTCGAGAAGCTTGACGCTGATGGGCCATATTCAGAAATCATTGTTCCCGATACATTCCCTCCGGGTTCCATCATGCTGTTTACGACGCATATGGAAGGTCTTGAGCCCTCCCTTGACTCGATGTGTGCATCGGGCGCCGACGAAGCTTTCAAAAACTTGGACCTGGTTGATCTCAATGTCCTCATCCATCGTGCCGATGGGGAGGAGAGGGATGCTACTGGTAGGCCCTGTCCCGTTATGCCGACCCCGCCCAAATTTTCTAACGTGTGCTTTGGAAGACGGGAAGATCGGTGTGTACGATATCCCTGGATCTGGTCCACTCGTTTACTGTGGACTGGAGGGATGGATGACACCATTGCGTCACATTACCAAATACAATGATCTTGGACACCCTCTATGCGCCCATCTTCGGCAGGGTACATGGGCTCTGGACTATGTACATTTCCGGTTGACAGAGCAAGCTCAAAGTCCATAACTCATGCGTTGACTTCCCAGCTGACTTTGAGTTTTACAGACAAGTTGACGCATTCCCCAACCTAGGGAAATCCGCCGCATGGTTCGCAGAGCGATTCGACCTGATCAAGGCCACGGTCCCGTCGTTCTTGCGCCCAAAGTATTTTGCTATCGTCATTGTGGCTGCATATAAAGCTGCTCGCCGTGCTGTTGTGGACCAGAGTTCAGAATTCATCTCGTCCGGACATGACTTTACGCAAAGTCTTGCATTGTGTTCCGTCCAGATGGACGGCATGGTGAAGTCAGCGTCTTTGGATCCTTCCAAATCCGTCCCATGTCTCGCAGCTGGCTTGCCCCACTTCACTGCAGGTTGGGCCCGTTGCTGGGGACGAGACGTGTTTATTTCGCTTCGGGGTTTATTCTTGGCCACTGGAAACTTTGGGGCAGCAAGAGAGCATATTTTGGCCTTCAGCTCGACCCTCAAGCATGGCCTGATCCCCAATCTCCTTGATTCCGTTCGTTCACCGAGGTCTGTTATTGTCTTTCTTTCCCGATGCCGGATATTTCGATTCGAATGCTTACTGTTGGACGTATGTTAGATATAATTCGCGAGACTCGCCTTGGTTCATGTTACAGAACATTCAAGACTATGCTCACTTCGCACCTGAAGGTTTAACTATTCTTTCTGAATCTGTGAAACGGAGGTTCCCTAAGGACGATACCTTCGTTCCCTGGAACGACCCGCGCGCGTACGCATACTCTAGCACGATCGCTGAGATTATTCAAGAGGTGCTTCAGCGGCATGCGGACGGTATTTCCTTCCGAGAATACAATGCCGGTCCGAACTTGGACATGCAGATGCGTGATGAGGGTTTCAACATTGATATCCATGTCGATTGGAACACCGGTATCATTTATGGCGGCAACGAGCACAATTGCGGCACGTGGCAGGACAAAATGGGGGAATCAGAGAAGGCCGGTACCAAGGGCATTCCTGGGACTCCGCGAGATGGTGCACCTGTCGAAATCATTGGGTTACTTAAGAGCACCCTCCGATGGCTCAATGATCTGTCCCGGGAGGGCAAGTTCCCCTTCAAGGGAGTCGAGACTGAAAGTGAGTTAATTTCATGGCCTGGGGCACGGGACGGCAGCCTTAATGCCTCATGATAGTTGACGGAAAGCGGCGCCTGGTAACATACGGTGAATGGCAGGACCTCCTCCAAGCATCGTTCGAGAAGCATTTCTATGTTCCTCTTGGTTCGTCTCATAATTGTCCCAGTATTCCTAGTATATCTGATATCTGGCTAAAGACCCCGCCGATGACCCGAAATACGTCATTGACCCCAAGATCGTCAACCGTCGTGGCATATATAAAGACGTGCTCGGTTCCGGTCCTGGTCGAGAATGGTCCGACTACCAATTCCGGTCGAATTTCCCCATCGCAATGACCGTGGCCCCAGAGCTCTTTGAACCGGAGCATGCCTTAGGGGCTCTGCGACTGGCTGACCGAATCCTCCGGAGCCCACTGGGAATGAAAACGCTAGATCCCAGCGACAGCCAGTACCGTGGCAATTATGATAATTCAAATGATTCAGATGATCCAGCTATTGCTAAAGGAAGGAACTATCATCAGGGTCCCGAATGGGGATGGCCCCTTGGTTTCTTTCTTCGTGCATACCTTCATTTCGACATCAAAGCCGGCAGGGGGAAAGAAGTCAGTACCTGCTTCCAATGAATTGAATTCCCTGCTGATCGTTTGGTACAGGACCCTCAAGAGACTCTTCACTATCTCCATACTCTTCTTCTTCCAGCACGCCGTCATGTGGCCACGGACCCTTGGGCTGGATTACCTGAACTCACCAACATTAACGGCGCTTTTTGCTATGACTCATGCAGAACACAAGCGTGGAGCTCGAGCACGCTGCTTGATTTCTTGCAGGACGTATACACACTCAGCCACAAGTAGATACAGAATATGTTTATTCGCATGATACCCTGAACTTAGACTAGCTGTTGTTGAATCAAATCAGAGCTGAACTCTCGAGAAGTGGGATCTGGGGAGAGATTGAGTCGAGTTCGTTAGGGACAGTTACTTCAAAGGAGAGACTCGAGAAGAATGGTGAATATCAGAGGAGCAGGCCCCAACCCTCGCCAAAGCGAGAGAAAGGGCCAGTAGGTAGCGAGTAATTTTCTGCACCGCCCGGGTTGGACTAAAGCCAAATGCCTCAAGCATCATTTGGAACAAAAAAGGGAGGGAAACAGGATGACTGAGCCGGATACTCACCAGAGTCAATGAGAGGAGCTGCAGGAAGAGGAGGACGATGGCGAAATTTTTATAGCTGACATCCTCGGGGACTGCCGAATAGCCTGCTTCCGTCCCGACAGATCCAGCTCAGTTGGAATGGCGTCTCAAGATGACCAATCTGGACGCCCGCAGGCGGGCGCGTCTACTGCTAATACAAACGGAGTGCCTGCTCCAGAAGCCACTTCCGCAACAAGACGTGCCGATGAGCTTGCCAGAAAGGATAGGACGCTGGCTGAATTCATGCTGATGTTGGACGATTATGAGCCCTTAGTGAGCCCAGCTCCTCACATGCGCGTTAATGCGGCACACATGAATTTACTGATTCGCCACCATTAGATACCTAACGAGGTCACCGATTATTATCTTCAGCGTGTCGGGTTCGAATGCGATGACGTTCGACTGTAAGCGCGCGTTTCGCGATGGTTGTGCTGCCTGAATCAAGACCTTCATGCAACTCTGTCATCTGATTAAACGGCATGGATTTAGAAAACGGTTGCTATCACTTGCAGCTCAGAAATTCGTTTCAGACATTGCTGCTGACGCATTCCAGCATGCCCGTCTTCGCACCAATGCTGTTGCGCCCGGGAGACCCAGGGTGGACAAAAGCGGTGCCGGAACTACTTCTTCTGCAAGGGTAAGCTTATCGTCGAAGGAAATTTCTTTGTATGGACAAATCCTCATTACCCGTCCCCCCTTTAGGACAAGAGCAAAACGGTTTTGACCATGGACGACCTGACCTCTGCTCTCACGGAATATGGTATCAGCGCCCGTAAACCCGATTTCTCTTTGTAGAATCCTCATGTCATTATGTTACTGTCAATATGCCCCCCCCCCCCCCCTATGTAACCCATGTACCGCTTTGAGCCTCCCAACATTCTGAAAATTATCCAGGTTCAGCGAGATGCAATGGTATACATGCGAGGTACAAGTGAGCGAATGCAAAGTTCTATGATATAATAGATATGGGTGATATACTTTTATCGATCATCTGGCGGCTCCTCGCCTGGAGGAAAGAGTCCGATTTCGGGCAAAATATCATCAATGGGATGCGGTCGTGGGCGGTCGTGCGGTCGCCCATCGTCTTCGCCAGGCGGCTGACCCTGTGGGTCAGGTTCTGGGGCAGCTCCTCCAGGGGGACGGTTTCCCTGAGTCGCTTGGGGTCGAGGAGTAGCCGTGCCTCGTTCTGTATGTCTCCGTCGCTCCATCTCGGCTCGGGCCACGTACCTCCCACGAACAAATATGAGCGCAGAAATCGCCATGCACAGAGCCACAAGGAATAATGTTTCCCAGAATTCGTCCTCTCGGTCACCATCCCCATCGTAACGACGTGGATTGCCCGTAGCCAAGAAGTCTCCAGAGAAGAAGTCCCCGCGTTCGTATGCCTCCTCTTCTGCACGCGCTCGCTCAATCTCGGCATCCTTTTGGTCTTTCGCCCATTGCACAGGATCGTCGGATTCAAGCGCCCCTCCCTCCTGGTTGGCATCAAGGGTCCCAGCCGCGCTAGCAGTGGATCCCTTCCGGCCCCGCCAGCGTTTCGCGAATTCATCGCGTGCTTTCCCGAGATACCATTGGTCGTCATCCCTGCTGTCGATGCCCCAAAGGGTGAGACCTTTATTTCGACCCCCAGAAAGGGTGTACCAGAGACTCTGAATGTGGAGCTTGACGAGGGACAAGAGAACCGGGAGATAAGCTTCACTGTTCGTATCCAAAGCCATGTCATAATATCTCTTTGCGAGATGGTAATCCTGGTTGTGGGACACATCAGAGGGATCTATTCAATCAATATACCAAATAAGCGCGGACCTTATTGACTCCCATGCCATTCTCGTACATCCACCCCAGATTCCACATTGCAAGAGCACTCCGTTGAGTGTCGACGGCACTGAGATAATATCCGGCAGCTTTCTCCCAGCGCAGCTCTTGGGGTTCGTCATCGACACCAAGCCCATGATAATAATAATCGCCCACTTTTACCAAGGCGTCGACATCATGTTGGGCGGCAGACCGGGTCCATTGTATGAGTGCTAGACGCGCAGTCCAATTCGAGGGTTTTTCACTGTTCGGCAACCGTAGCATACTTTTATCTATATCGTTAGGATAATAAGAGATGAGCTCGAACCCCGAGGAGTAACTCAGCATGTATGCTTACGTTGGTCGAGAACATAAGCTAGGTTGTTTTGTGCAACTTCGAGGCCTTGTTCAGCTGCCATCCACCACCGTAATTTGGCAGCCCGCTTCTCGGCCTCCCCGCCAGAACTCCACAGCCGCTCGGCTTCGCCCACAAGGTCTGTGCGCCAAGACCCTCGCTCGGCAACTAGTTTATAGAAAGAAACGGCAACACCGCACGAACCCGCGCTGAGAGACGGCGTAGACTGGGGATCCATTGCACGCCGGGCGTGAACTGATGCTATGTAATAGAACACTTCGAAAGGAGAACCATGGCGGATTGCTGCTTCAAAGTATTTGATCGCAAAGGGATATTCACCTCGATCTTGACCAACGGTTAGGTTCCTGGAAGATGAAAAAGCCCACGTAAAACACATACTGTAGTGGTATTTCCCCAAGTTCACCTGAGCCTCTGCCAGGTCTTGACTAGCAGCGGCGAGGAAGTATTCGTTCGCAGTCTTCTCATCGACTTTATTATCCACTAGACCATCTCGCCAAATGATTCCAAGACCATTGTGGCATTCCTTGTCGTTAAATTCAGACCCGCGCTCAAACCATATTTTTGCGATCTTGGCGTCTTGTTTGACCCCTTCGCCGCGGAGATACATACGGCCGAGGTAAGCCGCGGCCGCCGAGGCTGTGATCATCGTATTCTCGTCCACTCCTTCCTTCCTCGTCAAGTGTATGTTTCTCTTGGGACTGTTGAGTGGTTGCGGAGGCCAGACATGCCGCGCAATTTTGAGGAAGTAAAACTTGGCTCGCATGAAGTCATGTGGAAGTGCACCCACGCCCTCGGCCCCCGATGCTATCCCGCCTGGAGGGGAATAAATGCTGCCTTGATAATAGATCTTCCCAAGGCGAAAGGCATATTCAACCTCTTCGCGGTCCGCGTGAAACTGCATGTCTTTGTCAGTCAGACGGGATACAATGAGATAGGATCGTCCGAACCTGATAAAACTCGAGAAGGTCATCCCACGTCTCACCCGTGCCGCGTGATTTCGCGGCTTTGATGACAGCACGATAGGCGTTCAACCCAGTGGAGGCCACACTGGCACCAGGCCCATAAACACCACCATCAAGATCCGAGATGTGTGTCAGCGTTCTTGGGAGGGTACGTCCGCCTATGGGACCCGAGAGATAATGGGCCATAGCTGATTCTGCCGCTGATTCGTACCATTCCAGAGCAGCCATACAATTCTCAGTTCACCCCGATTCCAGCCCAATTTCGATAGCCAAGCACCATCGCGGCGCCTTGGTGGTTGTTGTGTGCTGCGAAGGTATAATACAGCAACGCTTTGGCCTGGTCCACCTCAACAACGTCTTCATAACCAGTAGCGTAGAAGAAGGCTACTGTGGCTTGAGATGTCGCATTACCGGTAGTCTCGGCATGTACGTCAAAATAATGGAAGGCGCGGGACGCATTCAGAGGCAGGGATGGTGGGGGAAAGAGGGAAACATGGGCTAGCATGTATACGGCGTCCAGATTCCCGAGGTCGACAGCGTGTTCCAACAAGTCCAGGACCTTCAAAGCTTTTCCTCCAGTTACATCCTTGGGTGCAGTCCGAAATAGCCCCCAGCCGTGGTCGTCATTCATTCGATCAAACTTGCCAGATAACCATCTTGGAATCCACTTATGGGATTTAAGCCTATAAAATATGCGGATTCCAGTAGCGATAGGTCCTTGAGCATTAGGAAATAAGGACGTCAAAAAAGAGGGTGTTGATTGGGGAGATGTAAAGGGTGCATTTGTTGGGGGTGGTTCAAGCGACTGCAGTGTTTGCATTGCTTGATTGTAGGCACTTTGCGCTTCAGACGCTCTGTCATATGGAACCTGAGACCCCAAATAAGAATTGGACAGAGAGGAAAAATAATGCATATGCAACGTGCCTTGTTTTCCTCGACTACTGAGGGTTCAGATGGTGTTTGGCGCTCATGACTGGGGACTTCCGGGGCAGCATGGACTATGACGCTTGAGAGAGTAATTAAAAAGAAGGCCACTAGGACGAATTTCATATGTTCCCTGCGACACCGAGACAGCAGTGTGCCCAGCATGAAGTAATCGATTGGGGATTTGAAGGTACGTGGCGTGAGCAAACTTGGGAAATGAATTCACACACGTCGGACCATGCCGGCACCACTACCTCCCCCCTCCCCTTCCTCCTCTTCCTCACGCCCCAGGACGGAGCGCCGGACGAAGGAGACCACCAGAAATGCTGCAAATAATATGCGGTTTATCCCTCAGTGAGTCGTAGCAGTGGGCTTGATCCTGGTGGAGATGCGTATGTGTATTCCCATGGATAGTTGGGAAACAGGTATAAACATGATGTCTTTCCAGTCTCACGAAATATCCTATTCAAGAAGAGTATCGAGATTACATCTTTGAGAAGGTGGAAATATCGGAAGTATTCCACGGATCCTATGCTCACTACAGGATCTCACAGCTTAAGGTCCATCATGAGAAGTATCCTTTGAGACCAGCAACCAACCCCCCACGTGCACAGGAGGAGATGGAACAGAGTGTATTGATCATGTTTAGTCTGTAAAACATTTTTCCATCCAGCCGCGGTCCGCTGATTTCCGTCTGATAGGGAAGTTGCGAGAGGGGATCGTATCTTCCAAACGACGAGATGCTTTTGCCACCGAAAGTGAGGCTCTCCGCGCCTACCTCATGCTAATAATGTGCTTTCCTTGTTTCTCACTGCAATCCTCATCTTGGTTAGTATACGAGGCCTCTGCTCTCTTAAGCATCAATTACCGTGATCTACCACAAGCTTCCCCAATACTTTGGGACATGGTAAATGAGATCTACCCTGTGGCGACGGATTCAGACGGATCTAATCCGCCGGAATACGTTGATCAACGAAATGGGATTGTGCTGTTGCACCTCCTAGATCTCTTGATTTCGCACTACCCCTCTCAAAGTGCCTTTTATGCTGCTTTGCGCAGCCGCCGCACAGTTGTCGCTTCCATTCGTCCTCACATACGGATGTATGCTGCAGCTGTCGCAACGGCAATGCGTCGCGCAAACTACGCCGCCCTACATCAACTCGCACTTCCTACAAATCCCTTGCACATCCAGGCGATTGAACATTATGGGCCCAAACAGGTTCCAACACCCGAACACATTTACGGTCTCGGAGGAGTGCGAGAAAGGACCTTAGACCTTGTCTTGCGACGACTGCGAGCGTTGGTGCGACAAGATGCGTGGCGTGTCGTTCGCACCGCGTACCGCGAGGTGACTATCGGAACAGGAGAAGACTCCCCTCTCAGTAAAGATGCGCGGAATGAGAAAGAAGGGAACCAGTGCTTGCCGATGCCAACGCAACGGTTCTCCGCTCACCTACAGCAGTAGCTCTATCTCTAAATCCATCTGACTTTGCCGAGAAATACCGCCCTCGGCGATCAAGGTCTGACTCGATGTCCTCTACAACGACAGTGCGGCAAAGAGACGTCCCCAGACCGCCCCGAAAACCCCCATCGGGTGCCTGGTTGGCGCGACTCTCCTCTTAGACCAGGATGAATGCACAGAGGAGGGGGCCTCTGCATGGATAGCTTCTAGGGCTGCAGATGAGACTACTCCTAAGGTTCTGTCATCTTCGCCTTCTGATCAGGACCCGCCTTCTCCACGGGGGACCAAAACGAGTGTGAAGTGGGTCTTGCATCGTGCTAAACGGTGATTTCATGTATTTGTTCAGGATGATGCGCCATGAGCGCCCCCTGTATTCTGTATATATACATGTGTCTCCACCTGTGGGCTTTACAGATCCTTTGAAGCCTCTCATTCTTCTGGCGCATCATCATTACTTGAGAAGGCAAGCCCCAGTCGAAAACCCTCTCAGACATTGGAAGTTTGGCTCTTCGATCTTGATCCTTGCTTGTGAAGATTTCTATCGCCATGGCAGAAGAGGGTTCTGTTCGGTCAACTGTCTCGTGAGAGGTGATATGCGTGCTTTTCAATGTGAAGGCATCTGACCATGGCCATTACGGGCATCAGGGGACTTGTTCTGCAAGCGGGCATTGACAGGGTAAAATGCTCAATAGTTACGGGACTACAATCAAGCTGAATCGGGGCAGCCTCGCTCAGGTATAGCAGCGGATACTCTCGAAGTGAGTATTTACCAGGTTCGCGGGTCACTTACAAGTGGAAAGTTCATGGATATCGTAACATGATGCCACCGTCGCCCATACGTCTCTACAGCCATATTTGGTAATTGCCGCCTCCGGGAGTTGCCGAGGCGTAGTAATGGAAAGTGCAAGCACTATCAAAGCCCAACTAGGGGCGGCGTTGGGATCGAATGGTCTTCCATACTGGCGATCTCTCTCCGACTTCCTCAGTGGGAAAGTCTCGCGCAGCGAGTTCGAGCGCATCGTGCGAAAATGGATCGATACCCCAGAGCTTGGTGCGTGACTCCTTGTCGTGAATTGAACGTGACCCTCATACCAATCCTCTTTCAGTGAAACTCCACAATTCCCTCATAATGTCCATGATGGTGGTATCTCGTCGTGATCCAGCCTTCGATCCAAACGCGGGCTCGAATCTTCCGGCACGGAAGCGCCGTAAACTGATGCCACACCAGGACCCACCCCCCAGACTGCGAAGATGGATCGTGGGAATCCGAAAACAGGAGCGGGAACGATTACGGGCCCTCGCCCCCACCGGTGGGTCTGGTCCCGCACCCAGTTGGTACGACGACGAAATCAGTCTCGAACGAGCCATTATGCTTCGACCAGAGGGGAAGAGTGGGTTGGTTTATGATGAAATGTTAGATCACCCCTTGATTGCTCTCGAGTTTAGATCCTCCTGGCACTCGTGTACCTATTCAGCTCAGCTCCACCTCGCGAACATTGCCCAGCCACCAAAATCTTACTGAACGCATATCTCTAATTGCATCTCAACACAATCTCACTACGTCACGACCTGTAGCAGCTCTTGCCACTGCCGCCATTGAAGTACGCCGTTCATTGCTTCAACTATTCATGAAGTTCATTCTTTCCTTACTTTCATAGGCGTTTCTTAAACAACTTGCTATGCACGCATTGACTCTCACGTCGTCGTCACATCCATTCACATCGATATCTCCCGCATCTGGACAGAATACCTCCACACTGCCATCATCCTTGATAGCCTCTCACTCACAGTCCACACTTACACTATCTTCCCTGCTATCACTTCTCACTGTCGTTCCTGCCTCGCTCCCGACGTCTTCCGCAGCCATGGATAAACTATTCTTACGTGGGCCTGATCTCGACGCCTCCGATGGACGTCGATCGGAGTCCGAGTTAGCCATGGAATCGGGACTGGATGAGGGATTGGCGCAGTATTGGGCCCTTTTAAGTGCACGGTCTGGTGTGAGAGATTTTATTGCAGGGTAGAGCTTGTGAGTCCGCTCCTTGGCCATGTACTTTTACAGTAATGCACAAACTCTTTGGGATCGATGATTCCTTCTTGATCGTGGTTGCCCTTGAGCTGTGCGGATGGGCCAATCGGAATCTTTATCTACGATCGCAGCAACACATACTGTGCAGCCAACGGCCGAAAGCGAAGAAAGAGAAAGACTCGGGGGAATAACGGCATGGTACTCCCGCGCGAATCAGAATGTATACCATGCATGATACACAATCTTATATTGGGTCAGTCCCGATAAATGTACCCACGGCACTCGTTAGCTTTGCAATCGATACAGAGACTGTGAGTGTAGTTACCGCCCCCAGTTCCTCCCGCCCCTTCGGTTCAGGGTAGACTTGCATCTAGATGGGCCCTCCAAGCCTTACTAGGAGCATGCTTAGACTGCTTAGACTGCGGATGCCCTTACGACTAGCTTGTAAATCATGCGATGTTCCGTGGCTTTGGGTTAGGACGAGCCCCTCGCATTTCATCTTTCACCAGTTGTTGGCGACAACATGCGACTCAGTGGCCAACACTATGTCGCCTTTTGTTATGATGTTCCAAACATATTACCCTCCGAATATCTCGCCTCAGTTTGACTCGTGCTTTGCTACCCAATTCCCGTCAAGCTCCCCTGGTTGTATCCTTCAGGTCTTTACAGTCGCCAGGAGCATCAGTGCGGGGGGCCTTGCCAATTGCCTCTGACCCTTCTCCGATGTCGGTCTCAACATGGCAACCCCTCTGGCTGGGAACATATTTGATATCATTGACCGGATGCATGACAACAAGCAATAGGCTGAACCCCTTGCAAAGCCTGCCGGTGAACTCGTGGGTATAATATAAAGAATAGTGCTGAGATAGAACACATGAGGAAGCCACCGGAAGCCACCAGAAAGCACACCTTTCATTCCCGACTACGATGGCAGTAATATGTGTGGTGGGGTCGATTTCAAAAGTCTGGATTGAGATCAAGGTCGAAAAGATCGCCTGAGGGTGGGTGATGATTATATGTAGAATATTGCGTGGGAACCCCCTGGGCCAGTGCATGACTTTGCTGAGAGTACTGATCTGCATTGGATGGCCGTTGTGGAATGGCAGAGGGAGATAGAGCTGTAACGAAGAAGGCATTGTTGTGAGGTGACCACCTCGGAAACATGACATCGATGAATATTAAAGGGAAATTCAAATGATACCACTCACGTCGACCGACTTCGCGAGTCTCGCCCAAGGATCCAAGCGGAGCTTCCTCATTCATCTTCCCCTTGCGCATCATTTCCTCTGTGGGGAAGGGGGGGCGGAAGGCAACATCGAAAGGCTTATCAGGATGCTGGAGATCCATGGTAGGGGGTGCAGAGGTGAAATTGGCGAGAATGGACGCATAACCCAACGCTACGCTATAAGAGACGTCGCCTAGATTAAACAATGGGAGCAAGGGGTAAGCGGATTCGTAATAAGAAGATTTTTTGATTGCACCTTTGGAGGCCAGCTCAATCGCTTGAAGCCGTTCGTCGCCCTGCGCGATGATTTCCGCCAGCATATCTTTTCCATCGGCCAAAAAAGTAATGATTTCTCGTAGGTGGCTGTCGAGCTCCAAGACCTCGGCGGTCAGCTCATCGATCTCACGCTGCTTCGATTGGTGTACCCGGGCTTCTTGTACCGCATCTGCAAGTCTGGCATCGCAGTCAAGGAAAGAAGAGATGGTGGGCGCGAGTGGGAGCTTCGACGTGCTCGACGCTGGGGGTGCTAAGGAACGCAGAAGGTTTTGGGAAAGAACATCTAGCTGGTCGACTGGATCCAGGAGGACCTGACGCATGGACGTCGGGACACTGGAAACAGACCGTTTTACCCCGCCTGAGTGGTCCAGAATTGCTCGCGTCGCACGGCAACTCGCGGCGTATTCTCACGTGGTGGGTAACGCACAACCAGCAAATCTCAATCGGCTCGAAGTACTACCCCAACAATTCACAGCTTGGGTGCAATTGTGTACCCCCGCCGGCCCAGGAAGATGTCACGAACAGCTTTGGCAAGCTTGGGGCCAGCCACAGATTTAGTGGGTGGCGGTTCCTTAATCTAGGCGACCTCATTGAGCAAGTTGATTGAGAAGACAAGGGTGGTGGGGGTTAGAAATGCTCCGGTGCGTCTCTCTCGGAACAATGAATTGGGTGGGAAGATGGTGAATGATCTCTGGGCTAGGAAAATCACCTCCCCCCGAGTTCAAATCCCATTTCGAGATCTGAAAATGGTATCTAACTCGATGACCTCGAGATTTACACACGCTCCTCAAAATCTCCGATCCTCGTCGCAAATGACTTTGTTGAGGGGATTATAGTAGTCGTCTGATTAACTCGATTTCCCATGTCCGACATTGACACCTATATAAACTATAATTGAAATACCACCGATTATCTGCCGTGGTGATTGGTATGGATGTACTGTCTTGTAGTGGAGGGCCTGTCGGTCTAGCCATTCATCGCAGCCCGATCATCCCCCCGATCTGAGATCCCCGCGGCTTTCCCCTCTCCAAGGTAGGATTCCTGGAATGTGGCCACAAATCTCTCACAATTCTCTTGGTAAGACGGGATCATGGACTGTGGAGATCAGGGGGGCGTAATGGGCCAGTTGCTGCAGAAATGTGCCCGTCACGCCTCGTAGCAGTGTTTCCCCAAGCTTTTGGTATTGACCAAAGGCGATAATTTGAGGGACTCGAAGCGCCTCACCCGAGCTGTGCCTTGAGGGCGAATAGATTCCCACCCTTGGATTTGTGTCAGATTCTCAGGCGAAATCG
Organism: Hydnum rufescens UP504; assembly: GCA_014904985.1. NCBI lineage: Eukaryota > Fungi > Basidiomycota > Agaricomycetes > Cantharellales > Hydnaceae > Hydnum > Hydnum rufescens. Next base: position 259,408 of record MU128928.1, on the reverse strand, counting down.
GGCATTGTGGACCCTTTTCCCAGCAGCTTTATCGAATGGGTCAGCGTATGAATGCAATTTGGTACGGTCCTCCACATGGGAGCTTACGTCAGAGCATCATTTAAATTCTCTTAAGCGCCGATTCAGAAGAAGAATATGTGCAAATAATGTGTCTTCCCACGCCAAAAGGATAAGCACGGATCCACGGTGCAGTACGGGAGATCCGCTCACACTGCGTTTGGTATCATGCCAGGATAGTGCCCGATAAATTCGCAGATCGTACTCAAGTCCTAATAACGCAGACTATGGGACTGATCGTTTGAAAGCTATCTCAGTATTCCCGAAACACACGGAGAGCGTCACCAGAGTGTCAGCTTCGAATCAAAATCATTGAGGGTAATTTCGCCCTTGCACTGCCTCAAATAACGCTCGGCACGGGCTCGGCAGAGGTGGGCGCTAACCCCCAGGGGTGGCAAATAGAATTATCATTATTAAATAATGAGATCCATAATAACATCCAGTCTTATATCGATCACAACAGCTGATTTCGAATTACAGTAATTGGAAGACCGAAGAAAAATCCCCCTCAATATAGCAATATAGGTGGTAGACACTGATCAGAACAAGAATACTATCTCACATAACCATCGGATAGAGATGAAAAGAGGTGAGATTCTAGAAAAGCTATCAATTCAGTGAAGGATGCGCGCGACACGCTGATTCCCAGCGATGGCTGAACTCTGAGGATGATGACAGCTGCGATGAACACAGGGTAGGTACTATTAATGAAGACATCGTGGCAATATTTCAGACATTCCCTCGCAGTATCAATCGTCGTGATCATATTATTCACGTTAACCAGATCATTCTTTTGTTCAGGGGCACCCCCTTGAGACTGGGAAGGGGGGCGGGGAGTACGTAACCGAATGTATTAGTGGCGGGAATAACCCGAGGTGCCGCCCCTGGATGCCGACGCCGTCTCGGAATCAAGCGCGGAACAGCCCGAATCGCCCGGTGCGTGTGTATCGTTCTATTTCAATCGTCCGCTTCGTTCCCACTGATTGCTATCCCACACTAGTTGTTTAGTCTCAGCAAGTGGGTATGGGAAGGTGTTGGATTTACACTCGTGTCGGTGGACGGGGTATAATTCAGGGCGGGGCATGCACAATGAATCTATTAGGCAGGTTCCTAATATAGAGGCGCACTCTATTAGGTCCGAAATGTATTGCCAGTTAAGGTCCTCTTCTAATTATAAATCAAATCTAGCCTGTTTTAGTAATGTGATTTCCCTAATGAGGCTAGGACTAAGTTTGGGTTATTACATAAGAGACCCTTTTAGCTGGTAAGAAACCTAATAGGGTTCAAGCGGGTCCTTGCGTAAATAGGGTGGGGAATAAAGGCCGGGGTGTCAGAACCAAACGGGTCAGGTGACGACTCGGTCACTCCCACAGAAAGCTCCTCCACACGATATGTTCGGATTACTCAATATTCGTAATCCTCCACATCGTCGGTTCCCTGTTCAGCGTGTTGGAAGCCTTCTTTTTCTCTATCGGCTTTAGTAAAGCAGCCGATGGTATAAAGATCAATGCCAGGGATTCTCACTTGCAGTCCTACCACGCCCCGCCAACATGTTTGATTCGCTGATGAAGAAGGTGACTGGGGGCAGCGACGATGTATACGTGCGCCCGCAACTGGGATTCGGTCGTAAAGTGTTCATGCTATCCCTCTTCTGCATGGCTGAATTCATGGATGCATTCATCGCCTCCGCGCTCTTCCCCGCCGTCAACGAAATGAACGAAGCCTTGAATCTCGGGACCAATGAATCCACCTGGATTTTTGCCGCCTTTGCAGCCACCTTTTCGGCCTTTCTTCTCATCTCTGGTCGGGTGGCAGACATCTACGGGTCCAGTATGTAGACCCCTTCCCGAATATTTAGTCTTTATGATTGGCCCAATATAACTAATAACCGAATTGTCCAGAATGGTGCTTTATCGTTGGTTCTGCCCTCGTTGGTCTCTTCTCTCTTGGGTGCGGGTTTTGCCACAACAAGGTTGCTCTCTTCGTGCTCCGTGCCCTAGCCGGAATTGGCGCAGCGATGACTGTCCCATCGGGACTGAGTCTCATCGTCGAATGGTTCCCTGACCCAGTGGAGCAGAATCGGGGCATCGCATTGTTCGGTGGCGCGAGTGGAATCGGAAATGGTGCGTAGCCACAGGATTCATCGGCCTCGAGTGACCCGCTCATCTATTTTCGAAACATAAAGTCTTCGGAATTATCATCGGTGCTTTCTGCGTGCAGTGGGCATCGTGGAGGTGGATCTTTTGGACGACCACATGCATGGGTGTTCCTATTGCTCTCATCTCCATGGTTGTTGTCCCACCTTCTGCCCCTCGTCCTAATAAGCCGTCCTGGCGTCGACTTGACCTCGGAGGTGTTTCGTTAATCACGAGTATGTTCATGCCACTCACTAGCTCGAACGATTTTCTCACCTCCAATCACGTGACCGTAGCGGCAATAATTCTGTTCATCTATGCGGTGACATCCGGTTCTGCAACAGGTTGGGCAAGGGCAAAGGTCATCGCCCCCCTCATCATCTCTGTTCTTCTCGCTGCTGCATTTTTCGTGTACGAAGCCAAGATCGACCCGCACATGGCTGCGCTTCCTCCACGAGTCTGGTTCTATCCAAATGTGCCGATCCTCGTCGCCCTCGCTCTTGTTCCATTCTTCTGGTGGGTTGCCTGTAAGTATTCCATCGTCATCTGTCATTCCATTCTGTTGCGTTAATTCCTCGCGCCTTCATATCCCCCCCCGCTTTACAGCGTTTTACTTATTGATACCCCTGTTCCAATCCGAGTACCACTGGAGCCCCATCATGAGCGCGGTGCACGTCCTCCCAATGGGTACTTTCTCTGCGATAGTCGCCGGCGGGAGCTCCAAACTAGTGGAATACATGAATCCAAAGTGGAGTATCCTCGGTGGTTTAATATTCGATATCATCGCTACCTTCATCCTTCCCTTTGGGAACACGCGTCAGAGGTGAGCGCAAGGATTATTGACTACATTTTCCTGTGGCATTTGAGGGTTAATTTGTGGCCTCGTAGATATTGGTCGTACCTTTTCCCAGCCTTCACTATTGGACCATGGGAAATCATGGTCGTGTACACGAACGCTAATATCGCAATATTCATGAAGTGGGTTTGATTCTTGCGCCTATACTCAAGGTCGCTGGAAACTCACCTTTTGAAACATCGTGGTCTAGCACACCACCTGAAATTGCAGGCACAGTCGGTGCGGTCTTCAACTGCGCGTTGCAGGGCTCCGTGGCGCTGGGTATCGCCATCGTGGGCTCTATCGCCTCTTCCGAAAACGCGAAACAGATCGCAAAGGGACGTCCACCGGGATACAAAGGGGTTGCGGACGGGTTCTGGTTCATCTTGGCGCTCCTACTGGTGGAGACGATATCGGTCCTCGTATTTTACAAGATACCCAAGACCATTCCTGCGGATGTGGAACAGGGCCCTCCGAAGTCGAGTTCGGCTTCGAGTACTAGTGCGGAAACGTCCATCCCTGAGAAAGGGATCGTGGTTGCGGAAGCGAAATGACCTGATACTAAGCTCTTCTCTTCCTAATTCATTTAATGATACTATTTTTTTTTTCGACGTTTCATACTTAGTTTTATTGTGGGCGTTTGCCCGGAAAGAATACGGTTCTTGTATTCCGCCAGTCAATATCCACTATGTAATTCCTCTAGAGCTCATGAAGAATAGTATGGGGCGAGGGGTGCCCCAGTGCAGTATTGCTACGCGTTCATTCTCCGCCCCCACCACCCGCTTGCTTCCAAATGACCCCGGAATTGCGTAGAATGTCGCCGACCGAATTGGGGCGACCATCTGCGCCGTTTGTGTCATCTCCGGTCGCGCCGCAAGCCTGTTTGTGCGTCTGCCTTGTTTGGTGTGGTGTTTCGCTGCGTCGCTGCGTAGGGGAGAATGGAATATTTACAAACCTTGCCTGCGGTGTCCATCGATCGTCTGCGATAGCCCCGTCCACTCAGCTTGATTCTTTCGACCGTAATGCTCGGGCTCAGTCCCTTCTCACACCTCCACGGCGGGAATACGACTGTGCGAAGTATCTCCTCCGTGCTCCTGTGAAATCTATGATGATGTGATCATAAGCGTGTAAATTTCTGCGACGCTACACCGAACCGAGCGGGTCGGGAATGGGTCTCCGTCACTTCATCTGCGGGGACCGAAATTGAAAATATTTGATGTTGGTTCATGTCCTAATCATAATTCATTGATAATATCCACGCACCCCCCCCCCGACAACCACTTTTCGTGTCCGTGGTTATAAAGCAAGTACCGCGCCCAGTCGACCCACTGGTCTGAGCGGTCTCCTTGGAGCCCGAGGGGCAAGCGCCAAGCACGACTTGGATAGTGGTTTCTATCGGGTGGTTCCTTCCTTGCATACACAGCATCTGGGTAGAGTTGTATTGCATGGAGGGATGCAAATATATACTTTTGTGCCTCACGTGCTGCCTTCTTTTGACTTGGGTGTGGCACTTAGCAAGGTAGCGGTCCCAAGACAAGGGGCTCTAGAGAGAAGAAAGAATGAGGAAGCCATGTTGAGAGAGAGAATATGATTGTCGTGGGCGCGGAGGGTGCTGGGAGCAGTCTAGACTCCTGGATAAATTGCATAACATCCCCCAGGGGCAGACTCAGTGCTGCAATCATAACGGTGCGCTACGCAACTTGAAAAAAAAAGAGATATTCACGAGAGTAATGGGAGCGCGATTTCATGAGGGTGGAGGGTCACGAGTCTGAGGACCTCTTTCGCCCCAACGCAGACGATCACCTGATTCCATAATGCTCCACCTCTTCAACATAATTGCCTGCATGATGTAGAATCCACTAAGCACTGAGAATATCATTATAATAAATACAATCAAGATGTATCCTGGAACCCCCCGAACGCGCGCAAACCAGCAACTACTCGTCTATACTCTGATAACAGCCCTGGGATCTCACCAATCCGTAGTTCGCTCTCTGTACATTCCAAGAATCTTGCGTTAGGGGGAGCAATGCGATCAGGGAATGCGGATGATACAGGCCGTGCGGCCGACAAGAGGGACGTTCGGCGCGAGCCAGGTGGCGTATTAGAGCCCTATTTGAATATCCGGGAGAACGACATGAATGGACCATGCATATGAAGATAGAAAACAACTGCCCCGGCATACCGTGAATCGAGAGAGAGCTGGCATGTTGGCGAGTCTATCCGCGAGCCTGGTACGCTCCTTCTTTTCCTCAGTGGTCTCTCTACCCATCATCGAAGAAAAACTGCGAATGCTCCGGGTATCTGCTCTGTCGCGATAGGAACCTTCATCATGATCCCCTTCTCTATCCATGGCCGACGCAACATTCGGAGCATCACTTGCCCCATCGTCCTCTTCACTACCACTATCTGAAGCAGAATGCCTTGACGCAATCTCAGCGTCCGTATCATTCCGGGCAGTATCAGGCCGGCTTCGTAGGTGGAATTCAACGAAAAAAAAAAAAAAAAAACCAATCTCAACGCGGTGATGGAAGGAATAGAGCAAGAATACCGACCTCGGGACCTCAAGCATCTGCTGGCCTTCTTCAACTGCGGTCTTCTCTCGTGAAGAGCCAGGGAGACTGGCGGCCACGGTCGCGATAGACAAACCCGTTCCGCGCCTCAACAAACCGAAGCCAGGTCTCGGAGCTCCGCTTGTCCAAGTCGTTCCAGAGGAATTTCTCCCACCGTCGCCGGGACTGAGAGTATGGGTAGGGTCGTTTGTCACCGTCAAAAGGCCACGAAGAACTGAGAACGAGGTATCGACGACGCCTCCGACTCCTGAAATAACTTTGGTCGCGGAGGTTGTCAATTCACCAACCTGTTGTCCCACTCTCCCACGTATTCGTGCAGATGCAGATGCTTGCGAGGAAGGGCCATCGGAAGCAGAAAGCAGTATGGGGGACAAATCATGCGTGCTAAGATATGGTCAAGATTATTGGTATCATCTTGCATCCTTCATTTCACAGATGGCTAACCTCATAACACGATCCGCTTCTCCGAGGTTCAGAGCATGCATGTCGACGTGTTCTGAATAAAGGCCAATTTAGATCTGCGGAGGCCTGGATATATCGGCAGGCAGCCGTACCTAAAAATTCTACTACAGCCAGAAAATTGATCAAACAAAAGCTCTCCTCACCGCTCGTCTGCCTCGAGCGATAGCGTTGAATATACCGTAATTGTGAGACCAAACGCACTGGATTGGCTTTGACTACTGAGAATATGAGGATAGGAAGAAGCACGTCTGCGTTGACTGTCGTCCCCTTTGACGGCGGGAGTGCGGTCGGGACAGAAGTGGAATCTGGCCTCGATCGGGGTGATAACGTTCCTGTAGTCACAGGGGAATGGGGAGTAGCGCCTTGGGGAACCAATGGGGGAGGTGATACGGGGGGTGAGATGGATTGACGAGGACCGAGGGGTTCGCTGCCACGTTCGTGCTGATCAGCCGACGAAGTTCGGCCAGTCGAAGGGGGGTCAGGAGGGACATCTCCAGATACTTCCGCGCCAAAGTCGGGCATTGGTTCGCCTTCCGGCTTCAGACGGATAGGCGGGAGCCTAGATAGGCCATCTGAATTCAAGTACACACATTATTAATCCCATAGGACAAACAACATCGCAGAATGAGGTTCGTCTCGACACTGACTGGTAACCGTTTTGTGTGCTGCGACCAGGAGTTCAGCTTTAGCTTTAGGTGATCGATTCTTAACGTAATGTAAGCCTTCGAGGACTACAGGAAAATATGAATATGGGGCATGATAAGATCGACAAGGACAATTCACCTTTCCCACACGCGCTGACGACATCATCGATACCTTGACTACCCGAGGCACCGTTGTCGATCTCCACACCTAGATGATCCCAACCAAGGTCCAACATATTCAGGGCAGCGATTCGGCTGGAAAGAGCTTCATCGTGTAACGCATCGTCAGACGTGGTTGGAGAAAACAACCTGAACACACAAGCAAGTGCTGAATAAAATCGAAAGGCTCGGTATGATCGCTTCAAGCGACCCACTGATCATAGAATATGGATGTGACACATGCTTCCACTTTTCCATCCCTTCGAGAACCTGGTCCATTCCTCTGGGAAATGCGACATTAGTTGCAGCTGGGTTTCCTTCGCTCAATTGCGCCTTTTCATCTTCTTGAGCACCGTCGGGGGTTGTAACTGGTACTGATGGTTTCTCTGTGAGAGTCGTAGATGTGCTCAATGTCTCCTCCAAGGCCTCATAAAACCCCTGAAAGGAATCCGAGGTGGCTTGCGCAGATGTAATGTTTGCAACCTGCGTCGCGGGGTCATCTGTCGAAGGGGGATTGGAGCCAGTTGAATCTGGTAGGGCACGTGTCAAATTAGAGGAGGTTGAAAAGGGTTGAAAAGGGGCTGTGAAGCTACGGAATGAAGAGAATATGTTAGTTCAGTTGACTTCGAGTTCAGAAAAGACATTCACTTCATGATTCTGTCAGGGAGCCATGAAGGAAGACCAACAAGCTCGGACTGGATCTGGGCTTTGAGAGCGGCAGTCACCGCCCTTCCTACGTCTTTCCGAAGAATCTTGCGGTCAATGGCAACCACGGCGACCGTATGTCCATCGTTGGCAGATGATCTCGGGCCTTGATAGCCGGAAGTATCTGCGGTTGCCTCACTCCGAATTGAGGGGGGTTGAGGAGAAGATGGACGGGGAGGATAGGCAACGGGTACTGTGGAAGGGGTGGGTAATGACGTTCTCGGTGCGAAGAGAGAGGCAAAGGGATTCTGAAGTCTTGAGGTGGATGCAGGCCGGGGGGTAGGGGTGGGGGGATAAGGGGGACAGGGCGATGTGGGAGAGAGAGCGACGGAATGTATGAAGTGTGCTCAAAAGTTGGGTACGGCAAATTTTCGTCGCTGCCCCTAGCAAGGGGGGGAAGCGATGTCAAGACACTTCCACGTGATGCGGGATTCTGAATGGCCGAAAATTCCTTGGATGACGTGGAAAGAGCAGATGTAATTATAACTTTCCGCCTTTCATCATAATGAAAATGAGATATAGGTCTTCATTAATAGGGAGAATGAGAGTGGTCTCACAAATCTACCGAGCCACGTAGTCCCCCGAGAGTCACAAGAGGCGAAGAGTCTTTAAGAGGGACGTTGCAAAAGGCCACATGGTCGCGTACGAACTCGGGAGTTACAATCAGATCGTCAGGCGCTGGTTCAGTAGGGAGAAGCAATGTAGTCTGTTCTCTCATCACTATCAGTGCGGGTTAGATATGGAGGAATTATGGGATGCACTTGGCCTCTAGAAATAATGCCCCATATCTCATCCCATTCGGGACCATCCTCTCCGCTAACAAGCTTCTCCAGGATATTCCAACCAATAGTACCACTGACCAAATCTACGACTTGCAGGGCAGCTTTGATACCTTGGAGCTGGGGTTTCCCAGCAGCCCCCGCATGCGATGGTGGTAATGAGGACACGACTATTGCAGGACTTGCTGAGGCGGAGGGAGTCGTCACTCTTTGCCTTGGAGTATACGGCACATAACGCGGAGGTAGGTGAGGGGTCGCTGAATGACTCCCGGCGTGCTCCGAGGGAATTGAGGAAAGAAGGGGGTGGGTCGTCAGTGGGTCGTGAGATGGAACCTCATGCTGAGGACGTCCGATCGTGGTCTTTGGAAAGTTATCGTCCTGTGTAGAGCCCTGCATCACCGACGCGCGCAAGCACCAATACCCGGCAGTTCAGCGAATTCTACAGATGTTCCAAGTACGAGTTTCCCAGTTAGGCGCGCCTCACCCTCACAGTATTACGGAGTTTGCCGGCTCGACGATCTGAACCAATGCTTATGTCATGATCGCGTTCGTTTTACAATATTCATGGATCGTCAGCCCTTAAGTCCCCAAATCCAAGGGAAGGGAATTACCAGGGCGAAAGCCATATACGCAGGTCACATCCCGCCAGAAGTGAAGCCCATTTCACGCACTTCGCAGGCCGTATCCGTTCCCTCCGCCGCAATTGGTTCTAAGGGACAATCGCGCACAGTAGAAACTGTGGCAGACCTCCCGGAGTATCCTCACCATCCTGATGCAATTTACAATGATGAAGTGGCTCTTTTCTTCCTCAATCATCTGTCAAAACCATTTCCTGAGTAAGTAGTAATAATGTGTCCTCCAGTCAGTAGTCACTTACATACATCGACAGCAATGCCAGCCTTGAGAAATACGAAAGGCCATCGACCACGAGGGATCGGATAAAGGCGACCGTTTCGTCAATGAAGCAAGAACAGGAGGCTCACCGCGAGGCCCTCTACGACTTGCAAGTGGAGCAGATGGCCCGCCTCACCAAGGACCAATTATGGCAAGTGGACAGGGCCATCCCATGGACAAATCCAGATCGCATTTCTGTTCTGGTAAGCGAAACCTCCTTTCGTCATCCTTCCTTAGCAAGACACTCCCTCATATACCACGGTAGAAATGGTACAAGAAACAGAGCGAGCAACTCACGCACAGACACAACGACACGTGGATGCACCTCCGCGAATCTCAGCAAATTGCTCTCCTCCCGAAATTAGACGACCTATCCAAAATTCCTGTCTCCGAGGGACCATCACTTCCCAGGACCTCTGAGGAATTCGAGACTATGGACGATGCGAGTCGATACAAAGTAGCGTATTGGCTCCTAAACAATCGTCCGGCACACATGGCAGACCCTTCATGGACGGTGGAGGATGGGGTCGCATTGTGGGACTTGTATATGAGGGATATCGTGTTCCGAGCCAGGGTTTCTACATTTTTGGCTAGCAAGCGGCCACAGGATCCCAGAAAAAGGAATGTACCGTGAGGAGTGGGTTTAGATGACGAGAATATAATTGCCCTTTTTGCCACTAGTTCGATATTATTGTCCCCTCCTCTTCCCCCCCCCCCCCCACATTATAATCTCGCCCAAAGTAATATGACTCCTGGTCCCTCAAATATCATCATCCGGCCGGAGTGATGTTCTCTTTGGAATGTTCTGGAGTTCGTTGGGTTGGGTTGCATCAGACAGAGACTTCTGCTTCAGGTCTCTTACAGCGACCTATGTTGAATCATCAGAAAAGGCACCAAACAACGGCACTGTCGTACTGCTCGCACAGCCAGGGCCTCGGGATTCACGCCACTATCGATCATAGCTACGCAAGTCGCAAGCTGCTCGCGGCTCAACTTGGTGTTTAATACTTGCGAGAGATCGAACACCACTGCAACACAAGAAATGCATTCAGGCCATAGGCAAGCGCTAACCCGGACTTCCAGACTTACTATCAAGAGTTTGCTGAGCAGAGGAGGTTTCCGATGACCCATATGCCATATTCTGACTTTGACAAGGACCGATGTGCGAAGTGCCACAACTTATTACGTAACCGACCAACGGGCCGGTGCTTATCTACAACTCCCGAGCCCTGTCAGTTCTGAGCATCTCCAGATTCATCTATGCATATGGAAGATGATATCTCCCGTTCCATTCTGGATCACCGCGTCATGTACAGTACATTTCATTTTACACCTCAAACCTATCAGAAGCATCAAAAAGTACGGCTTCTGGACCTGCGAATTGGAGTTAATTATCGGTACTCACGAGCCAGTGATCGAAATTTCACTCCTTGGGGAGCGGAGATGTTATCTCAAGTATGAAGAACCTATCGAAGCAGGGTCTGTTATTTTGCCATGGGAACGTGCCGAGAAGCCAGGAGGATGGGCAGCCGAAATCGGATTGAAAGTACGATATTTATGCCCCCTATTTTCGTCGTCTATATGGGCCGTCAAGGCACAGTAATATCGCGGACAAGATAGGAACATAACCAACAGTCATTTGGTAAACCATTTTATGGCAAAGACCATAAGAGAGAGTCCGTGAGGCACAAGGGAACAAGGAACAGGCGCACCCAAATGCAGTATTCCCATGAATCCCTGCACCACAGGATGAGCACGTGAATACTTGAGTACATGGCCAAACATGGCCATGGTATCAAGACATTTTAAGATCCTAGCCGACAAGAGATCATTACATTCAGTGGCTCGAGTAAACAATAAGGCGATCAATCCGACTCCAGTCGAGTAGCTTCCTCTCCAAGATGGTTGAAGTCTTGGACTCGTGTAATCCATCATAAGGCCCCGTTGGTTGCATCTCTTCGAAATTCGAACGGAAAGGTCTCGCGTGATTAACAATCTTACTTTAACCTCGAGGTGAAAAAAAAAATCAAATTTCTTATGAGAATCATACACTTGTTAGATCGATGCAATTAGGGCATGAATGAATTTGAAGTGCGAATCGTCTGGTTTCATGACGTGGGGCACGAAGATTCCAAGGACCAAGGGGAGTGTGCAATTGCAGCGACAGACTCAATAATCTATGTCTGGATCAAGGCCGTCGTCGGATTCATACGTGGAAAGTCGGCGTTTCGGTCGCACTCGACGGATTTGGGCCTCTTCATCAATAGCCCCGTTTTGCCCCTCGGTTCCATTAGGAACGATGCCCATGGTCGGGGGTGACAAGGTCATGAGCGAGGGTGAGAGAGGTCGAAACTGTGAATAATTATTGGGAGTGGTCAAATTACCATTAGGAAGGGCAGAGGTCGATCGATCCTCCGGGTCGTCAAGTGACAACTCAGGTAGCTAAGAACAACCATCGTGGTGTCAAGAGAATACGGAAGAAGAAAGAAAGAAGCAGGAGGACACACGGGAAGGCGAATCAGAAACGCCGAGAAAGTGGACGCCGCTGCGAAATAGAACACGGAGCGTAGACTAATCGCATATGCCTCACGCGCTGCGTGCTGGAGGGAGGGTGGGAGGGTGACCACGAGCTTCGCTGAATGTCGTATATGCTGGACGATCTGCAATCCATGAAGATTTAAGTATACGATGGAATTCTGAAGCTCGAAACCTGGAGAAACATAGTGAAACGAAGTTATTACCAACCTCTTCGGCCCCAGGTCCAGTTATGCGCTGTCGGAGCTCATCCGTGAGCATGGCCTGGAAGATAGCAGAGGCGCCAGCAACACCGCAAACCTGACCTACGTTTGTTTGGCTTGAATTGTAGATAGATGAAGACGCAAGGCTCTGTATTGTTTATTTACCTATGCCCCGGAATAATTGACTAAATCCTGTCCCAACGGCAATCTGGGAAGCTGCATAGTTTACCTCATCAGAACGGTACTGATATGGCGAAGAACTTTGGGTGGAAATACGCACATTCAATCGACGCAAGCAAGGCAACTAAGAGATACAGGTTAGGATGAATCCATGATAACTTATTCAATTGTTCGAAAGTATAACATACTGAGCCTGAAATGCGTCGAAAGGAAAAATCATCACATAGGACTCGAAAGTTTGATTGAGATGGGACATACGTAGTCTGAAGCACGACTGCGTTACCAAAGCCAAGAGGGACCTAGAGATAGGACAAAGATGAACACGACGGCATCATTTGGATAATATGGATGCTCACAATACTGAGCCACTGGGTTAGTGGACTCGAATCAATCTTAAGGTTTGCAATCAATACTGCAGAAGCGGTGGGAAATATCCTGTAGCAGACGATCATTGGAGCGGCTGTGAATTATAGGTAACGAAAGTGAAAGAATAGAAGCAGACGTACCCGAACACAACGTTAAGTGTTTTATATTTCCCTGTCCTCTGCATTATCCATCTGCCATAGGTATCAGGTAAGGAGATCGTAGACGGCAATACAACAGAAAAAGAATGTTGCTTACCCTGCGAATAGTGATCCCAGCGACATAGAAATCGCATTGGGAAACAAATGTGACCCTATACCACCCCGAGACTGGGTCAGAAGCAGTCCCAAAATGGGGCACGTTCGGCGGAAGGAGAGGTCCCGCACCTGCTTCACTTGCCGACGTTAATTGTACACTTTCGAACCACAGGGGAAAGAAGTACATAACAGCGAAGTTGCACTGTGAGACGAGCACACTGCTAAGTCCCACAAGAGCCGGTACAGGTTGACGAAGAAGGCTTGGGGCCAGTACTGGCTCTTTCGCTACATATAATTCAACGATTACAAATATTATGAAGAAGGCAATTGTAAGAGCGAGGGTCGTGATAACATAGGGGTGGTTGATCTAATATGCGGGGAGAAAAATCAATATCAAAAGTGGCACGAAAGAAGCACATCACCTACATCGAGGTCCTCATTATAGTAGAAGGAAAGGAATCCTAGAAGAGAGCCCACCTGTCATCGCATTCAGTGTTAGCATATTCTCCATTGACATTAGCTGCGGGCCTACGGCAATCATCAAGCTGAGAGATCCGGCATAGTCAACACGCTTGAGGGCATCCCAGGCGCCTCCCCCCTTCCCAGGCGTAACATAATGCAGCGAACGCGAGGTCAATAAAAATGAGAGCACAAAGAGGGGTAATTGCATCAGGAATGCCCATCTCCATCCAAATCTACAAAAAAGGGAAAGCATGACGGGAGCCGAGTTTAGAGGGTGATCTCTTACTACCCACTGATCGCTAATCCATCCACCCAATGGACCGCCGAGTCCCATGCCCAATCCAACTGAGAGAAGGTGTAAATGATTAGGACGGGTAACCTAGGGTGCGAGGGGATAACACACTGAATATGGAGGCTATACCGGCTGTCATACTTCGGTCGCGCATGGTGTACATATCAGACACAATAATGCTAAGGAGAAGTGAGTAACCGTACACATGAAGGCGGATAGAAACAGACCTGCCGGTTGTTAATAAACCACCTGCACCAAACCCTGTGAACTGGGCACGAGGATGAAAATGGAGGTTATATCCCAAGCGGTGACCAGAGACGCGAAACATACAAATCTTGACGCAATGAGGATTGGCATAGTGGTGGATAAACCACACCCTAAAGTCCCGAGCCCAGTGAAGACTACCGCCATCTGATTTGCGCCCCTACGGCCCATGACATGGCACAGACGACCATACAGAGGTGTGAATGTACAGCTGGCCAGTAGAAATGCTGTTCCGAGCCAACTGGCTTGATGGGAAGCCTTGAATTCACTGGAGATGGAGCCCAGAAGGGTTGCAACCAAGGTTGCTGAGGGGAAAGATGATTACCCTTATAGCAAAGACGAAGGGCTTTACCCACTATTAAGGGACTGTAGGCTTGGATATGAGCGTTTATTTAGGAATGTAGGGGAGTCGACTTGCGGTCAAAAATGTACCCAACCATACGCCTGCCAATATGGTCCCCCGCGTAGTAGGGTCGATCTCCAAAGGGCCTAGACGCCGCGCCGGGACCTTCTTCCCATGTGGCCCTAGTGGTAACGGTGTGGGCGCTAGCCCCACTGTCCCTTGGTTGCCAAGGAGAGGCTGTCGCTCTGAAGCCGAGAGCTTGCTTTTCATCTGGGGGGTTACAACGTCTGGGGAACAGGCCAGAGCAGAGAAGAATATTTAAGAATCGTGAGGACCTAGGCAGGTAGGCTTATTATAGGGAGCAAAGAGGAGGATGCTCCACCATAATTTGTGGTCATGTGCGTGAGGCCGAACAGGGTTCCCTTCGGCGCTCAGGACCGAAATCTTATGGGTTCTTAGCGCACAACATCCTTCTAGGTTCGTAATTCCGACAGGCCGGATGGGCTTCTATTCTCAGACAAGGGACTAAAGAGCAGAGATAACTCGATATCGCCAGGTTATAAGACCAAATCGAGTTGAAATAGCATTGCAGGCTGACCCAGAACAGACCCATGATGTACCACCGCTACCTTTTGGAGGATGCAAACTATGCACCATCAGGAATGGGAACCGGAAGAGGGCTCTGGCTCGGCAGTGAGCATCTTCTCAGGCACTAAATTGTATTGTGTAGCCAAATAAGGCAATCATGTCTCAACACCCAAAAGGCACTAATATTGACACATGAAAGACCAACAAGTCAATTTCAAGCGTTGACTATCAGTCATGGGGCCTGCTCCTGCATCACAAGAAAACAACCCCAGGACACAACCAACAGACAGCCAAGAAAGGAATCTGGCGTAAAGAAAACACTGGCCCAAATAGCAGCGCACGCACACGTACTGTTCATAACATTAGAGCAAAGAACGGATCGATTCAGATCAAGCATCCAATCATGGTCGCATCGGTTTAAGCCATGCCTCTGCTGCCTCAAATTGCTCCGCTAGATCTCCCAGAACACTTTCCTCCACAGCCAGGCTCCGGATTGCAGTGAGCGCCTGTGAAGGAAACGCATGTTACGCATGACCAATGTCAGACACCAAGGATCACAAGGCACGAAACATAACATACCGCATCCCAGAACCGGAACCCGCGTTCCACTTCGAACCGCGGATTCTTGATCCCGTTGAATGTTTCCTCACAAATCTCCATCGCACCCTCCTTGGCGTCGGCCACGCCTTCGTCGTCCGCACTGTTTATCTTGCCACCATAGATCGCCACCAATGCATCCAAATACACTTTCCCCAGAATGCCGAAACCTGTGTTAACATCAGCCTGGAAAGGTAACGAGAGCGCAATATCCAGAAGGTCATCTCTAGTGCGTCGTGCATGTCGTTGTAGTAGCATGTTCAGGGCCGTAAGCTCTACAAGCGACCGCAGGGCGCGCGAGAGCGAACGTAGGAACGAGTTAAATACTAAAAGTTCGCGTGATAGAGGGCCGCTCCATGGTTGGGACTATCGGATAGTTACTCGTATCAGATCGCCCGCGTTTGCTGGGCACGGTGCGTCTCGCACCTTGAATGTAAGAGGAACAATACTGAGCACGCGCATAATTAGCAGCATACACTTTTTTTCCTCATCTAGCCGGAACCCGGAACTTGGTCTTTAAAAACGGCAAACAAATAAGAGATATAACGCACCAGTTCCAAAGCTTGGTCCACCAGAGTAGGCACGACCAGACCACAGATTTCCATGCAACACCCCAGCTCGCACAAGCTCCAAGAAAAGATACAACGTGTCCTGGAACTTGTCATTCACTTTGCACTGTTTTAATGCGGTGTGCATAGCCCGAGCCAAAGGCGAATGGGTATGTGTGTGTATTAGGAACCTGCGCGTGGAGGGAACCATGAGGCAGTGAAACTTCGGATCTCAAACAGAAACACACCCCCGAAGCTCCAGGAAACGCCAGATAACATTTGCCACCAGTTCGTCTTTCTTCTCGAGAGGTTGGGTAGGAGGCGATTTTGACCTTGTCCGGTGCGCTAGTTTTTCGCTGCTTGTTGCACCTAGACAGAGGGCGAAGTCGATGGTAGAGGACTTCCACGAGGTCAGGATCCGGAAACAAACGCGACAACCCCTAAAAGTCGGATTACTCACATTTTGCCTTCTTAGCTCCTCCTCGACGATTGCACTACTGACATGCCAGCCAGAAACGCGTTCCACTAGCTGCGATGTCGCTTGTCCATTATGAATCACACCCTTGCCCGTACCGTAGTGTTGAGGTTCAAACCAAAAACATGCCTGTACTTTCTTCGTCGGCCAGAATGTGTGCAACACGCTACTGACGAGTGCCAGTGCCGTCGCCCTTGGGCCCGTAGCGCCCTCCGTAATAACCTCCTTGACGAAGCGTTTGTACTCAGTTGGCTCGCCGTTATCAAGGGGAGGGTTTTCCACTATTTGGCCCGATGTTAGCCAGATAAGCGCCTGTGGGCCGATGAGACCACGCGAGAGATAAAAGTACACTTCGTCCGGGAGGCGGTGTGTAAAGACATCCTCTAGATCCCTGGGGATATCTGCCGTGGTAGTGGTGTGATGCGAGTTACCTTGGTGAATGGCTAATGGGAGGGGTTGGACAAGACCGTCAATGGAGAGGATGAGTGAGTATTTGATCATGGCACGGGTACGCGCGAATTGATCAAGGTATTGAGTCTGCTTTACACCTGGGTGATCACCCAATGCGGTCACAGCATGATAACCCGATTTATAGTATCGGACCATGTCGATGGTGGGTTTCAGAAATTGTTCGTGCACGATCGGAGGGAACGTTTGCGAATGATCAAAACCAGCCAAGATCCCTGCGTCCAAGAATTGTTCCTCGCTAAGACCAAGGTCTTGCAATAAATTGCGTTTCGTGACGAAAGTGAATGTGGGGGTGGCGGAGGTGAGGTCGAGGGAAGTGATGAGCCTATCCAAGGCGGAGGGATACAACAAGGCATCAGTCGCAGCGAACACGGAATGGATATAATTTTTGGGGTGACGTTGAAGATAAATAAGCTATGGCTGTATATCAGCAATAAAGACAAAACAGGCGTAGAACGACGCACTTGAGCCCAGGCCACATAGGGGGCCACAACAAAGTCAACGTTCCGCTGTTTGAAAATCCTCAAAACTGTGCGCCAGAGGTCCCATTGGGAAACGTTACTCCGCGTCTCGAAGAATTTTGTAGCTTGGTCGGTCCGCCCGCGTTCGTAGCAGTCCCACGCCTCCTTACGGTCCTTCACCGCGTCGGCATGGGCGTGGGGTTTGGTTTGTGCTTTTTATTTGGGAGAAGACCTGGGAAGACGAAGACAGGTTTTATGTGTAGCTTCTCGAGAGCTCTAAGGTCAGATTCGATTTTTGCGCTTAGAGAGAGCGGCAAGCCACCAGTAGCGGCTAGGAGAGATTCTCGAGAGCTAGGAGACTCAAGCAAAAGACGCAGGTAGTGTGAAGCATCGATCCCTAATCGACTCTCGGATAATACAGAGAGTTGGAGTGTTTGGGTCTGCTTCCTCTCCAACAGATACTCTGTCAACGCCAGTATCAGCGAAGGCTTCCCAAATCTTGCAATTGCTCACGCACGATCCAGGTGTTTGATGGGCATGTGTGCCTGTAGTGTTTTCGGGCGGAGATAACTAAACTCCGGGAGGGCTACGACGTTGGTGGTATCCTCGTGAGCCCACTCGATGGGCTGGACACCAATTTGAGATCTCTAGGATGATACTAGGGGCTGAAAGTCAGTTTTCTACTAGGAAACACGCTGTACACTACTAGTAAATGGTCGAGAGAAAGACTGTTATATATTTGACCTCCACTGGTCATGTTGAGACTCCAAACTCCGCAAACATCAAGTCCGAATCTTCATCCTCCTCCTCTCGCTTCCTCCTCTCCCCGTAAACGACCACCATCCAGGATCGTCTCTGCCACGTATAATACCCACAAGGAGCCCCAGGCTAGCCTCCTTTATAGTACTCAGACTCCCACCGCATTCCCCTACCTTCCATCCACTATGCCATGGCAAGGCGCTCCAATGCATGTCCCACAAGGACCCGCACTCTTTCTATACCCGAACAATGACTCCTTCGTCCCAAAGATGATCAGTCTGGTGCCCAGCGGTAACCGGGTGAAGATCGGTAGACAGACCAATGCGAAAACTATGCCTGGCGAACGCAATGGCTACTTCGACTCCAAGGTTCTCAGTCGACAACACGCGGAAGTGTGGGAGGAGGGCGGCAAGGTGCTTCTGCATCAGCCTTGGACCTTGTCGCGTGGTTGACTCTTTCCCACTCGGCTTGCAGATATTCATCAAAGACGTCAAGTCCAGCAATGGAACGTTTGTTAATGGTGAACGACTTAGCGTCGAGGGTGTCGAATCCGATCCATGGGAGCTTAAATCTGACGACCGTGTGGTACGTTCTTCTTTCGACTCTGAAAAATTCGGCATAGGCCTCATCCTGTAGCTACGTTAGGAATTTGGTATCGACATCGTGGGCGAGGATAATAAAACTATCATACATCACAAAGTTGCCGCTACAGTACATTGCGTACTAACTCCAGAGGACTACGCGCAACTTCCTATTCATCAGCCCCCACAACACCACTTACAGCATCAGAATGGTTACCATCCCCAGGCCCAGCAGCAGCGACGCCCAAGTGTACAACAAGTCCAGAATCCGGGTGGCTTGGGTGGTATGGGTGGTGGTCCCTCCCTTGGCCTCAGTGGGCGGAGCGGAAAGAGTGGACTCACTTTCGACCACATTCTTGGTAGACTTCAAACAGAGCTGCAGAAAAGCCGAGAAACGGGCTCGGACCTTCACGGCCTTGCCGGCGTGATGACCGATATCAACGAGACTCTCGCTGGCGGTGCGGCTGTACGTCGAATTTCTCGTAGAGGATGCCTTTCCCTGCCTGAACCGCACCTTCTTTATAGCCCCCATCACACAATCCCAATAGTGTACTACCCCCCGTGCGCCCTCCGAAACCCACTGCTCCGCAATCTGCTACCGACTCTAACATCTCTCTCACCTCCCTTCAATCCCAACTCGTTCAAACCCAGTCTAGCCTAGCCTCCCACGTGGATAAAGTAAAATCTCTGGAGACCGTCGTCGCGGAGCACGAGCAAGTCAAACGTGATGTCCAGCTCATGCGGGATCTTATGGATCAGCGAAAACGCGAGATGGATGCTCTACTGACCAACCCAAGCACCTCTTTACAATCAGACAGCGCGAATAGCCATAACCCAGCGCTCGCTAACGGGAAGCGACCTGCGGACGATGGCCATGACGACGATGACGATGACGACGATGGTCGAAGCGTAATCACAGTTGTCCCTGAAGACAACGAGTCTCTCCGACACGATGGATACTCGCAAGAAGAGCGGGACCGGGACGATGAGGAAGATCGGAGAGCACGATCAGCAGCTATGAGACGACCACGGACGCCAGAACCGCACGGGCTAGATGAAGACGACGAAGACGCTGGGGCCACTATTCATCGCCAGCTTCGGCCACAATTCGATTCAACCTCTCTTATGCCCCCTTCCACCGATTTCTCCACCCATGTTTATTCTTCGCCACAAACACAGCCCACCCTCAGAAAGTTGCAACCCGCCCAGAACGGCCACATCTCTAACACAGAGCTACACTCCCAAAACGCCCTACTTTCCACTCGACTTGAAACTCTCACCAGCCAACTCGGCACCGCGCTGGATCTCTCGCGCAAACTGCAGAGTCAGGCCGAAGCTGCCCAATCGAATATAGAGCGTCTGCAAGCAAAGGTAGAGTCTCTTGAGGCGTTCGTCGAAAAAACGAAGGCACAGCAGCAGCAACAGCTTGACGACAGTAACGCGGTGAGCGAAGTGCAGGACCGTCCGAGTGTCTCTACCGAGGTGTGGGACAGTTGGAGAGGAGGCATCGAGGGCGAGTGGCGGGTTGAACGAGAGGAATGGGAGGCGGAGCGCCGTCGTCTTAAGGACGCTGTTCGCGAATGGGAGGGTCGAATGGATGAACTCGAAGTCCGCGAGCGGGAACGAGCAGCTGAAGAGAAAGAAATCTTAGATGCTATAAAACGCGAGCGAGAGGCGGAGGAAGACGGCTGGGATCATAGGGACGATGATGAGGACGAGGACTCTTCGTCCTCGTACCCCCTCGATCTCAAGCCTCAACTCAACGGTATTCTCAACCACAGCAATTCTACGAAACGACGGATAGCGGGTTCCTCAAAATCCTCAAAACTTCGAAAACGACGAGCCTCCCCGGTCGCACCGGTCGCGACTCCACCTCACTCTCCAACGCTCAACGGTGACGCCCTGGAGCATTTGTCCGAAGCCTCAGGGTCGAGACCGCCGTCTCCTGCCCCTGCGCTATCTCATGTAAAGGGGATGACAGAGGTGTTTGGCAATGGGCACGCCCTTGCTCGTGCGAAACGAGACATGCTGCCCATCAGTCCAGCACCTAGTGTGCGGTATGGGACTAGAGCAGGTTCGGCGGGGAGTGAGCCTGAAGTAGTCGACGATGGACACAACGAAACAAATGACCAGGTTCGTTCAGAAACGTCGGGTATGGAGAAACCGTATGTTATACGGCACGCTCAAATGGGCGACAGCGTAAGCCCCTACTTCCGTCCCCCACCTGTCGCCACTTGATCTTACCT
This sequence comes from Hydnum rufescens UP504, assembly GCA_014904985.1. NCBI lineage: Eukaryota > Fungi > Basidiomycota > Agaricomycetes > Cantharellales > Hydnaceae > Hydnum > Hydnum rufescens. The sequence goes on along the minus strand of MU128928.1, from coordinate 238,543 downwards.
CTTGTTTTCCAGCCATTACCATATGTATCTGCCGCCGGCGTAGTGTTGATCGGGTTAGCGGCATGGGCAGTCGTTGCCTCTCGGCTGAAAGACTGACTCGCATTTCATCGATATCCCTCATGTATATGGTCGATCGTCATGTTCTCTTACGATTATCTTATGAAAATGTTCTTCCTGGTCCATGCATGATTACCCCTGGTACTGGTTTATACTCCCCCGTCTTTCCTTGTACTTTGCAGGTTTATCAGAGTCGTCTGTCTCACAAAAGGGAATCTTGTTCAGAGCTCATTGAACTGTTCTTTTTCGCCTCTAGCAGACTTGAATTGGACAGTGCCCAGCTCTCTTTCATTGATGCTACAAACAGTGAACGAATTCAACACATCCAGGTTCCAACAGAGCATAGTTTTGTAGTGGTTAGCTGGCATCCTACGAGAGCAGATATAGAAAATAAAGCCGGTCCTCGAAGGCGAGGGTGGTTTCGACAAGCTTTTTTTTTTCCTCAGTGGCCTACTCTTCCCACATTATTACTCTATTAACACCCTCCGGTCCCTGATTGCTCCGGGTGCCGAGTCGAGTGGGCTGAGATTGCACCAAGTCTGGAATAATGGCAAGGATACTAGAACCATGAGATTCACGTTCGGCAAGGGTTGTGTGCCTGGGGGAAAAGCCAAATCGGAACATCAAGCTCTCCATGGATCGACATCGTTGTGCAGACGGAGGGCATCAGGACTTCTTCAAGTTTCCAGGAGAACTTATTGCCGTGCCTTTTATTACCATTGGTGCAAGGGAATTAGGGCCGGCCGGACCTCACGAAAATCCAGAACGATTCCATCGGACCCACGAACTCCATACGGGCGTGAAGGTGTAAGATGGACCAAGGCCCAAGTACCAGAGAAGTAATGATACGGGACATCATCGCGGATTGGGTGCGCGTCCTTAGCACAGGACGGTCCAAAGAAGTCCCAGGCTGAATGACCGTAGGAATGAGCATGTTGATTTCTTTGCATGGGTTCGTTTGACCCACTTGCACCCACCACACAGTTCACATCTTTAATGCATCTCCGGACCTTTCAAAAGGAGCTTGCAATAACAATCAGTTGAATCCATATAGGACCACACCGTGCTCAGTAGCTTATCATCGGTCTTCAGTGATTTAGCACCAGCGGCGATCCCAGCAAGAACCGTAGATGTCCAGTAGATGGTTGAAAGATCTCCCGCAGGCATCCTAATACATCCTAATCTCATAAGATGGTTCAGGAACGTCCAGAAGGACATTTCTTCCATCCCATGGACATCCTTTGGACTTGCCGGACCAATAGAGTGGCCGTCCCGGTTGGTCATGTCCGACCAACTTGCTTCCGTAGCAACAGTCTCATTGGTTGTGTGGGTTAGTGACCTTCAGGTTACCTTAAGTTTAGATAACAATCAGGCTGCCAGAGAGGACGGGACTGGTGCTGAATCCAATACACAGTATCAACCATGTTGCAGTGTTGCGACCTTAAGCCCCACGTGAGTTTACGTAATCAGGACGCACGGTTTATGGCAAACCCCGTGGCCATTGTGACATGTGACCACCCGTTAAGACCAGAGTGGCCTGACCGGGCATGACCTCCTAAGCCCCACACCTGTGACCTGTGACTGGGGCTAGTCTCGTAGTCAAACTCGGCCTGCTGAATCAGGGAGATCCGAAGGCGCGGGTACGATGCTTCCACTACAACAGCCAATCAAAAAATGTCGTTTGTCGACGCCTTCACTTGGGGATATGATCAACTACCAATTATGGGAGTTCACAGGCTCCACCCTCGCTTGCCAGTATACGTTGATATCGAAGGCCGAATACACCGAGAATTGGCGGAAAAGAATTTGAGGGACGTCTATCTGTTCACTAGTACACTGATGAGGACCATTGACAGGAAATCGAAACTGCAGTAGCCACAATAGAGGCATAAACTAACTCTTAGTTTGAGGCCCAAGGCACGACGCCTAAAAACGGGTGGCTAGAGTGTGAGTGGAGCGTAAGAGCGGATCGGGAACTGCCGGCCGACCTTGCCGCTGGACTTCTCGGCTCGGAGACTCGGATTCTGCAGCGCAAGTCCGGACAAGTGCCGCCACACCGCGTCTCGGTTCCATTCACCCGCCCGCCTCTCCCGCCCCACATATGGAGTTATGATCCATACAGATGCATTGTATTATCCGTGGTCCAGCCGAAACAAGTATCCCACCCTCGGTTTCCCGGTAGTTGATTAGTACCTCCGGCCATGAACCACTGAATCGTGAGACATCTGGCGCTGAGGATTCAGATAGAACACAATTGACTGGCTCATTGTTTGCTTGTGGACATTACCAGTGCAACTAGTATATCTGTGAAGTACTGAAGCTCATAGTGCAGCTCCGGATCCTCACATTCCCCCTATTTCGACAAATGGGTGCTCGGAATTCTCCTCCCGCGCAAAATGAGTCTCCACATAACCAACCCTTATTTGTCAAAACACTCCCTATCGACACATAGGGAGGAAGCAAGAGCTGACTGATCACAATCAGTCTATACTGAGTTTAGTTTACTCGATCTGGTGACGAGACTGTCCGACACGTTCCGGAATTTTCCGACGATACAATACACGACACCATCGAGTCTAAAATCCGTAGAAGACTTCGGAGTAATATGCATCTTAATTTAAGATTGTGTTTGTTGCCTCTATCATCCGTCTTGATTTGTTCTGTTGTTTAATGAGCAGCTTTTGGGGGTCATCATGGATATCTTTGATGGGTCGGTGCATGGGGAATTTCGAGTGTGAATATTCCATCATTGCAGCCATGCTATGCAGATTAATCCCATGCGTTTTTTTTGGAGCTTTTTTTGAAAGGTCGATGCTGATTTTATTGTCACTATATATGGTCGTTTGTTCATGCGTGCGGGCATTTTATCCTTATCTATGGTATTACTGTACAATGCATCGTCATGCCCTCTCGACAGCAATTATCCAAGCATCCATGCGCCTCACTGGTGCCGTCCCTGCTTAATCTTCAGCTAAACTCAAACCCGATATCTGGACTGTTAACTATGGAACGAATCGAAGGTGAGTGAATAGTCACGCCTCTGGATTATCTCTGTTGGCATCTCGCCATAATGGGCACAGTCTATCGCACCAGAGGGAGATGTGTGTGGGAGATGCAAATTCACTTTGTACGTTTTGTTAGTAAATTGCCTCTTGTCGTGCGACCCAGAATTCGTTTAATTACAGTACGCCTGATCGGTCGATCTGCAGCCTGTCGCGGTCGCTATTTTGGTCGGTCCCGCTTTTGGGACCCACTCAAATTACGTGGGCCTGGGTCTAGTGACCTATTCCGTTCATTTTCGACGTGTCATACTAGTACTCCGATCCGAGGATTCCTCATTCCTCGCCTTGGGATTCGCTATTCACCTCTCACCTTGGAAAACGAGTCCCGCGATTGTGTTTGAGGAGAAACTAATGATGCAGGCGTTTATCTGACTATCATATTATTATTGAGTTGCAATCCCTTCACTCCATATGGGGCAGATCATAACAAGGTGCGTGTTCGGGTGTTCTAATACGAGTGGTGTGAGAAAGATTGTGTTATCCGCAGTGGTCGAGCGACGTTCAACTGATCTTCATAGATGTAGATGGAGGACATCGTTCCACGAGGTGCGCTGAGCAATTGCGATAAATACCAGCGAGGTGCCCCTGAGTTCATGAAATGGGATAGATAGTTGGCAAGCAATGATACTGCCAATTTGGCAGACGACCCAGATCTAATCTGCTTGAATCGTTTGTCCGTTGTCGACGGCAAGGACATCCCCATTGTATATAGATTAGGGTCCCCCCGCCGCAGTCAAAGCCCGGTATGTCCGTCTCATACTAAGGTTACGCGCAAGTAACTGAAGCCTCCTTACCAAGGGATTGGGTGGACCGAGTGCAGTATCCTATCATGCCCAGGGATTTGATATCGCGGGGCTGCAGTAATGTTTGCCGAATTACCAGAGGCACTCCATGCCCCCTGCCATTGGGGGGAGGATATCCAATTCTCTGTCACGCTAACTGGGATTAATGAGTGAAATTCTACTCGCGTAGAAGCCACTTGCTCGTGCTTCTCTTTTCTGCTTGGCAGGAACGGCGCTGCGTAGCGTGAAAGTTTCGTTCGAGCTGTCAAGGTAGCCCTCAACAAACACAGGTCATAGACGGAAGTGTTGAATCGGGGTGTAGGGGGGCCTTGTCAAGGTGGGGCCTGGTTGGACATGCTCTGTGGGGCGTCTCACTCGCATGTGACTCGGGTTCCAGGGGTATTTTAATTGCGCCACCGAGAGGTGAAGCGAAGATTTGATGGATCATCCATTGCTGTCGAAAGGAGGCCAAAGTACGCTTGGCGATCGTATCTTGCGTAAGGTTACGATTCGGTGTAGGTTTAACCATAGCCGCTGATAAGCGCACAAGTCGTTGCACTCATCCGACCGTGGCCGACGGTGCCGGAAGACACGTTGGGTGAAAGACAGAGGGGGGGTCTTATCTCCAGCAGGCAGTGGAGGCCGCGAGAGAACAGCGACCGTTAATTCCAATTTATGGAGACAAGTACCGAAGGCGCAGCGGTTGCACCGATAGAGTAATGGGTCGGTGAATTCCGGCGCAGGCAGTGTTTGTGGCTGTAATTGCAACGACTTGATAAGGAAAGGCTGGCGTGTGGCAACCCAACGGGGAGAATGATTCTCTCGGTTTCGGTTTCGGCTACCCCGATATTACTGGTCTAACCACTTGTAAAAAGCGCAGATTCCAACCATCACCACTGATTTCCTTTTGTCTCAGGCGATGAAGATAGCCAAAAGTCAACCGTATGAATTCCAATTCAGTTGTTCCTGAAAGATAAGAAGCCGAGAGTCCAACCTTTTTTCTTCATCCCGCCATTCCATCTCTTCGCAGTCGTAATGGTCAACGTCACTTACACTGACTGTGAGGACCGTTACACTAGTTCTCACTTACGCCACTTAACCTTGTCGAATTCCACACAGCCGGTGACACATTGGTCTGGGACCCCGCCACCCAGACTAACAACCTTTACAATGAGGGTGACATCGCTTGGACTCTGGCATCTACTGCCCTCGTGTGGATTATGATTCCGGGTGTCGGGTGAGGACTGTGGGCGGACTTCTCTTGGGGACTCGCTCATGACGCTCTCTTCACTTTTAGGTTCTTCTACTCTGGTCTTCTGCGTCGGAAGAATGCTCTGAGTATGATCTACCTCAGTATGATGTGTGTGGCCGTCGTTTCGTTCCAGTGGTTCTTCTGGGGCTACTCGTTGGCGTTCTCTGAGAAGGTTCACGGCCATTTCATCGGAAACCTTGGTTCGCGCTCCATCTTTCTCGTGGTACCCTCATAGTTAACCGTGATCCTAGACCATTTCGGCCTGAAGGGTGTCCTCGGACAGCCTTCCGTCGGTTCCTCACGCGTCCCAGCCCTCGTCTTCTGCGTCTTCCAACTCATGTTCGCGGCAATAACGTATGTCGCGTGTCATCCACATGTCATCCACATGTCATGTTTTTTCTTTCTTTTTTTGGTTTTCTTACCGGACCGATCTGTTTCCCAGCCCGATCCTCGCCGTAGGTGCCGTCGCGGAACGCGGACGACTCGGGCCGCTCCTATTTTTTGTCTTCGTTTGGACAACTATCGTGTATGACCCAATCGCATGTTGGACATGGAACCCCAGCGGTTGGGTGAACCGAAGAGGGGGTCTCGATTTCGCGGGGGGAACCCCTGTCCATATTTCCAGCGGTACCGCAGCCCTTGCCATTTCTATTTATTTAGGTGGGACAGGACTGATTTCTCAGAGGTGGCACATAACATAGCAACTCACGACCTCGTTTTTGTCTTTCAGGGAAACGCCGAGGGTATGGAACAGAACGCCTTGCATATAAGCCTCACAACACCACCTATGTTGTTATCGGTACGGTCTTCCTCTGGTTTGGCTGGTTTGGGTTCAATGGTGGGAGTGAATTGTCTGCCAATTTACGTGCGGCTATGGCTTGTGTCGTTACCAACGTAAGTCTGCACGCCATCACTCTCGATTTCGTCTTAAAAAGTGGTGGTAAATTCTCGAATACAGTTGGCAGCTAGCACTGCTGGTCTAACATGGATGTTCTGGGATTGGCGGCTGGAGAAGAAATGGAGCGCTGTCGGTTTCTGCTCTGGTGCCATTGTTGGTCTTGTGGCTATCACGCCTGCCTCCGGTTTCGTCGGAGCCCCCGCGTCAGTGTTGTTTGGCGTTGTGGCCGGCACCGTGTGCAATTTTGCCACGCAACTCAAGTTCATATTTGGCTATGACGATGCTCTAGATGTGGGATTTTTTTTGTCTGCGGGTTTTTAAACCGGAACCCACGGAATGCTTTGGTTCTGACGCCTGGATTTCATTCACTTCCTCCAGATTTTCGCTAGCCATGGTGTCGGCGGTTTGGTAGGAAACCTCCTCACTGGCCTCTTCGCCCAGGCCAGTGTCGCTGGTGCCAATGGAACAACTTTCATTCTCGGCGGCTGGCTCGATCAGCATTATATTCAGCTTGCATATCAATTAATGGATTCGGTATCTGGTTTGGCGTGGAGCTTCGTCGTCACGGTAAGTGTCTGGGGATTTGCGTGAGGTTTCTCGATGTCTTGAATGACGCGTGCCACTCTGTGGAGACTATCATCCTCTGGACCATGCACTTCATCCCAGGGCTCAGACTTCGTGCCTCCGAGGAGGCTGAAATTATCGGTATCGACGATGCTGAAATGGGCGAATATGCGTACGACTACGTTGCGTTGGACTCCGAGTTGGGTCTACACCAGCACCCCCATGGACCCCACGAGATACCAAACCTACTCGATGGAACCCAACCCCATGAGCGCCGAGGAGGACACGCAGGGCCCGAAGATATCACTATCCACGCAAAAGATGACAGCGCGACGGAGATCGAACAGGAGAAGCCAGCATCAGTAGCTGTCGCTTGAATCTTTTCCTACATTGATAGAAAGCATTTACTGTAGCATGTGGATCGGCCGCCTTACGAGCTGTCCTTTATGGTTCTTTTTTTTTTTTTTGTTTCTTTTCTCCTGTAGTTTTTCGTTTTACACACACCACGGTCTTTCCCTTGTCTGCAATAGCTTTCTACCTCTTTCCTCTAGTCAAACCGCAATCTCATCACCTCACCACCTATAACTCCCCCAATCCCCCCCCCCACCCCTTCCTGGGTGCCATTTTACATCTTACCCCCCTTTTTCTTTCTCTGCTCATCGATAGAGAGCAGGCACAAAAGATGGGGCGACTGGGGTGTCGCTCAAATATACAATTAGTTCAGCGGTGGCCGATATTATCCGAACAAAAAACATCGGCCAAGTACCATTCCTCACCGGGTCCGTTGCCGCCACCCCGACTCTTCCCAGTCGTGTGGTGGCTTTCTTCGCGTTTGGTCTCCACATATAGGAGTTAAGTCCTAAATCCAATATTTTGGATCTGAAGTACATACTACGTCATGAAATAATAACGGAAATTAAGTAAAGTCCGATCATCTATGCCGAAAAGCAACGCACCTGGCTACGCGACTCGGCATGGCTTAGACTTGACTACTTGAATCCTTTTTTCTATTATATATTCTAGCTGAGTTCTTTCCAATTTGAGTGCCTAAGTACCTACACTTTGACCGATTTACCGGACATGGCCGTGGACCCCCGTAAATCCGGAGTAATCCCGGTTGGCCGGCCCGGCCCCAGTTGGAACTGAGATCACGGTTGCCAGGCGGTAAATCAGTTTGCTTCCTGCAAAATATTAGATCAGCGAGGACCCTCAGTTTTGTGAGGCCCGATCTGGACTTAGGAAGCATTTTTTTTATGAACAGTTAACAGTGGAAGGGCTGGCACTTGACACTTTTTGGGTACCGGCTATTGCCGGCGTTGCGTTCGTGTCTCCGAAACTACGCAGCCACACACCGAACAGGCAAGCCAACAACCACACACCCACGGCAGTGGGTGTGTGGTCATACAAGGTAAGTTTTTCTGTTGTAATAGATACAACAGCACAAAAAGAGCAGCAAAAGCTGCTCTTTTTGCGCTGCTTTAAATCTCTTTACTAACTAATCTTTATTCTCTTAGATCGCGGCCTGATCCGGGGCATGAAGTGGGACCCCACCTAATAACGGGCATGCGAATGGCCAAACCCAAGCAGACACATGTGAGGCAAAAACAACGAATGAAACCGTGACCAACAAGACCATAGGCAAGAATGCAGCCAACGAGTGGCTGTATGAACCATACACCCGCCACGGCGGTGCATGGTTCTATGTAAGGTAAGTAATTCAGTACACCCAACGGTGCAAAAAGTGCAATGAATGCTGCACTTTTTGCAGCCGGTTTTTGTTTTAATCTTTAACTAATATCTTATGTACTATCCCAGGTGATCGCTTGAACCGGAACCCACGAAGTAAGACCTGCCAAACAAGCCCCCTTCCCAATGCGACAAACCACTGCATGGACACAGGCCAAACACAACCCCCGAACAGCAACCCACCAAACAAGGACCCGAAACAAGGCGTAAACCATGAACCGGGAATGCCCAAATGAACCACACACCCGCTGCGGCGGTGTGTGGTAATTTATGGTAAGTTCATTTTTAATTTCTATATGTACAGCAGCGCAAAAAGAGCAGCGAAAGCTGCTCTTTTTGCGCTGCTTTGAGTATTTTACTCATATATGGTTGTATTATTCTAGGCCATAACTGGTCTGAGGCACCAGGCGAAACCCGCGAAACCACAAGAGCACAACCAGCCAGGGCCCCAGCGGCAATGCAGCAGACGAGCGTGACAAATGACAACGTGCCCACCGAGTGACCGAACGAACCACACACCGCCGATAGCGGGTGTGTGGTTCTATCTAAGGTAAGTACCATTTGTAACCCCCAACGGCGCAAAAAGAGCAGCCAGTGCTGCTCTTTTTGCGCTGGTTTCAATTGCTAACTAATTCTATTGATTTTTCTAGATCATCGCCTGAACTTCCACCAACGAAATGAACGGCTGCCAACTAAGAACGAAGCCAAATGAACCCCCCCCTGAAGCAACAGCCTGCCAAATGAAACCCGCGAACGATGACCTGCCAAAGCCCCACACCGAACGAGACCCATGCGGATGACAAAAACCACCCACACAATGACGACACAAAGCGACGCAATGCCGAGAACCCGTACGAGCCACACCCGCTGAAGCGGGTGTGGTGATTTTTAAGGTATGTATTTCAAGCTACAAGTATGATCGCGCAAAAGGAGCAGCACAGGCTGCTCCTTTTGCGTGGCTTTTCTTTTTTTTCACTAATGTAGTGTTTATTCCAGGTATTCTTCTGACCCCACAGCCTACACCTACCTCCAATGGGTCCCCCTCCCCCTGGTCCCAAAACCTGCAACCGCCATTCATAAACCCGCTGACTGAAAACCCGCGACCCCACTGAATAAAAACATGGGGGAGACAGGGGGGATACATCATGTATGATAGTAGAATAATAATAATAATAATATAATAAATGAATAATTATGTGTAATAATGAGAATGAACAGACAGTAATAAAGAAGTAATCCCGATTACTGAAAAGCCTGTATGGCCCGCTCACCCATTCAGGGCATTCCTAGGCTTGCCGGGACCTATCCTGATACCTCCCAACTAATATATCCATGTACTTCCGCTCACAATGTTGTTTGATCCTGCTCCAGTTGATTCCCCCCATGACTATATTTGCCAGTTCCCTGCTGAAATTGGCTGACTAGGCTGGGGCTGATATCTAGTTAGAGATATAAATGCAACCCTTGAAGTATCTAGCTGATAATCGGCTGACCAGGCTGTATCTCTCATTTTACTAGTAGTAAATCAGCAGTAAATCCAGTAAATCCGGTAAATCCCAACTTAGTGTCTGCTTAGTCACTCTTTTCAATCACTTAGTTGCACTTATCTAGCCTTCCTAACTTTTCCCACTTATTTCCTGCAGCCAGTAGATCAATAGAAAGTGCCTGCAGGTTCTGGAATGTTTTTGAAGGCTTTGAATGTTATTCATGGCTTTGCCATGGCAATTTTGTGGTCGGCATGAATTGTCATGGAGACTTTATGTCTTACCACAAGCTCAATTTATTGTGAATATGGAAATTCAACTTCCCATTTGTATATGGACTTGAATTCCCCTTCAATTCCTTCACACACTTCTGCTGCCTTGGCGAGTTTATGTTATGTAATCCAAATCCAGCAATTGGCAAGCCCTCCTGTTCCAATATGGACTAGTCACATGATATAGGGCAAATGCGGCACTCTCAAGGAGTATTCTCCAGTTTTCTCTGTCAGTGTTAATCTGATTCACTCGAGAATAGAGTGCCCTGAAAGCTATTATCAATACCTATTGAATGATAGTGATTACATGTGTATCGGATGAAAACTGAGGCCTCCAGAACAATTTTATTATTTGACACATACTCTCAGGGAGTATTTTTCAATTTTCTCCACCATTTTGCATCCAATTCACTCATGATGACCATGCCCAGAAAGACATTTAAATTGTCTATCCAAAGATATCTAGAGCATCCCAAATGATGAAGAATTTGGCTTTCTACATGTGAACTCCCCCATGTCTCAGAAGAACATCAATCCCCCTTCTGATTTTCAAATATCAATTATTGTCCAGATACATTAGATTGTTACGAGTGTAACTTAACTCGCTTACATACGAAATAACAAGGGGCCATTCACGCCATCACGGTGACCTTCACCCCTTGCCGCCATTGTGCCTTCCTCTTTTCAGCAATCCTTATTAATCCTTCTTTATTCCACACCCTTTATCCTAAAACCCTTTTGATCTCTAATAGTATAGTAGTCTTGAGCTGTGTCCTCGCTCTTTAGAAGTCGAGAATTAATTGCTCAGACTGACTGATCCACTCTCGTGGACTCAAGTATTTTTGCTCGCGACTCTCATCTTAAAACCTTCGCTATGTAAGTCTCAAGAAGCCGGTCTTCCTCGTACTGCTTCATCTTTCGTGACTTACGTAATCCCCCACATTCGCAACTCCCGACAATCGCCTTAAGGTCCTTTCCTTGTATTCGTCTCGGATTACGTCAATCGTTCTTTCGCTCGAGGTTACAACCCTTAACACTCTCACTTGCGAAGTCCTTTGTGTCTTGACGGTTACCTGTAGCCTCGCTACAGGTTGTCTCAGCCAAATACACATCTGGAATCTGCATTCTTCGAAATTGCCTGTAACTCAACGAGCTGCGATAATCACAGTTTTTGTCTTGTCACTGTTCCGGTACAACCCCTTTACCTGTATGTTTCTGACACCTTCACATCCGTCCAGTTCGCTAATTCCCCGTTCCTAAGCCCACCATTCCACTTCGGCACCAGAAGAGGTCGATTGGAAGGGCATTTTTCAAGTTGTTCGAAGGAACCTTTTGGATTGGCAAGTTTCTGGGGTGAGTGATCCACACGATCGTAGCAATGTAGCACTAAATTCTATTTAGCGTTCGGTCAGGGAGGAGATTCCCGATCTTGTACGATCCAATTCTGATCCCTCATGTTGCGCCCCATCCAATCTGTCCCCAATGCATCTCCACATCCCAATTTCGTCCCAATTCGCCCATCCAATTCGAACTCAATGCGTCCCGCTTCCCTTTTCTCAAACCTCCGGGCACCTCCAAGCACGACCTTGTGACTTGCTTTGAAGTGAATCAGGGGGTCTTGGGGTAACGAAGCTTTGTCAGCTCGCACATGAACTTGATGGAATGGGATGGAGATTTGGGCTGGTCTTACAAGAGGGCCCAAGACTGGTCGCCAACTTGGCGAAATTGCTCGCTAGTTTCTTTGATTTTTTTTGTCCGATTGTACAAGTCTGCCATCCTCTCAATTCATGGTGCTCGCTGAATGATTGCAATCTCATTGATTTAAGTACAAGGAGTTTTAAATTCATGGCGACCAAATGAATTAATTATACTGGCTGTGCAGTCTCCTCAGTGGACATATTAATATATGGTTACCCTCACTGTTATTCCATCATCAGTTAATGCGTCCTGTGCTGTTGTGTACGTTAAAGTTTAGGGCCATAATACCACACTCAAACCAGTCGGCTGTTCATGAGTAATTAAGTACTTTAATATATCTATTTTCAGTGACAAACTTTTGGTCTGCCGAGCTCTCAAATGGGTCCCAGTAGTAAAAATGGGCTTGCCATACATGTTGACACATGCAGTGGTGGTTGTTACAACCTGAACACTGTCACTTCCCTAAAATTGAATAATTCAAACTTTCGCCGACCTGTTTATGCCAATGGTCACTTTTCTTCCAAGAATGTTTAGTGGGGACTTCATCCGGCTGGTCGCAAGCGAATTCACATTATGCGATGCACCAACACAGACAATTGGACCAAATGCTGGACCCTCCTTTGCTCAAAGGTATGGAGCATGTTTGAAACAATTGGTACGTTAGCAAGGCATGACCAGTGACTGCCTGAATAATTCATGAATCAAGCACCGGAGATAGGAGAAGCCACTAATGTTAATGATGATTCATCTGAAACAAGATATTCGTATATGGGATACAGGGGCCATGGTTTCATATAAGTATGGAATACTAATAAATACTATTCGGGTACCCCCGTATTAAAAGTTCCATAAACACTATTTTCGCAACAATTTTCTTCTCAACCATGACTTCTGATCATTCTACTACTACAAAGACCTGTGGGTCGACTTGGAAGTATGATACCTCAGGCTTTGAAGAGAGCCCTGAAATGCTCAGAGACAGGCCGGTATGCATGGCTACAAAAAAGTGAATTAGTATTAGGGGTGTTTCCTATGGACAGCTACACTTAAGACTACATCATGAATTAAAAGCTCTGGGATAGGACAGGCCACCAATGCTTATAGGCCCGACAAATTATGCTACAAAAGAGGACGACAGTAAAGGGCGGTCCATGGAGGACTTTACGGGAGTAACTGATGACACGGTAAAGAGGACACGAACAGGAGCAAGAGACGGCGGTGCAATTGACAAGGGTGAGGATAAATTGGATATCACACATGGGCGTGAAACACTCCAAACCGAGGAGGGTTTAATGTTGTGGAAGCGCAAGAGGGGGAATTAAGATTGCCGGATGAAATGCGACATCCGGCATTGGAGCTGATAGATTGTGTTGGGAGAAAGCCAAATACCGATCTTATAGGAAGGAGTGTGGAGTGGAGGGGTGATAAATTATATACTACGGATGGCGATGATACCTCTGATTCAGGCCTTAGTAAATTCAACAACCGCCAAACCAGGCGATTTTGCAAGAACATCCTGCCATGGACAATTTTGTGCATGAGGAGTTAAGCGTGTAGACCCAGCATCCGGTTTACCAGCCACTTAAGTGTGGCCGAAGCAATGCTGGGGTTCGGCTATGGGGGGTGGGACAAAGCAGAAGAGTGCTTTTCGTTCGGTGCATGACAAGTATCTTCGTCCAGATGGCAGTACCCTTCGGCCAGGTTTCGTTTGGGCCCACTTTTGACATTTCTGGGAATCATGGGTACGCCGAACGGGGCCAGTTTGCATTGTTTGTCTCTGTGCGGAGCCCAGAGGGAGTGATATAAAGTCGGCGGCGTTTAGACGGGCCGTGACGGGTAGACAGCATGATGCAGACAGCACGATGGTAATGGCAGGACTGGGTAGATGCGCGGCGTGGTAGACAGCACGATGGTAGACAGTGCAACAGCTAGATGGCCGCAGACAGTAGACAGCGGCAACAGTAGGACAGCGCAACAGTAGACGGCCCCAAGGTAGAAGGAAGACAGTTAGATGAGGCAGGATGGTATACACATTGGGGTGGTCTCCTCGTATGCCAGCAAATGGAAGAAGATGAGGAAGGTGGGTACACAATGCGGCTTCATTTTACTTCAAAGTTCGAGGTGAAAGTGTTTGCTGGATAAATCACCTGGCAGGGTTGTAATGGGAGGATGGAGCTCTGCAGATTCAACTGATAACTTAACTGTGCGGAAACCCTATCCTTACAAAGTCAGTGATTAGTGACATACCTGTGACTGAACACGTACTTCGTTTGGCATGCTGGTCAGTCTCTAAACTACAAGGGAGGATCTGAATGATGTGGGCGCAGTTCTCTAGCATCAACACCGTCGATTCATGATATATGATATTAATATACTATCAATCATGCGGATCATTGCAGAGAGTCTCCCAGTAGGTTAGAGCTGCCGTTTTGGACTGGGGATCTCAAATCAAGCATGAATAAAGCCTGAGAACAAATAAAACCTACCCGGGATGCCACCAGATGCAATAAATGCGCATTTCAAGGCGACAACAGAAGGCAAGAGATGAGCTAACCCATACAGCCAGAGAAGACTGAGAGATTGGTTCCATGAGCATGCATGAAAGTCTTCGGAAATACCAGGTATTCCGTTGATGAAGACATATTGCTTCCTGTGGAGAAAAATGAGAATGGAGAGATGGGTGACTTGATAGAAGTACCTGGTCAACTTGGAGGACATGATCGCCAAGGCTAACACTTGGCGACCACATCCCCCCCTATGAAAGATGCAACAAGGCATCTAAAAAATGAGGATATCAGTGAACAAGTACTTAGAAGGCAAAGGTATGGAGGGCTACGAACTGGTATTCCTGTGCGGAGTGTCAAATTTTGACAGCAGGAATTTCTGAATGCCGCTCCACATCAGCAGAGACTTGCATCGCGGCTTTGCCTGCATTGTGTGCCTTCCAGTCAAACAAGAACTTGGTAATGAGCAAGAGCATTGGCAAATCATCAACGAAGGGAATCCCCAGTGGCAAATTCATGCCTGCGAGCCTTGAGATATTTCGTAAGGGCTGCTGCCATGCTCGTTCATTAGGTGCCATATTTCAAACAGATCCAACACAAACTCGAGCATATCCAAGCTCACACCAAGTTGGAGCTAATGGAGAGCAAGGGAAGAACCCCTGATGAACAAGCTGGATTCCTGCAGGGCGACAAGAGCAATAACCAACTCGATATCTCCAGATACTCCATATGGACACAACCAATTTCAGCAAGCGTGATGTTCTGGACACAGACAGCGATCGGTCGTCGAATCAACCAGGCCCCAGCATTCCGCTCTCTTTGGAAACTCATAAACGGACGAATGAGAGATGGGAGGACATTGTTACCCCACTGGTGAGCCTGTGCGTGCTTCCATCGTGCGTGATGGGAGAGCTTGTCTGGCTCGAGATGAATGGGGGCCGGGGCCATGTCCGGCTCGAGTCAAGATTTAGAGGATATGATTCAATATATGTCGACCGAGTAGATGGTTTGGCAGTGGACTGCTTCCTGCTTGAGAGACTGGTGATCACCCCACTGGGTGCTTCACCCACGACTTCGGCATTCGGGAATTTGGAACAAGGGCGCCTGGGACGAGTAGTCGGTGCCGTGGATACGGAGGGATTGACAGAGAGCTGTGAGGACGATGGCAATGAAGTAGAGCTTTGTTTGTGAATCAATCACTTTGTGGTTGCGTTCATTGTGCTGCAAGGGATTTGGTGATTACAGGAGTACCAAGTTTAGTGACAAAGGAACACGTCTGGAAGGCGTACAACACAGACTCAGCTGCTAGACATGTCCTCCGCCACCATGCGTTGAAAAGAGGGCGTGATGAACAGGTCTAGAAGGTGCACAACACAGACTCAGCCATTGAGCACATCCTTCACCACCGTGTGTTGAAAAGAGGGCGTGATGAACAGGTCTAGAAGGCGCACAACACAGACTTGGCCGTTGAGCACATCCTTCACCACCTTGCATTGAAAAGAGGGCGTGATAAACAGGTCCAGAAGGCGCACAACACAGACTCGGCCGTTGAGCACATCCTTCACCACCATGCGTTGAAAATAGGATGTGATAAACAGGTCTAGAAGGCACACAACACAGACTCAGCCGTTGAGCACGTCCTTCACCACTGTGTGTTGAAAAGAGGGTGTGATAAACAGGTCTAGAAGGTGCACAACACAGACTTGGCTGCCAAGCATGTCCTTCGTCACCATGGGACGAAAAGAGATTTTAATGAACAGATCTCAGTAGGCAGTGTTTCTTTAGGGCGAGAGATGAGTAGTTAAAATAACAGTCTGAAATCATCACAAACCTAGATGTACATCTCTGCAGCAGGTGAATTTGCAGATGCTGAGAAAGAAGTCTGTTGAGAAGGCACACAAATGCAGGCAAAGCCGCGATGCAAGTCTCTGCTGATGTGGAGCGGCATTCAGAAATTCCTGCTGTCAAAAATTTGACACTCCCTACAGGAATTACCAGTTCGTAGCCTCCATACCTTTGCCTTCTAAGTACCTTGTTCACTGATATCCTCTATTTTTAGATGCCTTGTTGCATCTTTCATAGTGGGGATGTGGTCGCCAAGTGTTAGCCTTGGCCGATCATGTCCTCCAATGTGACCAGGTACTTCTATCAAGTCACCCATCCTCTCATTCTCATTTTTCTCCAGGAAGCAATATGTCTTCATCAACGGAATACCTGGTATTTCCGAAGACTTTCATGCATGCTCATGGAACCAATCTCTCAGTCTTCTCTGGCTGTATGGGTTAGCTCATCTCGTTGCCTTCTGTTGTCGCCTTGAAATGCGCATTTATTGCATCTGGTGGCATCCCCGGGTAGGTTTATTTGTTCTCAGGCTTTATTCATGCTTGATTTGAGATCCCTCAAAAGTCGCAGCTCTACCTACTGCAGACTCTCTGCAATGCATCCCCGATGATTGGATGTTATAATATCAATAATATCATGATCGACGGTGTTGATCTAGAGAACTGCGCCCACATCATTCAGATCCTCCCTTGTAGTTTTGAGACTGACCAGCATGCCAAAACAGAAGGTACGTGGTTCAGTCCACAGGTATGTCCACTAATCACTGACTCTTGCTAAGGATAGGTTTCCGCAAGTTATCAGTTGTAATCTGCAGAGGCTCATCTCCCATTACCACCCTGCCAGGTGATTATCGCAAACACTTTCACTCGACTTTGAATAAAATGAAGCCCATTGTGTCCCCACCTCTTCATCTTCCTTCCATTCTGCAGTACAAGGAGACACCCCAATGGTGGTATACCATCCCTGCCTCATCTACTGCTTCCTTGCCTACCATTGCGCCGTCTACTGTTGCGCTGTCTACTGTTGCGCTGTCTACTGTTGCGCCATCTACTGTTGCACTGTCTACCATCGTGCTGTCTACCATCGCGCCATCTACCGTCGTGCCATCTACCATCGTGCTGTCTGCCATCATGCTGTCTACCGTCACGCCGTCTACCGCCGCACCTTATATCACCTCCTCTGGCTCCGCCACAGAGACAAACAAATGCAAAACTGGCCCGTGTCGCTACCCATGATTCCAGAAATGTCAGAAAGTGGGCGCAAACGACCTGGCCGAGGGTACTGCCAATCTGGACGAAGATACTGTCATGCACGACGAAAGCACTCTTCTGCTTGTCCCCACCCCCATAGCCGAACCCAGCATTGGCTCGGCCACACTTAGTGCTGGTACCCGGGATGCTGGGAGTCTACACCTTACTCCTCATGCACAAATTGTCCAGGGCAGGTGTGTCCTTGCCAAATGCTGGTTCTGGCTTGGTTGTTGAATTTTACTAGGCCTGAATCAGAGGTATGCATCGACCATGTAGTATATAATTTATCACGCCCTCCACTCCCACAACTCTTCCCTAAGATCGGTATTTGCTTTCTCCAACACATCTATCAGCTCCAATGCGGATGTCCATTTCTCTCGCAATGCTTCAATTCCCCTCTCTGCCTTCCACAACATTAAACCCTCCTCGGTTTGGAGTGTCTTCACCCCATGATGTGATATTCCAATTTCATCCTCACCCTTGTCAATTGCATCCCCCGTCTCCTTGCCATCCTGTTCGTGATCCTCTTTACCGCTGTCATCGTTACTCTCGTAGTCCTCATGGACGCCCTTTACTTCGTCTTCTTTTGTACCATATTTGTCGTGGCTATTAGCATTGGTGGGCTGTCCTATCCCAGAGCTTTAATTCATGAATGTAGTTAGTTTAGCTGTCCATAACACCCTAATACTAATTCACTTTTTTTGTACTCATGCATACCGAGCCTGTCTCTGAGCATTTCAGGCCTCTCTTCAAAGCTCTGAGGTATCATACTTCCGAGGTCGACCACGGTGCTTTGTAGTAGTAGAATGATCAGAAGTCATGGTTGAGAAGAAAAATTGTTGCTGAAAATAGTGTTTATGGTACTTTTAATACGGGGGTCCCTGAAATAGTATTATAGTACTTCATACTTATATGACCATGGCCCTTGTATCCCATATAGAATTAATCCTTGTTTTCAGATGAATCATCATTAACATTAGTGGCTTCTCCTATCCCGGTGCTTGAATTCATGAATGTATTCAGCAGTCACTAGGGTCATGCTTGCTAACTGTACCCCAATTGTTTTCAAACATCTCAATACCTTTGAGCAAAAGGAGGGTCTCAGCATTGGTCCAATTGTCTGTGTGGATGCCATCTGCATATTTGAATTCGCTTGCGGATACAAGCCGGATGAAGTCCCCACTAAACATCTTGGAAGAAAAGTGACCATTGGCATAACAGGTCGGGCAAAGTTTGAAGTTATTCAATTTTAGGGAGTGACAGTGTTCAGGTGTACAACCACACTGCATGTGTCACATGTAGTGGCAAGCCCATTTTTACTACTGGGATTCTCATTTGCGAGCTCTGCAGTACCAAAATTTTGTCACTGAAAATAGATATATATAGTACTTTTAATTACTCTATGACAGCCGACTGTTTGAGTGTGGGTACTTATGGCCCCTAAACCTTTTTACTACACACAGCACAGACTGCATTAACAGTGATGGATGGAATACCAGTGAGGGTACCATATATTATATCAGTCTCACTGAGGAGACTGCACAGCCAGTATAATTATTCTATTTGTGTCGCCGAATTTACTCTTTGTCACCTTAAATCAATGAGTATTGCAATCATTCCAGCGAGCACATGAATTGAGAGGATTGGCAGACTTGTACAATTCGGACAAAAAAAATCAAGAACTAGCGAGCAATTTCTCCAAGTTGGCGACCAGGTCTTGGTGCCTCTTGTTAGCCAGCCTCAAATCTCCATCCCATTCATCAAGTTCATTGCGGAGCTGACAAAGCTCGTTACGCAAACCCCTGATTTCACTTCAAAGCAAGTCAACAAGGGTCGTGCTGGAGGTGCCGGAAGGTTGAGAATAGGACGGAGACGCATTGGAGGTCGAATTGGATGGGGACGAATTGGGGACGAAATTGGATGGGGATGCATTGGGGACAGAATTGGATGGGGGCACATTGAGGATCAGATTGGATCGTACAAGATCGGGATCATCCTCACCTGACCACGCTAATAGAATGTTAGTCGCTACATGCCTACGATCGTGTGGGATCACTCACCCCAGAACTTGCATCCAAAAGGTTCCTTCGAACACTTGAAAAAGCCTCTTCCCATCGACCTCTCCTGGTGCGAGTGGAAATGGTGGGCTAGGACGGGGATTAGCGAACTTGGACGGATGTGAAGGTGTCGAAACATACGAGGTAAGGGGTTGTACGGACAGTGACAGACAAGAACATTGTTGATGTATCGCAGCTGTGAGGTACTAGGCATTTCGAAGATGCAGATTCCAGATGTATTTGGCTGAGACACACTGTAGGCGAGAGCTACAGTACACCGTCAGACACAACGGACTCGTCAGTGAAGAGTGTTAAGGGTTGTACTCGAGGCGAAAGATACGATGACGTAATCGAGACGAATACAAGGAAATGCCCTTAAGGCGATTGACGAGGGAGTTGCGAAGTGGGGATTACGTAAGTCACGAAAGATGAGTACGTACGAGGAAGACCGGCTTCTTGAGACTTAATAGGCGAAGGTTTTAAGATGAGAGTCGCGAGCAATAACTGAGATCACGAGAGTGGAATTCAATCAGTTGACAATATATTCTCGATCTTCTAAAGAGCGAGTGTACATCAAGTAACTACTTATACTATTAGAGATCAAAAGGGTTTTATGGATAAAGGGGTGTTGAATAAAGGAAGGATGTATATAATAGGAATTGCTGAAAGAGGAAGGCACAATGGCGGCAAGGGTGAAGGTCACGTGATGGCGTGATTGGCTTGGTTATTCGTATGTAAGCGAGGTTACGAGTACGACTCGTAACAATAGGTCCTGGCAAGCCTAGGAATGCCCCTGAATGGGTGAGCGGGCCATACAGGCTTTTCAGTAATCGGGATTACTTCTTTATTACTGTCTGTTCATTCTCATTATTACACATAATTATTCATTTATTATATTATTATTATTATTATTCTACTATCATACATGATGTATCCCCCCTGTCTCCCCCATGTTTTTATTCAGTGGGGTCGCGGGTTTTCAGTCAGCGGGTTTATGAATGGCAGTTGCAGGTTTTGGGACCAGGGGGAGGGGGACCCATTGGAGGTAGGTGTAGGCTGTGGGGTCAGAAGAATACCTGGAATAAACACTACATTAGTGAAAAAAAAGAAAAGCCATGCAAAAGGAGCAGCCTGTGCTGCTCCTTTTGCATGATCATACTTGTAGCTTGAAATACATACCTTAAAAATCACCACACCCGCTTCAGCAGGTGTGGCTCATACAGGTTCTCAGCGTTGCGTCACTTTGTGTCATCATTGTGTGGGTGGTTTTTGTCATCTGCATGGGTCTCGTTCGGTGTGGGGTCTTTGGCAGGTCATCGTTCACGGGTTTCGTTTGGCAGGCTGTTGCTTCAGGGGGGGGGTTCATTTGGCCGTTTGTTCTTAGTTGGCGGCCGTTCGTTTCATTGGTGGAAGTTCAGGCGATGATCTAGAAAAATCAATAGAATTAGTTAGAGATTGAAACCAGCGCAAAAAGAGCACCACTGGCTGCTCTTTTTGTGCCATTGGGGGTTACAAATGGTACTTACCTTAGATAGAACCACACACCCGCTACGGCGGGTGTGTGGTTTGTTCGGTCACTCGGTGGGCGCGTTGTCATTTGTCATGCTCATCTGCTGCATTGCCGCTGGGGCCCTGGCTGGTTGTGCTCTTGTGGTTTCATGGGGTTTCGCCTGGTGCCTCAGACCAGTTATGGCCTAGAATAATACAACCATATATGAGTAAAATACTCAAAGCAGCGCAAAAAGAGCAGCTTTCGCTGCTCTTTTTGCGCTGCTGTACATATAGAAATTAAAAATGAACTTACCATAAATTACCACACACCCGCCGCAGCGGGTGTGTGGTTCATTTGGGGCATTCCCGGTTCATGGTTTACGCCTTGTTTCAGGTCCTTGTTTGGTGGGTTGCTGTTTGGGGGTTGTGTTTGGCCTGTGTCCATGTGGTGGTTTGTCGCATTGGGGAAGGGGGCTTGTTTGGCGGGTCTTTACTTCGTGGGTTCCGGTTCAAGCGATCACCTGGGATAGTACATAAGATATTAGTTAAAGATTAAAACAAAAACCAGCGCAAAAAGTGCAGTATTCGTTGCACTTTTTGCACCGTTGGGTGTACTGAATTACTTACCTTACATAGAACCATGCACCCGCCGTGGTGGGTGTATGGTTCATACAGCCACTCATTGGCTGCATTCTTGCCTATGGTCTTGTTGGTCGCAGTTTCATTCGTTGTTTTTGCCTCACATGTGTCTGCTTGGGGTTTGGCCATTCACATGCCCGTTATTAGGTGGGGTCCCACTTCATGCCCTGGATCAGGCCACGATCTAAGAGAATAAAGATTAGTTAGTAAAGAGATTTAAAGCAGCACAAAAAGAGCAGCTTTTGCTGCTCTTTTTGCGCTGTTGTATCTATTACAACAGAAAAACTTACCTTGTATGACCACACACCCGCTGCCGCGGGTGTGTGGTTGTTGGCTTGCCTGTTCGGTGTGTGGCTGCATAGTTTCGGAGACACGAACGCAACGCCGGCAATAGCCGGTACCCAAAAAGTGTCAAGTGCCAGCCCTTCCACTGTTAACTGTTCATAAAAAAAATGCTTCTTAAGTCCAGATCGGGCCTCACAAAACTGCAGGGTCCTTGCTGATCTAATATTTTGCAGGAAGCAAACTGATTTTCCGCCTGGCAACCGTGATCTCAGTTCCAACTGGGGCCGGGCCGGCCAACCGGGATTACTCCGGATTTACGGGGGTCCACGGCCATGTCCGGTAAATCGGTACTTAGGGTCAGTGTTGCTGGACCTAGGTCCGAAAAGGTCAAAGGTCAAATTTCGGACCGGTCTGACTTTTGTGACCCGGTCAATCCCACGGTCAATGAGGTCAACAAGGTCTTGGTTTTCGTCCATTGGAGATTGCCGACATAATGTCATGGGATCTCTTTCCGGCAGAAGCCGCGGTCGTGGGAAGAGATACGGATGTGGTGCCTAACCCCGTTCCACCGCATCAATTTGATTGGTTGCCTGCTGATGCGACCTTCACGTGCTCTCAGGGGTAAAGACCCAAGTCTGATCGGGGGTCACGGCTGGACCCGGTCTGACCCGGGTCTGACCTG
The DNA here is from genome assembly GCA_014904985.1 of Hydnum rufescens UP504. NCBI lineage: Eukaryota > Fungi > Basidiomycota > Agaricomycetes > Cantharellales > Hydnaceae > Hydnum > Hydnum rufescens. The sequence continues at coordinate 215,978 of MU128928.1, read as the reverse complement.
GGGTCCAGCAACACTGCTTAGGGTGGAGGGATTGGAATCACGTGCACCCTCTTGCGTGTGACATCCAAATAGGACAGTAGACTCATCACCACCCTCGAGAATTATACAGGAGACCGCCCCCTGTTTAGTATGGACTCCTTCGAGTCGACTGTCCCAATCCAAGTCTACCGCGGAGACCACGCAACAATCTATAAGGGCGTGCGTGCGGGAAGAACAGTCGCGATAAAGATAGCTAATGTGGGGAGCGCTAGGGTTGAAGTGTGAGTTAAGCCGTCCACGATCATTATTCCCCCTATTTACGCTGGTGGAGATTATAGGCTCCACAAGGTGCGCTTGCGGGGCCGGGGACAGCAGAGAGGGTATATATTGATACTCGACCCAGCGTATAAATCGCGAAAGCAAGATTGGGCAACGACTGAACCACCGCAATATCGTGCCCTTCCTGGGATGCTGTGGACCAAGGCACGAGTTGCCTTATATGGTCAGCGAGTGGATGCCAAACGGGAATGCTCGAGTTTACGCCAGCAAAGATGCGGACGAGAACGTGGATTGTATCCGAATTGTGAGGCCCTCTATTGAACTATGCGTACATTTCAATGCTAACGCTGCGCCTCTTCCCAGTGGTTCGCTTTGCCTGCAGGCTATAATCCTGGACTGGGACTGATTCCAATCTATCTGTTTTGCCGCCCCCTAGTCTCGATATCGCCGAAGGCCTAATTTATCTCCACTCTCAGTCGCCCCCAATCATCCACGGCGGTCTAAATGCGGTGCGTAGAACATCCTCCATGCCATGCCGCAGTGGAGACAGATGACCAAACATGCAGATCCTCGCAGAGCAACATCCTCATCGACGCTGACGGAACAGCACGAATCCCACACTTCGCACTAGAATACATCTCAGGCGACGTCCAAACTGGTAGTCGCCCACCCCCCATGCGATGGTCTGCACCCGAAGTATTGGAAGGCGACAATCACGAAGTCAGCTCGGACATGTATTCTTACGCCTGTGTCATCCTCGAGGTACGACCAACTCTTTTTTTGGCCCACTCAAAAACCATGAAATGGGCGAAAGACTGACGTGGAGTACGCACTGAATTAGATCATCACTGACACGGAACCCTTCTCCAAATACAATCATCTCTACCGTCTCCATCGACTCATTCGCGAAGGCCTGCGACCAGAATTCCCTCAATCAGAGCTCGCGTGGCGGAGAGGACTGACAAACCCGGTGTGTGCGTTGTGGAAGCTAATGCATGAATGTTGGGCAGCGCATCCCGATCGAAGACCCACTGCTGTGCAGGCCAGAGACAGGATGCTCGAAATTTGGAGTGAGCGTAGGGCAAGAGCCAGGGTCCAAGGGGCTGGCGGCGCTATTCCCACTGTAATATAACCTAAATAGCTCATCGAATCGTCATGTTTCTTCTATCGTGTGGATGATACGGACGCCTAGGTGAATGAATAATGAGGAAAGCCGACATCCAGATCCGTACGCTATAGGACAAGGTTGACAGCCATCGCAACACAAGCTAACGCTACATAGGGTGATAATCTCTCTCCTACACAGGACATGCTCGGTATCAACAACCGCGCTCTTGAGACGACGTGGTCATCACTTTCTCACCTATCCGAGCACACTTCCAAAATACGCCAAGGAATCTGGGTTATCAAAATAAAGCATTCAGAGATAAAGATACACACCCCTCCAAGAGCATAGCGAAGAAGAAAAAACTGACCCGTCCTTGTTCCTATCAACGATACTAGGCGCGACTGCTCGCACGTAAGTGCACGTGCATATAGTGAGCAAAAGAACGAGTAGGAGTGATTGGAAGTTAAACAGTGCAGACTACAACATCACCACTCCATAAGTCATCAACGCAGATACATGGGAAATAGATCAAGGACATCTCACCATCGTCGCCTTTCGACCTGCACTGTCAATGTGGAAATGAATTCAGTTGGCTCAACACCAAATATTTGGTTCCGCCGCACACCCACTTCATCACTAAGTGTCATCGGGGAGATCAAGCACTCTCCGGATCCAGCTAGGTGCCTTGTTGGGCACATGTCAGAAACATCCAAGAATCCTAGTCCAAGGTATCACATATTAATTTACAGCATCAAAGTAAGTACTGGTTACAGCAAATACAAATAGGTCTCTATGAGCAAAGCACTGTTAGGGTGAGGGGAGAACAGTTGGTGCATCCCACTCGTGTTTCTTTGATGTCCTCTGTGCGTTTCCCTATCCTCGGCAGTCCCAAGGGTTCCGTTCCGCAGACAGCACATAAATTACTCTGCGTGGAGTGTGCGGAAGTTGACTAAAGAAGCCACTAAGAATGTCTACTTTGTATGGCTCGCTTTTTCTCACCGTCCTTGAGAGTCTTGCTTCGTCCAACGTTCCGAAACCTTCACATCAATGCCCTCCCCCCAGGAATGCAAATTATCTAAGCGTGATGCCCGTTTGATGTCCTTTCTTCCTCCAAGTCGTCAAGTACAACTGTCTGGAATTGAGATCTACAGTCGTAGCCGCATGCATACATACACAACACGACACCCATGAATAAACCAGAAGATGACGGCCGGCCGTAAGGAGATGGTGATTGTGGCTAGAATCCCTGTGACTCGACTCGACCCCCAGCCGGCACGGCCCACTCCGATACACCCATTAAAAGCTCCAGTATTAATTTTCATCCTAGTATCTATTGTACCGTTTATGAGGTGGCTTCGTGGTAGGACTTGTAGGCACCATCGATGAGTGAGGAGGCGAAATTTCACATGGTCCATCCATTTTGAGATGTAGGGAGGGCTCTCCGACGATGATGCATCCTTCCCAGAGAGATTGGAACTGTCTTCCGAATCTACTAACACCCTATCAGCTTTTACTTGTGTTAGAGAACAAGGCACAATGCACCCTCGACGTTCTGGTTCTCCATCAATTCCCAGCGATAACCCTGATAAATCGGGACTTGGTGGAACGACGTTGAAGACTTCACCACAATGCTCAGTCCATTGACATGGACAGAGATCAGCATGGCCTGTTGAACCCCAGGGAGGCACATAAATCGAATACGGTTCCCCTGTAAACCAATAATTTGGGTGCACAATCCTGTAGAGTACTATCTAGAGAGTGCACATACGATTCTTTGGTGGAGGCCCAGTTTTTTCGACAGGTACGGTACAGGCAGCGCATTAGAGTGTCGATGATTTAGTTCAATGATGGCCGAGTCGATCGGTCGTGATCCCGGTAGCATTCTAAGACTTGCAAACCGAAGGAAAGTCACGTCCTCGTTCGATGGTTTAAAGGGAGGCCGATGATCCAGTATAGCACGGATAAGCTGTGCCTCTCTGGAGAGTTCGTGGTAGGGCACCTTGTCAAACAAGATCTACAGTGCATCGACGATTACAAGCTAGACACAAGCACAGCGTATGACGAGATCCCACCTCAATGCAAGTGCATGCGTATGCATATATGTCTGTCTCCATAGTTCTAGTCCTTCATCGAGAAGTTCGGGAGCCAGAAATCGGAGTGACCCGCCGAAGTCGATGTCGTATAGCCAGTAGGTCCCCCGTCGAGAATATAGACAGTCCAAAATCACAAATACTCCCTCTTCCTTCCGCATCGATCAGCACGTTCCGCTAAGCATATCAATTCATCAGCAAAGCATCACCACTCCGTGTACTCAACCATACCCCTTTAAGGTCGCCATGTATAATTCGAGGCTTGTATTCATGCAAGTATTGTAATCCCAGTGCAACGTCCGCACACTGGAAAGATCAAGCTCAGTTCAGGAATGCGCCCCATATTCGGGTGAAAGTATATCGATGTGAACGCACGATAATCTCTCGATTGATGCTTGGATTCTTCGCTAGAAAGCTTAAGACATCACCGTGAAGGTACGAGACTGAAACAAGACCAGGCCCATCAGGCTCTTCAGTGTGACCTAACAATCTCACCACGTTCTCGTGATGCAATTGGGCCTATACTCGCATTTCTACATGCAGATGCTACACCTATTGTGAACAGAAGATTCACGGTGGAACTGTCAAATAAAATTACCTTGAGGAGTTTCCGTTTGATTATGGACTCATCCGTATACGAAGCATGAAGCACCTTGAGGGCAACCTAGGGAATCGCTTGTGAGCACAGGCCCCTCCGTGAGCCATCAACTGAAAAGAGCACCTGAGTTCGATGAGGGTCGTCAGAGGTGGTAGAGATCAAGCTGCCCTCCAGACCGAGTACCCTCCTCTGGCCATGGGTGTTGAGCCTAAACGAACAATACGGCCAGTCAAGTTGGGAGTTTCGAAGGGACTGGCTTGGGGATTGGGAAATGGTGGGCTGGCATGTGGGTCTTGTCCCGGAGCTTCTGCAGAAGGAGCCGTAATCATAACACCTTGTAGAATGAACGTGCTCGTCTATTCCGTAGAGCTCGTTAGGACACAGAGTCGGAGAGTAGAGTTGAAGATGGATTCATGGGTTACACCGGTCTCCTCTCATCGGTTCGGCCAGACAAGGAGTTCCTAGTTCGGGATATTGAACGACGATGCGGATCGTATGGTGTCGTGGATCCGACAGGCTTTGAGGCGAGTACATTGGAGCGGCCGATTTCGCGAACTCGAGGCGGTTCACTAGCATTCATCTCAGCGTCGGCTGCAGCGGAAGGCACAGCACCACTCGCATTGGGCGACTGCATTGGGCGAGGCCGTTGGAGACGTTCCTCCGGTGGAGTTGGTGCTGAGCCAATATGTTCTATTTTCCCTTTCGTGTTTGCTAGGGTTGAATCGGCTGGTTGAGACGGGGAAGCCGACTCGTTTTTCCATCTCTCCGGGTCCGTGAGTGAGATCTTATTCGCGTTAGGGTACTGGATAGCAAATTGGCGCCGCACGAATTCTATAGTGGCCCGGCGGGTTGCGAAATAATGGGGGGCGCTCTCGATCCAGTCTGGTGAGGGCGGTTTGACCCAAGATCCCCCGAAGCCTTGATAAAGCATTCCGAAGTTGATGCAAGTGCACCACCAAGAGACGCCATAAGTATCCAAGTAGGGTACATTAATATTATTGAAAAGGCCTAGGGCGTGACGGAAATTCAGAGTAGCAAATGTGGTGGCCATGGTGTAATTCTTTGTTGGCTCCTGAGCATCGAGAGGTCGGAGGAGAATTGGATTGTAGCCGGGATGCTATTGGACCTCTCCGCCTGCAACCAGACAATTAGCACCCTCTGGTTCTGGATGTGGACACTCATGACCAGACACTTGCGCTGGAAGTTCATTCAGTCGCCTGGAAGCAAGGACATGATAAACTATGCCAACCGCCACGTCCAGGTAACACATGATCTCTCGGACATCCCCTGATATAAATGCACGCAGCCTACCAAAAATCTCCGTTATTATGCCGCTGCACATATTCAACAGGATGGCTTACGCAGAGTCAGGAGAGGTAACCTCCCTATAGAAGTCAGGGAACTTCAAGTCGACCAGAATGTGCGTTGTGGAAGCTAATGCATGAATGTTGGGCACCGCATCCCGAGCGAAGACCCACTACTGGGCACAGGATGCTCGAAATTTGGACTGAGCATAGGGCACGAGCCAGGGCCCAAGGGGCTGGCGGCGCTGTTGCCACTGTAGTATAACAAATGGCTCATCGAATCGTCATGTTCTCCTATCGTGTGGATGATACGGACGCCTAGGTGAATGAATAATGAGGAAAGCCGACGCCCAGATCCGCACGCTATATGACAAGGTTGACAGCCATCACAACACAAGCCAACGCTACATAGGGTGAAAATCTCTCTCGTACACATGACATGCTCGGTATCAACAACCGGGCTCTCGAGACGACGTCGTCATCACTTCTCACCTATCCTAGCACACTTCCAAAATACGCCAAGGAATCTGGGGTATCAAAATAAAGCATTCAGAGATAAAGACATACACCCCTCTAAGAGCATAGCGAAGAAGAAAAAACTGACCCGTCCTTGTTCCTATCAACGATACTACGCGCGACTGCTCGCGCGCAAGTGCATGCGCATATAGTGAGCAAAAGAACGAATAGGAGTGATTGGAAGTTAAACAGTGCAGACTACAACATCACCACTCCATAAGTCATCAACGCAGATACACGGGAAATAGATCAAGGACTTCTCACCATCGTCGCCTTTCGAGCTACACGGACGCGAAATCGACTCAACACCTAGTATTTGGTTCCGCCGCACATTCGCTTCATCTGGGAGATCGAGCTCTCTCTCCGGATCCAGCTAGGCGCCTTGTTTGAGTCTATGTCGAGAACCCTAATGTCCGAGGTATCACATATTAATTTACAGCATCAAAGTACTGGATACAACAAATACAAATAGGTATCTATTTCGTTCGCGTGGCCTGTTTTCCATTCTCCTTGCCTTGACCATATATCGATGACGTGGATCGTTGCGCGGTTCGCTGTACGACCGAAGTGCCGTCCCGGAATTGCGCACGGAATAGTACATTCGCGTTAGTAAAAAGTCCCTCCTTGAGACTGACCACGATGAACTGGGAGCCCTTGAATCGATTCTTGAACAACTGCCCGATGTGTTGAGTGTGAGAGAGATCGAGGGCCGCATCGATCTCATCGAGGATGTACATCGGGGCGGGTTTAAACTGAAGGAACGCCATAATTAATGACAGGGCGATAAGAGAGCTGAAGAGACAATGCTTCAGAAGTCTCATCAGAAGAATTGAGACGACGATGGACTTGCCGTTGACCGCCGCTGAGCTCCGTCAAACTTGGCTTCCAGACGCTGCCGAGTTGTACTTTTACCTCAAGGCCTTGCATGACCTCCAGCCCTTCTGGTGGCTGGAGTTTGGCAAAATTTCCAGGCAAGAGCTCGGCGAATATGCCACCAAAATCACCGTTAACCTTTTCCCACGTCGTTTGCAAGGCCTCTCGTTTGTGTCGCTCGAGTTCCGCGATGGTATCTTCGATCTTCGCCTTGTCTCCCATTACAGTGGAGAGCATAGAGAGAAGTTCCACCTCCTTCTTTTCGACGCTGAAGAAATAATGAGTTCCTATCGAAACGTGCAAACTCGGTTTATCATCCGGCGTACCTTTCGATCATACCCATGACTTTTGGATTGATGGTTTTCTTCATGCCCTTCAGCTGGTCTTCAAGTTCTCTAGCAGTCTCCTTCTCTTGAGCGACGTCACGCTTCGAAAAGTCGTACGCAGAGCCCGCTTTGCCGAAGACGCTGGAATTCAATGTCAATCGCAAAACCCCTCGAACTTAGCGAATTGTGTGACGCACGGCTTCTCACTTTCAATCCACGGATTGCCCTTCTCGAGAACAGCCACTGCATTCAGGGCGGCCGACCGTTCCTTTTGGAGGCCTGTTACACTATGCTCGGCCTCTTTGATCGTGAGCCGTGCATCAGCAGCCGCCTGGCGCTTTTCTTTGATAGCGCGATCGAGATCTTGCAATTCGTCGTCAAACCGCGTGAGATCTGCTCGTTCTTTCTTCAGTTTTGCTTCGACTTCGTCATGGGACGCCTTCCACGAGCATATCAACGAAGGCAAATTAATCGAAACGGATCACCGTACCTGTTGTGCCTCTTGCTCCTTCGCCAAAGCCTCGATTTCCTTGACAATAACGGCAACGCTGTTCTTTGCTTCTTGTACATACTGTGCTGAAGATTCGATATCCATCTCCGTTTGTTCTATATAGCCAAATCTAACGTTAGAAAGCGCGCGCCTCAAATCAATAACAGCGAGTCACCGACCTAGCTCCAGCGAGGCGGTCTGAAGTTCCCTTTGTAGAATCTTGAGCGAAGCCGCTTGCTTCAAGAGCCTGGCCTTTTGTTTGACAATCTCTCCCCGCACTTCGTTGAGTTTTGAATCCCTGTTGTTCTTGAAATCGTCCATGTCTCGTTCGAATTTCTTGCAATCGTCTTTGGCTTCCCGCTGTTTCTTCTTGGCTGCTTCGACGGTGTTCTTCAATTCGGCGAACGTTTTCTTGAGGACTTCAACTTCCGCACCGATCTACGCAAACGTTAGCGAACGCAAACCAAGACCCTTGTCTGACGAAAGAAACGAATTTTACGTACTCTTGCGGCGTTACTACCGCCAACTTGTTGTTCCAAGAGTCCATGTTCGTGACTCTTAATTTCAAGCTCGCGCTCCAAGCGCTTCCACAGATCCCTCGCTTCCTTAACGGAAGCTTCTTCTTTCTCGATATGCCGAAGAACTGCGTTGGCTTGAGCAAGTTTAGCCTCCGCCTTGTTCAGCTCCTGCACTTTGAGGAGTGTTCCGCTACCACTGGGGGCACTACCACCACTGAGGAGACCAGCGGGGTCATATATGTCGCCTTGAATGGTGACTGACTTGAGCATTATCGCCTTGTTGAAGGTGATTGCTTTCGCGGACTCGGCGTCATCGCAAATCATCGTATCACCAAATACGTATGCGATCGCCGGAGAGATCTCTTCGGCATACCCAACTAGGGACAGCGCAAGATGCGCCTTTCCGGGGGCGATCTTGGACGCTGCCATAAGTTTCTGCAATAAAGAATATAAAGGTCGGGGCTTAAGGAATGCGACAGAAACGTACCTCTGCAGAAGCTCTGAATGCATTGATCCTGTTCAGCGGGATGATGGTTACTCGTTTCTTGAGGTTCCCTTTGTTGAGTAATTGCGTGCCGACTGTCTCATCTTCGACAACGACGTTGTACAATTTGCCACCAGCTGAAACCTCCAAGGCGGTAGAATACGTGCGTGATTCTTCGGATAGATCTACGAGAGAAGCGACGAGTCCCTTGACCTTGGAGCGATCGAAATTTGGTGCGGGGTCCGTGTAAGAGAATTCAAGATTCCCCATTTGTGACTTGAGCGCATCGCGCTCCTAGGAATTGTTGCCCACATGAGAAAGACGAACAAAGAACGCGGAGCGTAGCACACCTCGATCAAAATGCGGACTGCGTCGCGTACTTCCCGTGCGCGGGTCATAGCAGCATCATCCTTGTCCGCGTTCCACCCGGTTCCTTCAAGCTGTCGTTTGAGAGTCTCGATGTCCTTCTCGCCGATTTCGAGAGATCTTGTGGCTTCGCTGGCTTCCTTTTCGACACCTTTCCATCTGAGTTCCTTCTCCTTTATCTCCTTTTCGACCATTCCCATACGCATGCGAGTTTGTTCCTCCTCGGTCGACGCAGCTGCGAGGCGTGTCTTGGCGTCTGCGACCTGTCCAAGATACCCTCCAGCGGTTGATGCGTTTGAGTTGGAAGAGAGACCGGTTACGAGGGTCTGGAGAAGCTCTTCTGAGCTCGCGACTTCGTTGAGGATTTGTGTGTGTATTTGCTTTTGCTCGCCGTACGAAGTCGTCAGACTGGCCACGTCCGTGCGCTTCGCTTCTAGAGATTGGTTCAACTGGGTAGGGCGTATTAGCACACCTGAAATCTAGAAAAGGCGGTGAAGAAATCCGACAGCGGATAGACGGACCTCCTTCAGACTCTGTTCCAGAGTCTTGACCTTCTTCTGCTCGTCGACGATCGTCCCTTCTTTGATCTCGAGCTGCGTCGCGAGTCTCGTCACTTCCTTGAGGTAAGAACTGAGCTCCTCCTCCAACCCCTTGAGCTTTCCTCCCTTCGCTAATTCCTTATCCCGTTTCTTCTCGATCCTCCCGCGCTCCTTCTCCGCTTCGGCGCCTCTCGCTCTCGCTCATCCACCTCCCGCTGAGCGTCAACCATCACTGCTTTCTTATCCTGGATCTGGGCGTCTTTCTTGACTGCACGTGCGTTAGCCTCGGTCCAGTCATGCGCCCGCAAGAACCGTGCGAGACGCTCAAGTTCGGATGATGTTTTCTGGAATGTTAGGTACGATCGTTTTTGCTCGCGAAGTTTATCGAGCTTGGGTGTTATCTCCTCTTGAAGCAGCTGTTTGCCACTAGAACACATTAGGGTTGAGTTAGACGTGTTACTCGCGGTCGGGAGAGGGCCGGGACCATACCGAAGTGATTTCCTCCACACGCTTCTCCTTCTTTCCCATAGTCCGCTTCGCCTTTTCCTTACGCTCCTCGAACATTCGCGTCCCAGCCGCTTCTTCCATCATACCCAGAATCTCCTGGGGCCGCATATTTAGGACCTATATTGACCAGAGTGGTCAAGCGGCAGTATTGTCAGTGCTCAGATTGAAACGAAAGAGCGATGAAACAAACAATACCTTTGTGATTCTACCCTGCATAATAACAAAGTTGGGTTATTGATGTTCAGCTGGACAGATTGGAGGAGGCTGAGAACGGCTTGCTGTTGGACTTTATGCCCGTTTAAGATATACTTTGTGATGTTCGGGAGTGCTATCTGGGAAAAGTAAGCAGAGAAGACAGAATAGGCGTTGGATCAGAATCTCGATATCCAATAAATAAATTAACGTGGGGAATCACCTGTCGCGTGAGAGTTATCTGCTTACTGTTCTCAAGTCCTGCAGGACTAGTGCTCCGATCCGAATTATCGAAGACGACGGTGACGCTAGCCTTGGTTATCCCCGCCTGGCCGCGCTTATATATGAGATCTTGTTGATTTTGAGCTCGCATCTGTGTACCTCACGGAAGATTCATCATGGATCCCCATTAGTCGTCAGGAACGTCGCTAAGGTTGGTTTGGGCACCTGCCTGCTGCATGTTTGTGATTCCGAGGACGAAACATATAGCATCCAGAATGTTGGATTTCCCGGAACCATTTAGCCCGGTTATCGCGTTGAACGAGGCATCCCAGCCCGTGATTGTCGTGCGGACAGGATAGGATTTGAAGCCTGAACGAAAGGGGAAACGGGCATACGAGAAGAAAAATGGGCCAGTATTAGCTTGTGGACATGATCCAGAAGGAATGGAAAAGAAGGAGAAGTAGGGGCATGTGGCGCGCAACAGAACCAATCCGAGCAGTGAAAACCTTCCCAGCAGATCACTCCCGGTCGTGCGACAACACGCGACGCGTTGAACTCTGGCATAGCGAGAACCAAAATAGAAATAGACGCGTACCCTCGAGCACTAACTCCTCTATACGCATCTCGCTCACCCGAGTGTCGTGTTCAACCGAATTCGGATCCGTGAAACTGCGTCGGCGTAAACAATTGCCACCCTAAACAGGCCAAATACTCGAACCCGAACGCCGACTGCGCATCGGGATCTTGCCAAGATCTAGTGCTTCACTCCTTAATTCTCTCGCCGCTTACAGGAAGGATGCCTGGAAGCCGAAAATGACTATACTGTCCCACCCCCGTGAGCTCTATTACCACTTTGAGGCGGAATTCACGGATTTTCGGACGAAATTTTGGCGAAACGTAGATCCAGTTCACGGATTTTGGGTGAAAAAATCCGGCAAACGTAGGTGCTCCGCTCACGGATTTTGGGGGGTGTCCTAGTGAAACGTAGATCCACATTCCAGAATCTGTGGCGATGTCCTTAAGTGGCTGGGTGGTTGAGTCTGTGCGGGCTGGCTGCAAACCTTTTGAGCCCCTTGGTTCCACTCGCTCCCAGTGCAATTTTTAGCCTCCGGCTGTCTCCGGATCTGCCTAACGTTACAGTTCCTCAAATCTCGAATATTGTCGTTCAGTTGTATTGGACTGAGGAGTTCTTCGAATCCGGAACTACTTTGCAAGAACGGTGGCAACTTCTTCGACGATAATCATCTGGCCACAAGCGCTTCGCATTGATCACTGCTAGCTTATTTGTTTGTCTACTGGGTTGGATGCCCCCGTTCAACGATGATGGCTCGCTTGTTCTCACAGGCACTGCCAATACCATGCTGGGCAAGGTCACTCGCAATCAGGGCCACATTTTAAGGGCCATCAAGGAGCTCGGTCAGAAAAAAAAGAGACTTTGACGCTCAAAATTGGATGCCAACGACGATGCTGACAAAGATGAGAGTGGCGAGGATTCGGATTGGGGCCTGGCAGCTGGGGAGGATGCTAAGCTCATGGGAGGCGCCGGAAACCCATTACTGCAAAAAAGAAAGACCCGAGTTAGGCACTCAATTGAAAAAGCCATCTGTGTTGCCGATTGAGCTAAGGTACTAGATACGATAGACCCATCTTCCATTTTTGGCAATGCTTCGCCGTCGTCGGAGTGTAACAATGAACAAACAAGCAGTGAACTTCGGCACCAAACAAGCTGCGCTCCATTCATGCGAATTCCTTTTCCCAAGTGGAATTGACATCTCAGCCGAGTCATTCACCCTTACGTGGGAAGTCACCAAATAAGGGCAGTGCAGTCATGTGATTTATATGGTACCTTATTTTTCAATTGCAAGCACATAGAGCGCTAATCCTGGGGGTCCCCACTTCTGCTGGTTGAGAGCTGGCCAGGCTCGAGGGAAAAAAATGCCATGGAGTTGCCTCGAGAATCGTGAGAATGAGGGAAGAAATATTACACATTGAGGTTAATTGATGGCCTAGGAAATGACACTTTCAAATTGAGCCAGGCGAGCCAATCAACTTGCCAGTTCGTCAGTGGTGTTCACGAGCTCTTTATGGCCAGTGAACTGAAATTTTTGGGTGTCACACGACCCCCTGAAGTGGTCAAATTGTGTCACATGCGAACCTACGATCGAAATGGGAGCGTAATGCCCTGCGGGTGGTTGGTCCCGTCGGAAATGCGGGCCGGCTTCGTTCGGCATTCCGTTTTGTCGATGATGATGATGAATAAGAATGGTCGTGGGTTATCGTTCCATACGCCTATTTCCCCTCGTTTGACATGAGTGGCCTCGTCAAGTCGAATGCTCTCACAAAGGACCAGGCTCTCCCTCTTCCTCAAGATGCCATGACCCGAAATCCTTCGAGAGGGACCACGTATGACTTGCAATCTGCTTCACGCATTCGGGTGGCTGCAACAGCCGAACTACGCACTGCAATCGAGCCCCTCGAATTACAGGATGTGCCTCAACCTGCACCGATGTCGAAAGCCATGCTCAATAAAGAACGAATGTATTTCGTTGCGATGTGTTTCCCTCTGTTTCTCGCCGGGTGGAACGAGTGAGTCTTTTTTCTTACTGCCCGTCCGTGATCAATAGATTATCCCCATGGGTTGACTATGTAGTGCGAGTGCTGGTCCACTTTTGCCCCGGATGCAGGCCACATATCATGTTAGTAGAGTTAAGATGCGTCTCAACTCTTGAGCCTGAGCCCAAATACCTTCAGGTTGGTTATGCTGTTGTCTCCTTAATATTCATCAGCAATTGTGTGGTGTGTACACATCCAATGTATTTGGTTCGTGAATGTACGACGCGGTAACACCAAGTCAGGGATGTGTTTCTGCCGCCCTCCTGAATATCTGGTTAACGGATATATTTGGCTTTGGAATCGTGCGTGTTCATGTGGTGCACATTTTCGAGTGACAGGGCACTCTCTCAATGTCCCCCTTACAACCAGGTGATTACTTTTGGTGCCGTGTGTCAATCGGCTGCATACTGTATACAAGCTCCTCAACCTCCCTTCCCTCTCCTGGTTATCTCTTATTGTATTAATGGATTTGGAGAGGCGCTACAAGATGCTCAGTCAAATGGTCTAGTTGCTAGCCTACCAACAAACGCTGTCACCAAGATGAGCATTCTTCATGGCGTGTATGGACTTGGGGCGTTTATATCCCCATTGGTGGCCACACAATTCGCCCAAAAGCATCGATGGACTTTCCACTTCCTCACCTCCCTTGCCGTTTCTCTGATGACGGCCTGTACTCTTGCTTATGTGACGCGGTTCAAATCCCAAGATGGTAGGGATGGTTTTGATTACTTCCCCCTTTTACTGGCTAACGAATAGCTTCGCGGCATAGAACTTCTAGGCGCCATTGGAACAGTCCACACTGAAGAGACACCATCGACATCGGAAGGATCCAAATTGCGGCAGATGATGGAGCTCAAAGTCGTGCACTTGATGGCTTTGTTCATATTCGTGTACGTTGGGGTAGAAGGTAGGTTGAAATCGTGCTTCCTAAGATCGGAGAACATTGATCGTCCCACAATAGTGACGATCGGGGGATGGATCGTCACATTTATAATTCATAAGCGTGGTGGGAGCGCCAGGGCTGGGTATGTATCCAGCGGGTTTTTTGGAGGTTCGTGATCTACTATACACCCTGGAGACCTGGAGATTGATTGAAATGAATTAAATTGGGTTGAAGGCTTGACTATTGGACGCGTAGCCCTGATATGGGTTAACCAAAAGGTGCACACTAACGCCTATATTTTCCTGGCACTCACGCCCTTCATCAGGTTGGGGAGCGTCGCGTACTGTACATCTATGGTCTCCTCTGCATCGCGTACGCCCATCCTTTCATCTTTTCCTGAAATATAACCTCCAGTTCCTTCGATACTTACAGGTTGGAACTCACCATATGGCTTGTGCCATCGCTAATCGAGAATGCCATCGCCGTGGCCTTGATTGGCGCACTGCTCGGTCCTTTCTATCCGATCGTAATGAACGTCGCGTCCGCTTTGATACCAAGACGGTGCGTGCGCACAGATTGGGCAATATGGCATCCTTCATTCCTACTAAATCAAGAGATATAGACTTCTTACGGGATCAATTGGTTGGATAGCAAGGCAAGATATCCACTACCTGCCCTGGTACGTTCCATCAGTTGAACGACGGTCTACTTTAGCCTCGGTCAGACTGGCTCCGCCGCGTTCCCTTTCATTCTTGCTGTCATGGCCCAGAAGGTCCGTGAGCTCGGGGCGTTCGGTCATTAGCGTTTGAGGGTCGTGGTACTAACTTGCAACGGCATGCAGCACGGTGTTCAGGTGCTGCAACCACTGTAGGTTCTTCCTCTTATCTCTTCCCCGTCTCATTGCTATCTAATATCTGACCGTTATGGACACTTTACCTGTCCATAGTATAGTGGCTATGATCGTTTTCCTTTTAGGGATTTGGTTGTTCGTTGCCCCCGTTTCTAGGCGAACCGAATGAAAACCAATGACGCTAGAATAGAGGTGTACCAACGTGTAACATCTGCTGTACTATGTAGAATATCATCTGAGCTGGACTCTTGGACGCGAAACGCAAGGCGGAGTCGCGGACACTACATTCAGGCGGAAGTTTCCGGGCCAAGTTATCAATGGCGCCCGCACTCCCCGTATCTTTAGCACCCCATGTCGTTGTTCACACATCTTCTGACGTAGATGACCTACTTTCTTCGCGCTCGCTACCCCCTCTTCATGAACTTTCCACTCTTTCACTCCTTTACTCAAGGTGCAAAATAATGAAGCTTTCCAATCTGTCAAGTTCACTAACTTTAGTTCCCAAGTCTCGACGCGCACTACAGGCTTGTCGCCCGTGCAGCACGCCAATTTCAACCTCAGATTCTCAGCCCTCTCAGATGTTGAGGCTGCCTGTCGTGAAGAAGAAGAGAGACGTGCTGGAAGAACTATAGATTGGATAGGCAGCAGAATAGGTCAGCAAGCTGCTTCATGGTTAGAGGACCCGGCGTCTCGGGATCAAGAAAAATGGTGGGACGATATAAAATCGTGTGTTCAGGGGGATAGGACCCCTGTACGAAGCGAAGGATGGAACCATCCAATGGCATGTATGTGTACTCATTCTATTCATAACATTGTGGTACTTACTGAGGCTTTTTTCAGTAATCCTTGCCACCTCGACCTTGGCACCAAATCCACTGCAGGCAATCACGATTCTGCACGCTCGTGCCCCCGATCTCCCACCATGGGTGGATACAAGCATGTATCGCTATACTGTTATCGTTCACCCGAGTCCTTCTAATCTAAATCCTGATGAGTGAGTCTCTCGCCCCTTAGCAATGCGACTTTCCGTTGAATTCCCGGCCCCAGAGCTGTAGCTTTACTTAACGCTGTGAAGAAGCAATTCGGATTAAATACCCATCTATTGCAGCTTCCGTCATTGCGCGAGAATACTACGATATCCATTCCTCCATACTTTCCCCAACTACCCCCATCCGAGAGTTCTCACCCGTATACACCGTCTCGCCCTGGAAGAACTGTGACGTTGGCCATGTCAGAAATGGACGCTCAAAATACTAGTCGGTTTGTTCGCGAGTTTGTCACCATGAGCCTGCTTCCTTGGATGGAACGCTGTGTCACGGAATGGAACGAATCAGTTGGTGAGAATTGCGAATATCCATGTTCATCTTACTGACATATGCGGGTCTCAGTTCTCCTCGTCACGTCGATTGCCCAGACTGTTTTCGTCGACCACTCGTCGCTTCTTCGGAAGCCCTTCACCGTCTCCGGCCCCCATGGCCACATCCTCTGCAGCTTCGACTACTGCAAGTGGAACCAACGGCCATCCGTCGTGGCAATACCGACGACTGGCAGAATTCGCCACTATCTTGGGTGACTATAAACTTGCCACTGCCGTATGGGACTCCCTTCGGAAGGAGTCTAACTCAGGGACAGATGTTCTGCCTTTATTGTTGGCCCCGTCGACCTCTCTAGCCTCCTATGCTGCAACATCTTTAGCCCCGCTGGGCTTGTCGGAGCCTGGCGTCCCTGCATCAGCGCAGCTCCGAGCGATGGTGTATGCGGTAAGATGGGAACTCGGCATTCAAAACTTCGCAGAGATCCAGGGTGAGCGATGGCTGGCTTGGGCTGCAGGCCTGGTATGTTTCCAGTCTTTGACGTGAAGACAGCATCCAAACTGAAGACTTCTCAAGGCTGAGGAGCCTTCATCTGCATTATTACTTGCGCGTGCCGCATCGATTAGTTTCCATCGAGGGGCGAGACGACGGGCTGCATTATGGTTTGCAGTCGCTGCGCGGAGGCTGGAAAGGAGCGGCATTGTACCTGACTTCTTCTTCTGTTGACTCTTACGTGCGATTGACCTGTCTCCGGCCCACAGAAAGCTCTCACGATATACTTGCTTGAAAGGCCAATGAAGCTCTGTCCTTTTCAAAAGATCATTCGTTCTCCCCTTCATTCTACGACATTGAAGGGCCCAAGTTGCACACTGGTTTTAATGGGATCAAGCCGTTCCTTCATCACTCGATGGTAAGCACGTGCCCAGTCCAGGGTTGTCTTCAATAATGGACTGGATAAATTGTAAAGGGCGATTAAAGTATTCTACCGGTGATACGGCTGGGGCTGTCCGACAGTTTTCTGGTCTCCTCCGGTCCCCTAATGCCGCTGATAACATACTTGAAAGCGACAAGATGTTCCTGGAGGACTTCCGTGCCGCATGCCAGGTCTGCTTATTTTGATTCTCCGCTACTCACATTCATGGGAACTGAATCACATTCCTGTAGCATCTTGTGTCTACTAAAGCAGACGATAGGTCCCTCGATGACTTGGATATTCCTCTATGCTTCTGCCAAGCAACGCAGACTCGTCTCAGACTTGGGGTCGAACCACGTGATGATCTTGCAGAATGGGAGGGTGTGGAAGACTATTGGAACAAGTTTCTGAAACTCCGTGGCGATCATGCCCACCTGGATACTCGACAAAGTGCACAAGTTGGAGGTCAGGATCCTATCGTCCTTTATGATTCCGGCCCAAACCAATGACCTTTCCTTTGTCAGAGCCATTTTGGGTGGACTTGTCGTTGATAAATCCAATAGAGGCAGACGTCACATTGACCGATTTTACGGTCATAGCAGAGAGTCTGGTCAACGGTCTTCCCATTGCAGAAATTGTCACCATAGAAACCATTGGGACTGTCTCGCTTCGACCCAAGGAACACGCAATGGTATTATATATCTGCCAACTTCGTATCATAAGGTTCATTGTTATTCGCAGGTGTCGATCCGAGTGACGCCACATCTACAGACAACGATCAAATTCACTCACGCTTCATACACATTTTTATCTCTTGTTCCCACATCAGAAAGCCTTGCCTTCCAGGCAAGCGCCTCAACGATACAGCAGCCCAACGCCGAGGCAAAGTCCACGCTGAGGATGCCTTTCTGGAAATGCCGGTCCGAAAACGACTAGGAAAACTCGAGGTTCATTTGGATGATGGGGTGCACTTTGAGGACGATGTGCTCGGGTTTTTAATGGCGAAACCCGAAGAGAAGTCCTTAAGATAACGAATTCTGGAAATTCAGACGCGAGTGATCTGTGGCTCCTATTTCCTCCTGGTGGTTCCGTATGCGTCGAGGACAAGTCAGAAGCATCCCTTGTCAATGGTGAGACTATAGAATGCCATCGTGACGATGTGACGGCTGATTGCGACTTGTCAGGTCGTACACCGATGACAGAGAGCTTAGACCGGCCTGTACCACATCATTTGGAGAATGTAACCCTTCAACCGGGTCAAACCTTCGATTGCCCTCTTCTCTTCTGCCATCAAGGCAACGGCTCTGTGACATTATCGATCCTTGTAGTCTTTCGCGAGGTTCGTCCAAGGCCTGGTGTGTTGCCTCCGAGCCTAATGATATGTGTCGATCCCCATCAGAGCGAGGATGCCAGTACTTTCTATGCATCTCGTGCTCAACGAGTTACTTGGGTCGAGTCTTTACTGACGTTGAACACCTCGATTCTCCCCAGCATATCATCAGAGTTTCCCTACGCAATCACATTGGAGGTCAGACCTCATCTTCTGATGGAGGTCCATCTTCTTGACACTAGAAATAGGTTCAAAATGCAGGCGCGAGGAGTGATGTGAAAGTCACTCAAATTGGTGTTGTCAGTCCTCTGTGGAATTTGGCACCAGAAGGGCCCTTGTACGTTCCATAATTTCTAGGCGATTTGGAGTATCTTCATACCCTCAATAGCGATCGTGGCCTAGAACGAATTCCACATCTTCAATCTGTCCGAACATTTTTCAAGGTCAAACTGGCATCCGATTTCGATCCTGATGCTCTATCCAAGCCCATCGAAGATTTGGCATCCGCTCTTACCGAAGTGGTGAACGGGCGAACTCGGAATGTACAACGCTCTCAGATAAATATTGCACTGCGTACGAGTCTTTTCACTGAAGTACGTCGAAGGCACTCTTACGTTTGAATCGAGCTAATATCCCTGCAGGAGGGCAGTCAGCTGTCTACTAGTCATCTCCACTTTTCTTGTTCTTTTCGTCGGACTCGACTACTACAGGTGCTGGCGGCTCAATTTCCGTCGATTCCTTCGACCGACTATCCCTCTATATTTCCTCTATACACTATGCATGATGTGGATCTCATCCTCTTATGGGAGATACCTTCTGAACACCGGTTTGGACTTTGCGCAATTACCGACTTGATCGTTGGACCGCGGCATGGTGCCCTTCAGAATCTGCTTGCCGAAGCCCGGCATGATGGTGGGGGCCGTACCATGTACGCTGAGACAAACAGAGAGCGAGGTACTCTACTGGAATCTATTCGAACCTGTGACTGGAATGTCGATGATGATCCAATCGCTGTGCATGTCGAAGGGCCTCGTCGAGTCACTCACGACTTTGGAAATGGGTGAGCTCGGACAATCTTGAAACATATAGTCCTATGATTCCAGCGAATTCCAACAGGCCGTGTGCAATACCCATCGAGTTCCTTGTACATAATTATTCACTCGACCTTGCATCTCGATTCACTCTCCGATTGCAAAGTCCATCGACTGGGTATGTGATATACATTTCTGTTTGACAGGTTTCTCCTATTAACATTTGTCAACCAGCCGCATCAGGTATATTGGGAATATGACACGGCACGGTTTAATTCCGCCCTCGTCACGAGATATTGTGTGTGCAAAAGTGTTGGTACTAGGACCTGGCCTGTATGAAATCCCGGGTTGGAAGCTTGAAGTAGAAGTAGGGAAGGATCGGGGGAAGAGATGGGAGCGATTCGATCAGGCAGTTGGTGCGCGATGGGTAGTGGAGGTGTCGAGCTCGTTAGAACCACAGCTCATTTAAGGAAATTGTTACTACTAATTTTGGAGCGCACTACTATAGAATTGAGGCAAGTCCCGAACAAATCAACATAAAACAAAACTTGCTAAATCATATCCCGTCTCATCCAACGTTCCTTCCATGTCCCTAGCTGACCTTCTTGTCTCCTCTATTCCCAATCCCCTCCCCTACTTCCTCACCCACTATGTGAAGGGCGTCACCCCACTCTCTAGTACCCCAGTCGTCTTCTCCGCTTTAGCCATGTACCTCACGACTATCTTCTCCATCCGTGCCCTCATGAAAAACCATGCCCCCTTCAAGCTTACTTTCTTCTTCCAGGCGCACAACCTGATTCTTACTGCAGGCAGCGGCCTTTTGTTGGCCCTCATCGCTGAGGAAATTGTGCCTATCTGGTGGCAGCACGGATTCTTCGATGCTATTTGCAATTCCCGGTCTTGGACTCCAGTGCGCATCTTCTCAACTCCCCCTCCCATTTGCCCGTGCTGTCGATGTTCATTTCGGTTGCCTCATACAGCGGCTCGAATTTTACTATCTGATTAACTACTACATCAAAGCAAGTATCCCCCGGGGGTCCTCTCATTATCTGATTACTGATCTCCCTACGTCTTCCCTGCAGTATGTAGAGCTCATCGATACTATCTTCCTCGCCCTGAAGAAAAAGCCACTGGGTTTGGTATTTTTTCCATATGACAAATACAAGGATTTTAAAATTTTTCATAGCTTTCTTGCACGTGTTCCATCATTCTGCGACCGCGCTGCTATGCTATACTCAGCTTAATGGAAGGACGAGTGTGGTATGTGTTTTCAATGTTATCGCTGCTCCGACTTTGGGCCTAAATGTCCCGCCCCTCAGTCTTGGGTTCCCATCGTGCTCAATCTTATGGTCCATGTGCTTATGTGTATGTACTGCTTCTTGGCTTTCTTGGCTTCGATGGTTAATTGACCTCATTGTTCATTAGACTATTACTACTTCGCGACGGCTGGGGGTGCCAAGATCTGGGTTCGTCATTTCTCTGCCGTGGGTGTAATTTAGTCCCATGCGCTAATCCTTTCTTTTTTCTATCCACCTAGTGGAAGAAATACCTGACGACGATGCAAATCACCCAATTCGTGATCGATTTGTGTATTGTGTACTTCGCTGGTGAGTATGCCTTCAGCCATCAGCCCCAAGGTTTTTGCACTGACGAGGTGGTATGTTGGATAGTATGGCAACGATTGAACCATGCAGGTTACCTAAACCTCCCTTACGTTGAGGACTGTGCGGGGACGGACGGGGCAGCGGCATTCGGATCTCTTATCCTGACTTCATATCTCTTCCTCTTCGTGGACTTCTACTTCCGTACGTACAAGTCGGCTCCGAAGGGTGCTACCGGGAAAGCCAAGTTAGCCAACGGAAACGGGGTGAGCGGGGTGCACCACAAGTCATCATAAACCGCGTCGATCGATTGCAAGGGATGGTGCATTTTCGCTTGGTCGGTCGATCGTGGCGCCGTGATGAGGCGTGTGCGAGTACATTAGCTTTGGATAGTATTGATATTGGTGATGATAGGTGATATCCGTTGAGGTTTATTGCTGTCGTGTTAGTTATCGTGCGGCTAGCTGGGAACCTTCAGGGCGGGGAGGGGGATACCTCGTTGTTCGGACCTTGGATATATGTTTCTTTTTTTTCTTTTCTTGTTCTCTCTCTTTGCTCTTACCTATTTTTCTTACAGTAATGCTCTATATTTATTATCCAAACGAATGTGCAACCACACGACGATGAGATGGCGGTCTGATAACTGGGAGAGGGTAATTCGGCTCCCTTTGAAAGCAGTGTTACCCGGCCAGATGTCATTGATTTTCAGGATCATTCTTTCCGCATTCAGCTCCAGCTACAGTACCCCAAATGAGGCAAAGGATTAAGTACCCATTGTACCACCCAATACAAACCTTTGGGACCCGATTGCAGAGTACGTACCCACTCATTGTAGTCGCCCAAAGGGTTTGGCGCTCCCTTCATCAGAATTACAGGAAATTGGAGGGCATTTGAAAGTTTTTTGTCCCTGCCCTTGGGCTTGATTGATTTTCCAGGCGCCCGCCCCCTTGGAGCTTCACGTGACACCAACCAGATGTCGCCTGTTTTGCAGCGCCCTCTCATTAATATTGCCACTGCTTCACTCTCCCGTACTGTACGTATCATACGGGTCCACTTTCCTCTATTCGTCCCCTGAGGGTTTCCCACTGTTTTGCGACCTCTGTCATCGGTATTTCGTCATTCTCACCGCCTCGTTTCCTTTGCTACAAATACGGTCAATAACGTATTATTTGCCAAGATATTACTTGTACGTAGCATATGTCAGCTTAATGGGGTAGTAGTGGTGCCTCCTGCTGATGACACAGAGAATCAGAAATAGGCATCCGGGACGGGTTACCAAATTTAACTCACACCACATTCTGGCGCAGCATGGTGCTCTCTCTTTAGTTTCAGTCATATACATATATATAAACGAGCTTATATAGATAGTCTCTCGCGTATATATATAGTCTTTGCTGTTGTATATTGATGTGGCTTCGACACATAGAGCCACACTCCACCTGATGGTTGTTCTCAGGATACCGCTTTTTTTTTTTTTTCAATGCGTAGAGCTACTCTTGGCTCGGTCGTACAGTATGTGTCCTGAACCCGTCGCATTAGTTCGGTGTCAAAAAAGAAAAAAACGAAGGTTGAAGCTCTTTGAAATCGTAAGGAGGCTGTAGGGTTGTAGGGCATGCATGATAAGCCACATATTGTATTGTACAGTCGGCTCGGACGCCCTGAGCCAACGTGCAAAAAAAGCTTACAGTATCTATATATGGGTTTGTACATAATTTATCAGGGGATGGTGGTTGGTGCCTCCAGGGTCTGTTCCATCAGAACCAACCCGATAACAGATATATCTTCTTCTGCTTGTATTGAGCACTTACTGGCCGCTTGTTTGCCGAGCCAGCCAGCTGGCTAGCGGCGGAGCCGAGCTTCACGGCCTTGTTTTTCTTGAAAAAACATTTTTATGTGCACAAGGGTATACATGCATACAATGTGTGGATGTGGATGGTACTCTCCTCTCTCTTCCTTCATGGTGTTCAATCCACAATAGCAAACCCAGAGCCCAAGATCCTCGGATCAGCACCAGGATCGAAGCGCCCGCCCGGAATCCTATCGCAGCGCTCGCACTTGCACCAGGTGCCACATACGAGATATTATGTCCCAACTTTGCAAGGAAAGCTGCCGTGCTGTTCGGGTACCCAATAACGTGCTGTGGCACACTCGAATACTCGACCGTCGTTGTTTGAGGAAGTATTTGGTCGTGCAGTCGTGGTTGGTCGATAGCTTGTTCTTCATTTATTTTTGCGACAAATTCAACATAGGCGTGGGGGGCGTGAGCAGGGAAAAAAAAGGGAAATTAGACTATAACATCAGTGGCAGAAAAAGAAACGGAGTACGAACGAGCGCTCAGGCCATGGTCTAAATAATGATGTGCGACCTGGAGATTAGCCGTAATGATGGCGGAGCCTCCAGCAGCGCCAGTTGCGAAGACAAAGTTGCCCTCCGCGTCCTCAGCAATAAGTGGGGAGATCGAGGAAAGAGGGCGCTTTCCGGGTGCGATGTAGTTCGCTGGCGTGGCGATGTACCCGAATGCGTTAGACGAGCCCTAATTTGGCTTGTCCGTCAGAGGCCGTGCATTAGTTCTCTATACGGAAAAATTAACGGGCAAATGGGTGAGGCGAACGTACAGGGGACGAGAAATCATCCTGTTTCAGTCACAAGCGGTACATGAATAACTTGGAGCATAGTCAACAACGCGGGGAAAATACATACCATCTCGTTATTGAGAATCACGCCTGTTTCTGGGACCATCGACCAGTGAACCAAAGTAGAGATTAATAGTACTCGTGAGGCTAAATTGGCAGGCCCCCAAAATGAAACCGAGAAGATCCAACAGAAAATGGGAGATTATCCTCCATACCTGACGACAAGACCATCTTCGTCGGCGGTCACCAGGTGACTCGTTCCATGAGTGGCTAAAACATCATATCCAGAAGGATCATATCGCTAAGAAGGAAAAAAGCATCAAATGAGACTTGAAAAGCACTCGTAATTGTACGTCGAACCACTCAACAGAAGGCGGCCCAGTCGAATTATCGGACAGAGAAGCACGAATCTCGGCTCCAACTTGGGGTGTCAAGAATTCAAGCTCTAGCGTGCTAACGTTGCCGACGAATTTCGGATCGCCCAGTGTTGTTCTTTGACCATAGGCATACTGAGAAAGAGAATTCGAGTCAATTGCTATCATGAGGACCATCGCTAGGAATCATCGAACCTTCATACTCTCGACCAGCCGATGGGCCGTGAGGTTCGAGTCTGATTTGATACCAAGGGCATTATCGTAATACGTGAGGTTGTAGCCATCGAAGATATTCAGAGCAGAGAGTACTGCGGTTCCCGACGACGGCGCGACAGTGGA
Organism: Hydnum rufescens UP504; assembly: GCA_014904985.1. NCBI lineage: Eukaryota > Fungi > Basidiomycota > Agaricomycetes > Cantharellales > Hydnaceae > Hydnum > Hydnum rufescens. Next base: position 191,707 of record MU128928.1, on the reverse strand, counting down.
GGTCAATTTGTAACCGACGATAATGTATGTTAGCAGGTTCACGGATTTCCACCTTGTAATCTATAAAAAATACAGTTGGCGGAGACTCCGGTCAATAATATAATGGATCCTGTAGATCTCGTTCGTACGCACCGTGGAGGTCTTGGAGACTGAGGATACCACGCTGCGCTTTGGAATTCTTAACGGCTCTAACGCTAGCTCGAGCGATCCACGATCTTTTGTTATAGAATACATCAGGTCCATAGGCGGCAATAGCTTCAAGAGTGCGCGCGTAGGTGGGGCGATATGCGGTATCCCCACTCTTCAGAAGGGTGCCGTTCCTGCTATATACGGCCCGGAAACTAGAATCTGCGATTGCACCAGTAAGACTGGGGCTCCTCGTTTAACGGAGCCGTGGTGAAGATACCATTAAGAATGGTTGATCCATACGAGGCTATACCTCCAGCTATCTGCGGCGACACTGGAAAGAAAAACCGATGCAAGGCAATTTGTGAGGTCATAGAGAGCCGAACGTACGAATAAATCCATCCCGCGCGAGCTTGATCGCTGGTTGGAACAGGGTCTTCCACGGTAATTTCCCATAATGTTTGTGTAAATACTCCAAACCGCGTAATTCGCCAGGGACACCAACTGCAAGTCCTCCCACGGTCGACGCATGGGCTGTTACGCGTAGATGAGGTCAATAAACGCGCGTTGCAATCAGAATATGACGCGTAAGAGCGTTCGGCACGAACGATTGGGGTTCTTGGAGTACATGGTCTCGTTTGAGAGCGCAGGCGCAGTCTCCCGAAAGTCGATCATAATGGGCCTGCCCGTGGGGGACCGAACGAGCGCGAATCCACCTCCACCTACGTGGCAGTCCCTCTCGTTAGGGATAGCGTGGGGAGTTTGTCAGAAGATCCACGACTCACCAATCCCTGAGTGATGAGCGGCAACAGTACCGACGCAGAGAACAGTAGCTACCATTGCATCAGCCGCTATTTGGGAATGGCGATGTGGACGGAGTCATGGTATTAGTATTACAGAGGTGGGGGAAAGCCATAAGCAAGTTTTTGGTCGCACCATTTCCACCCAGCTTCAGGATGCCGGCACCTGCATCACTGCACACCTGGGCCTCGCATGCAACAGCCCCATGAGTCTCACGGGCCGCGCGCACGACGACGAACGACGAGAGAAGCGCAAGTATCGCCAAGGGGCGAACAGGAAACATGAAGAGGACAAGAAATCCGTGAGGAGGGCACTGAGAAGGGCACTTTATACGATTCTGTGGGCTAATTGCGATGGCTTCGAGCAATAGAAAGCTCTGATCACATCATGTAGACGAAGTAGATCCAAGTGTCTTCGATATGTCGTCGTGGGAGTGGCACGTCGGCCATAGCCCATTCTGCTCCGAGGACGAGCACCTCTTTCGGACTCTGAGTCTTTCGTTCCCACTTCAAAGGCCAGTGGCTGTGGATGAAGAGGTGCTCATGTGCATGCTTCTCACCCACGTTTAGACAAGAGAATGGCTAGAATCAAACGAGATACGAGCGTGCGAACCCCTCCTAAATTCCCTTCTTCGGATGGCTGATGTTGGTGGAATAAGTTCGCGGCCGGTTCCGATCGATCCTAGTTTACATTAGGGTCTTTCACGATAGCAAAAACAAATGTCAAAATGGTACCCAAAACTACTCAAAATAAATACAGTTGGTCTCCAAACCGGTGTTTTGAGGTTCGTTTTGAGCTCTATCGTGAAACACCCTATTCTTCGGTACATGTTGACCGATAGACCTGTATGTGTTGTATACTTGATTTGTACCCCGTCCCGCGGACACTAGCATGATCCCAACAGCAGAAACACATCGGTATTCGACCTCCCACAGTCAATGCGGGGCGTGGAACCTTGCATGGCTCTCACCGGTTTTATGTGAGAAATGACAAGAACAACCTTCAAGAACATTTTTTCCAGTCGATGAGTCCCACTCGGCGAAGCGGGCCTCGTTTCCGTTGATGAGGGCTCAACGCCGGGACAAAGGGACCGGGAAAGATACGGAAGGTGCCAGCGTTTTGCGGAAAGTACTTTGACAATATCTCATTGAATATTGAATGTTTATCCTCGCTGTAAAATCAAACGAGTCCCAGTTGATCATATGCACCCTCTGGCGTGCTCAGTGAGTCGTAATTTGAAGATTTAGATGTTAAATCCCCATAGTTGAGGGTATTTTAGATTTCTCAGGGGAACCACAGAGACTCACACAATAAATATAGTATATGACTGTATCTCTAGACCTACCCTCTTGAAAAGAAATCAGCACAATATTCGAATATTTAGAGATTGAGTCAGGCAGCTACCGTATTTTTCATTTTGCGGGCGAACCACGGCGAACTAAGTGATAAAAATATTATAATACTGGAACCTCTATTTCCTCTGCCTCTTCGAGAAAAAATAGAGTGATTGAAGAACATTTGATTCCTCACCGTACCACTTAGTAAGTAATAAGGTGGACAGTGTATAATTCATTTATGTTAAGGGGGGGGATTATGTAATCGAGTCGAGTACGAAGAACTCAATACGATGACGAGAGATCGGCGCGAGGATTACGTAAGGTCACGAAACACGAGCACGTGAGAGAAGCAAAGCAAGATGGTCTGATTCCCAGGGTGACTTAATACGAGAATAGGAGAGGTGTGATGAGAAGAGGGCCAATCATAGACACATATTCTCAATCTTCTAAGGGAATGAGAATACAGGAATTATCTACCTATATACCAAGAGCTGGGAGGATTGCTCATGGTAAGGCGAGGAGGAGAGGTCATGTGATGAGGTTATGAGTGCAACTCGTAACAATTTAGTGGGGTCAAATGTTATTTGATCACTCTAATTTTTGCTCGAAGAGGCAGAGGGAGATAAAGGCTCTAATATTATAATATTTTATTACTTAGTTTGCTGTGGTTCGCCCGAGAAATGAGAAATACGGTAGCCGCCCGACTCAATCTCTAAATATTCGAATATTGTGTTGATCCTTTTCAAGAGGGTAGGTATTGTCTAGAGATACAGTCATATGTTATATTTATTATGTGAGTCTCAGTGGTTCACCTGAGAAATCTAAAATACCCTCAACTATGGGGATATTTAACATCTAAATCTTCAAATTACGACTCTCTGAGCACGCCAGAGGGTGCAGATGATCAACTGGGACTCGTTTGATTTTACAGCGAGGATAAATATTCAATATTCAATGAGATATTGTCAAAGTACTTTCCGCAAAATGCCTGGCACCTTCCGTATCTCTCCCGGACCCTTTGTCCCGGCGTTGAGTCTTCCGTAACCGCCATCAACGGCAACGAGGCCCGCCTCCCCGAGTGGGACTCATCGACAGTATACCCTTTTTTGGATCCACTGATTGGGAATTCCCTTTACTTGTTCTGTGGCTTTCATTGAGCAGCTTGGCTTCTAATGAGGATTTTATGTGATGGGATTTGTCCCTCCACACCAGGGCTTCAAGTTCCTGGCACTTGCCACATAGGAAGGACCCTCAGACCAGCTTGTCACACAAATCCCACAGTGTTCACAGGTATAACCTCTTGAAGTGGTCAGGCAGGGTCAGTGGCAGCTCCAGCTGCCCCTCTAGTAGGGTATGTTCAAGCCACATTACAGTAAGCCACATATTGTGCAGTAATACAGTCGGATCGGACGCCCTGAGCCAACGTGCAAAAAATGGTTACAGTATCTATGGGTTTGTATGGTTTGTACCCAATTTATCGGGTGCAGGGCAGGGGATGGTGGCTGGTGTTGGGGTTTCCAGCGTCTGTTCCATCAGAACCAACCCGGTAACAGATAACACCTCGGAATATTCTCTTCTGCTCGTATTGAGCACTTGCTGGCCGCTTGTTTGCCGAGCTAGTTAGCTAGCTAGCGGCAGAGGTGAGCTTCACGGCCTTGTTGTTCTTGAGAAAACAATTTTACGTTCGCACAGGGGTATACATGCATACAATGTGGATGTGGATCGTACTCTCCTCTCTCTCTCCTTCATGGCGTTCAATCCACAATAGCAAACCCAGAGCCCAAAATCCTCGGATCAGCAGCAGGATCGAAGCACCCGTCCCGAAATCCTATCACAGCGCTCACACTTACACCAGGTGCCACATACGAGATATTATGTCCCAACTTTGCAAGGAAAGCTGCCGTGCTGTTCGGATACCCAATAACGTGCTGCGGCACACTCGAATACTCGACCGTCGTCGTTTGAGGAAATATTTGGTCGTGCAGTCGTGGTTGGTCGATAGCTTGTTCTTCATTTATTTTTGCGACAAATTCAACATAGGCATGGGGAGCATCAGCAGGGGAAAAAAAGGAGGGTTAGACTACAACACCAGCGGCAGAAGAAGAAACGGAGTACGAACGAGCGCTCAGACCATGGTCTAAATAATGATGCGTGACCTGGAGATTAGCGGTAATGATGGCGGAGCCTCCAGCAGCGCCAGTTGCAAAGACAAAGGTGCCCTCCGCATCCTCAGCAATAAGTGGGGACATCGAGGAAAGGGGGCGCTTCCCGGGTACAATGTAGTTCGCCGGCGTGGCGATGTATCCAAATGAGTTAGACGAGCCCTAATTTTTTTTGGCCAGAGTGTGCGTTAATTCCACATGCAGAGAAATCAGCATACAACTGGGCGAGGCGAACGTACTGGGGACGAGAAATCATCCTGTTTGAGTCGCAAGCGCGCACGGCATTATATGAATGACTGGGAGTATAGATAACAACGCAAGAAAAATACATACCATCTCGTTATTGAGAATCACGCCTGTTTCCGGGACCATGATCAGTGAGCCAAAGTAGAGGTTGATAGTAGTCGTCAGGCTAAATTGGCAGGCCCCAAAAATGAAACAATGAGAAGATCTAACAGAAAATGGGTGAATGGGTGATGATCCCCCATACCTGACGACAAGACCATCTTCGTCGGCGGTCACCAGGTGACTCGTTCCATGGGTGGCTAAAACATTATATCCAGAAGGATCATATCGCTAAGGAAAAAAGGGATGAAGTGAGACCAGAAAAGTACTCATAATTTTACATCGAACCACTCAACGGAAGGCGGCCCAGTCGAATTATCCGAGAGAGAAGCACGAATCTCAGCTCCCACTTGGGGTGTCAAGAATTCAAGTTCTAGCGTGCTAACGTTCCCTACGAATTTCGGATCACCCAGTGTCGTTCTTTGACCATAGGCATACTGAGAACAAAATTCGAGTCAATTGCTATCATGAGGACCATGGCCAGGACCCATTGAACCTTCATACTCTCGACCAGCCGATGGGCCGTGAGGTTCGAATCTGATTTGATACCAAGGGCATTATCGTAATACGTGAGGTTGTAGCCATCGAGGATATTCAGAGCAGAGAGTACTACGGTCCCAGACGACGGTGCGACAGTGGAGGTCAATTTGTAACCGCGATAATTTATGTTAGCAGGTTCACGGATTTCCACCTTATAATCTAAAAAAAATGCGGTTGATCGAGACCCTGGTCAATAATGTAATGGATCCCATAAAAGCCATCGTGCGTACCGTGGAGGTCTTGGAGACTGAGGATACCACGCTGCGCTTTGGAATTCTTAACCGCTCTAACGCTAGCTCGAGCGATCCACGATCTTTTGTCATAGAATACATCAGATCCGGAGGTGGCAATGGCTTCAAGAGTGCGCGCGTAGGTGGGGCGATATGCGGTATCCCCACTCTTCAGAAGGGTGCCGTTCCTGCTATATACGGCCCGAAAACTAGAATCTGCGATTGCACCAGTAAGACACTGGGAGGCCCGCTTAATGGAGCCGTGGCGAAAGTACCATTGAGAATGGTTGATCCAATCGAGGCTATACCTCCAGCTATCTGCGGCGACACTGGAAAAGAAAAACCTGTGTAAGGCAATTTGCGAGTCATAGAAAGCTGACGTACGAATAAATCCATCCCGCGCGAGCTTGATCGCTGGTTGGAACAGGGTCTTCCACGGCAATTTTCCATAATTTTTGTGCAAATACTCCAAACCGCGTAATTCACCAGGAACACCAACCGCAAGTCCTCCCACGGTCGACGCATGGGCTGTTAAGCGCAAATGAAGTCAATAAACACGCGTTGCGATCAGAATATGACGCGTAAGAGGGTTTGACACGAACGATTGGGGTTATTGGAGTACATGGTCTCGTTTGAGAGCGCAGGTGCAGTCTCCCGAAAGTCGATCATAGTGAACCTGCCCGTGGGGGACCGAACGAGCGCGAATCCACCTCCACCTACGTAATGGCCCTTCTCGTTAGGTATCGCGTGGGAGAGCTTTGTCAGGAAACTTCATGACGCACCAATCCCTGAATGATGACCATCAACAGTACCAACGCAAAGAACAGTAGCTACCATTGCATCAGCCGCTATTTGGGCATGGCGTTGTGGACATAGTCATGGTATTAGTATTACAGAGGTGGGGGAAAGCCAAAGGAAAGTTTTTTTATCTCACCATTTCCGCCCAGTTTCAGGATGCTGGCACCTACATCACTGCACACCTGTGCCTCGCATGCGACGGCACCATGAGTCTCGCGCACCGCACGTACGAGGACGAACGATGAGAGAAGAGTGAGTATTACGAAGGGGCGAACAGGAAACATGGGCAAGACAAGGAAGAAATCGACACTTGAATAAGGTAGCTTAGGCAACATGGCCACGCTTTCCCAGCAATACAGAGTTCCAATCACATCAGATCATGTGGAGGAGGTAGATCCAGGTATCCTCGGATATGTTATCTACCCGGTGGGAGTGGCACGTTGGCCAGAGCCCATTCTGCTCCGAGGAGGAAGAGTACCTCTTTCGGAGTCTGAGTCGGAAAGCCCTGTGGCTATGCACGAAGAGGCTCATGTTCAAGCTTCTTACTATAGCTACGTTTAGATAAGAGAATGGCCAGAATCGAACGAGATCCGAATAGCCTGCGAACCCCTCCCAAATTCCCTTACGATCAACTCGGATGCATGGACGAAATGCATTCGACCATCCCAGAGTCAATTCGGGGTCTTGAACCTCGCATGACATACGAAGGGGTCTACTTTCGCCGGTTTTATATGAGAAATGACAAGAACAACCCTTCAGGAACATTTTTGGAGTGCGTATCCCAAATTCTTACAATTCGCATCCAAAGGTGAGCCTGAAGGTGAACGGCCGCTCTCCGCATCTGGGGTCCCGCCCCCCCCCCCCAAAAAAAAAAAACAGCGATGCATTGCACATTTACTGCCATAGATTGCCCACGCAATTAACAGATTAGGACCCAAACATCTGCAACTCGACAGAATGCTATACACCTATGACCCATCTAGCACATAACTCGGATGAGAACAAGTGCTTAGCTGAACAACAAATCCATCCAAAAGAAAAAAACAAATCGTAATCAAATCGGGATTGCCATCTCGCCACTGCCCTCTGAATCTAGGTGACAATGTCTTACATCACACAAGCGCCCACCACCAGAGCCCCTAACCATCATTCTGTACATCTGAATCCTCAATTTTTCTTAATTCTGCGCGTGAACAATTAAGTTTAGGCCTTTGCCAAGACCAAGAAAGTTTGAAAGTTAGTCAGCTGGACCTAAAATTTCACTGTTCCTGTAGGCAATCAAAACCATTGCAAACATCAACTCTCACTCTTGTGGATATGGATCCAGTGACTGGCTGGAGTTCATTGGGAATTTTCTTTACCATCCTTTTCTGGGGGCCTTCATCTGGATTGAGCAGCTTGTTGCAGCTTCACAAATATGTGCTCAGTAGGATCAGCAAACTCAATTATACTTCGGAGGCTCCAAGGTCTTCGAAGCGCCGGAAGCTGGACTTCCAAGACTTCGGAGCCTCCGAAGCACAATTGATTTTGCTGACGGTTTTGTTCACATAATTCCACCTGGTAATTCCCTTTTAGAGTGCCAGGCAAAAAAGTCGAAAAAAGTTTGGCATTCACTTTGACCACAGTTGAGTAGCCCTACCAACCTTAAACAATAGGATGTCCCGCATATTTTTCATAATAGCGGCATTCCTCCAGGATGTCCTTCTTCACGTGAGGAGTCAGCAGAAGGAGGAGCATTAAAACTAATGAAGGCGTAAGCATATAGTCAAACCCGAATCGATTGAACAGAACGCACTTATCTGATCGCCCAGGAACGCCGCTAAAAGGTCCAGCTTCTGTGATGAGTGCAGTACCGCCATAGGTCGACATCTCGGGAACACCTGGAAGGGCTGGCTCGGAAGGGTATTGATCTTCGCGCGATTCCCGGCGCCTACCAGCCCGACCCGGAAGTGCAAGGTACGGTAGCAGGCCAGGTCCGCCACCCCCACCAGCAACACCAGCACCAATACTGGCTCCTGTACCTCCTGCTCCTGCTCCAGCGACACCGCCTGCGACACTGCCACTGAGAGGACCCAAACCTGGAGCAGCCCCGGCCCCACCGGCCACGAATCCAGGTGCAGCACCAGCGCCAGCCACTCCCGAGCCAAATCCAGCTCCAGCTCCGGCACCAGAGTCTGGAAGAAACGGTGTACCATTCGCGCCAAAGCCGGCTGCATGCCCTCCAGTAGCCCCAGACCCTCCAGTGGGATCTCCAATGAGTGGAACTTGAGTTCCACTACTTCCGCCGCTCCCGGCACCTGCACTTCCTGTCGCACCCGCTACAGCCAGCTTGGTCACCACAAGCCAGCCAACAAGTGCCACGGCGGCGATTCCAACGATGCCACCAACGACGCCCCCTGCGATTGCACCCACCTTGGATGTGTTTGCGCCCTTACCGCATGTGCTGGGAGGAGGTGAGTTCGGCCCCGAGGCCAACGAGCCAGAAGGAGGTGTATTTTCCGGAAAGTCTAAAGTCCAGTAGAAGTGTTAAGAACATCGTCACAAGCGGTGCCGTATAGGGACTAACCACCGATGTGCTTGCTGAGAGTGGGATTAAAATAGTCGTTGTTTAGGGTGGGATCCTGGAACGCCCACGATGGAACAGCTGTTTCAGGGGGGATGGTAATCGGAATGCTACGGGCAGCAGGCACCATTACTGTTAATAAGTAATCAGGGGACCAGCACCATAGACCTTCCTCGCGTACCTCCCAAGACTTGGCGAGAAATCCACGCAATGTGTAGTGTAATTATTCCAGCTGCAAACCACATCTCAGGACCCTACACATGTACGAAAACGAAATACAGCCCACCTGACGTATGGAACGCTTGGCAAGCACCGCACGCACTAAGAAGCTCGTAAATCACACTGGAACATGCGCCTATTCTGATATGTTAGAGTCCAAGAGGCATGAGGAATATTTCAGTACGAACAAGGGCTCTCCACGAAGTCAACGTGGGAGGTCAATAGGCGTGGTCCTCCATATGGATAACACCCTAGGGAAGTGTCAATAGTAGTAACATGCCAGATTAGCCCTGCTTGGAAGATTAGATTCCTTGTATCCATGATAGCATGACAAAAGACCCCCCTGTAGTATTCGCAGCGCACGCAGTGAGCAGGTAAGCGACGACCTAGATCGCTGAGCCAGTTAGCCGCTGTTTGTGTATCCTGGACAGTTGTTCAAATTTACCAAACAGGGATTCTGGTTCTTCGAGTTGTCCGCCTATGAATGAAGACATAAATACGACCATCAATCTAAGAGTCTGGCTCAAATCCCGTACCCAATTGTAATCCGAGTGACAGGTGACGTTCGTGTACGGGGTCTGGAGGTTCTGCAGGTCAGTCTGGCCCACGATTGAAACGGCTGCAGTTGTGTAGTCAAGGAGACCCGCTAAAATAATCGACGACGAGAACACGCGAAACAGCATGGTCGAAGGAGGGTGAAAAGACACAAAAGCATTTTCCCTTTTGACAGTTGAAGGAACAATTCCAAATTATCCTTGATACGCTCAGTAACATCAGGCCATCTGGAATCGAAATTGGTATAGCTAGGCACGCCAGGCCCCTGCGAGTGAGGTGGCATTGCGGGGTCCCGAAAACCCAAGAGTATTACCAATAGAAGGCAACATCCTACGACCCGAAATTGGCCGCGACAACAAACGCGAATTGCGAAGCGAGCTAGACTCGTGACCGGCCCTCGAACCGAGGCGTCGAGGGACTGGTGCAATAGGGATTGCCGGCAGGTTCTGTCTGATGACCAATCACAATCCAGCAAAGGCTGGCAGTGCTAATACAGATTTGTTTCCGAGTTTCGATAAAATACAGTCCAATATCGTGCAAGAGCCCAAATCATCTGGGTTTCAATGATTCAGAGCCCAAAAGGTGCTTTGACACCCTCTGCCGCATTTAGAAATCAACGAACCGGAAACAAATCTGTATTAGCACTGCCACCTCTTGCTGGATTGTGATTGGTCGTCAGACAGAACCTGCCGGCAATCCCCATTGCACCAGTCCCTCGACGCCTCGGTTCGAGGGCTGGTCACGAGTCTAGAAGCGAGCAACGATTGGAATCGAGTACTGTACGCAAATTCAGATAATTATCTAAACGAGGTCTACAAGAATGGGATTGCACTAGGCGAACAAGTAGAAGTCTACAATGCCATTTCGATATGGAAGGCCTCCCACGCCCAGCCAAGATGGTGCAGGCATGGATAACGGACCCAACGCGATGACACTGCACCGATTATAAGATAGCCAATAAATTCACGCCATACCTTGCCCCAACAAAATGGCTCGCCAGTGTGGCAAACTAGTACAAACATGCACATCGGGTGCCCAACGTTCGAGGACAACTGCTATCATCTTGGGGAGGGAGAACACCGCGAGACGCGAGACGTGCTGAGATCAATGGAAGGAGTACGACGCCTGGTCAACTTCATCGAAGCATGCCCAGCTCTCTATTTGCATATCTCCTACTCCCTGGCAAAGGAAGGAAACATAGCACCTCTGCTGTACAGTAGTCAAAGTAGGGAAAGCCAGATCGGCAGCGGTGACAGAAACGATGAGTCCAAGGGAGAGCACTCAGAGTTGGGAACGGAACGGACCCACTCAATTCATAATCCTGTGAATGGACCACCCTAGGCACCTTAAGCATGATGTCAATATGGGGCTTGCTTACCATTACCTGTAGGCAGCCCGATGCAGTATATAAAATAGACCACCACCACAGACCCCTCTGAGTATAGAAGACGGCGGACTTGCAGTCTGCACTCTTTGAGCTACCCTACATCCTGAAAACCGCCATCACTCAAGGGCATATCTGCTCTCATGGAGCCGTTGCACAGCGAGACAAAAACGAGGTTTCAGTCTGCACTCTCGGAGACAACCCTGCAACCCCGATGCTAGTTATAGATGGGCGTCTGCGGTCTGCACTCTTTGAGCTGCAGCCCCGCACCCCTAGAGCAGCTATACACGGATTCTCACTCCTAGAGCTGTCGGATAGTACACTGGGGGACAGTTCCCTAAACAAGTTTACGAAGATAGCACTGAACCCCGCCCAAACGATTCCCCGTTGGGAGTGATCTGGCTCATAGCCCAAGATCTTGTTCGCTCACTATGTCCTCATGACCCCCTGGTTGATGGGAAGCATATAGTCCTCTCCCGCTCTTCAACAGCAGCAAGGTCACCCAGATTCAGGAAGACGCGACCACAGAAGGACTGGCTGTAGTGTCGGAGTCTCACGCGTCTCGATGTAGTGATACCGGTGCAGAGTGTCTAAGCTCAGGCCAAATACAGGCACAATCACAGAACACTCAGATTGCCTAGCCATCCTGAAGAAAGGTGCCTGGTCTCCCTTCCCAGACAGCACAAACGCCCCAGCCGACGAGATGACGCGAGTTACGGCCGGAAGCAAACGGGCACTTGCTGACTCGACATCTCCCCCACTCCTCTGCGTCATCGTTGGACTAAGAGGAATGTATGTGGACTTCCTGGCGACACGTTACATCGATTTTCGGATATTTCCAACAATTGGCGCAATAAACCCCTCAAAAAAACCGAAGCACGTGAGGTTTCGGAAATGCCCGCGCCTGAACTCAACGCCAGTGCGAGTTGAGGGGTGCATAAGTTTGTAGATACAACATCTAGGTGCTGGAAATATACACAGCAGGGGATATTTTAAAGCTATTTGGCAATTTTTGAGCAGATTGGAAGAAGATTCTTAGGAATTCCAAAAAAGGAAATTTTGGGCTTCTCGCGTGCGCGAGTGTGACAAGGGGGAGGGGGTGGTGAGGTGTCATCCGGAAGAAGCTGAAACAGGATTCCACAAAGGTCTTAGAGGTTCCGTGCCCCAGTACCAGATACACACTTACTTCAAAAATTTCCCCGCACTTGGGCCTCAGCGAGATTCGAACCGGGATAGTACCCAAAGTCACCCCAAAGATAAATCCATATCCCCAGCACACTACACAACTAACACACAACAATCTAATTTCTTATGAATATAACTCCATCTTGATCCACTGCCGAGCTGCCGAATGCGCTGACGCTATCCGGGTTTCCGGAAACTCACGTGCCTCGGTTTTTCTGAGGGGTTTATTGCATCAAATATTTCCAACATCTGCAATGGAGGCATTTGCCACCAAGGCAAACCAGCGTGATGGCCACAAATGGATTGTCTGTGGTCACGCTTCGAGGCTCGGCCTCGACCATGTCCACACCATCCCCAAAGCTGAGGACGATATTGTGTGTTCATCATGCCTGTTGCATATTATTAGTACTCGTTGAAGCTTATGCAGTGGGAGGACTTGCGTATGAGACAATTCATTCCCGCGGAAGCTACGTCCGTAGAGCATGGGGCGAGGAATGCTATCCTGTTGTGCAGAATCATCACGCACTTTTTGATGGATTTGCTTTCTACATCCGTTGGATGTGGGTCCGGAATTCTGGCCCTTGTGCTGACCTCCTATACTCTCATTCCCTGTCCTATGACAGATGTGGATTCAGGATGCCCCCGATGGGAGGCAACCCCATGACGATGATGAAGATGCTGGTGATAACAACGGCAATAGCAAACATAATATAAAGAAGCCAAGGGCAAAAGAAAACATTTCGCGTACAAATGTTATTCCCGCCTCAACTTCTTATACAGGATCTAGGCAAGTTGTCCCCGGTCACACCCCCATGGAAACGCTGGAAACGCTTTCTGCGAATGCTGGTCCCTGCCAGGCCATAACCTCGATGAATCCATTCGGGAACCCCACGGACCTGGAGGCTCAGACACTCCTTTGCTGAACAACCCAACTTCAAAGCAGCAGCTAAATCTTGGGAGGGTGCTGCAGAGGAGAACATCAAAAAGTGGCGAAGATGTGGGGGGGGGGGGCAATGTCAAGTGAAAGTTGCGCTGCATGACCTGTTCTGTGAACAAGACTGCTATCGTTTGCGCCTTTGCTACTAAAAAGTTCTATCACACTGTGTCCTAAATTCCGGCTAGTACTAGTAAACTCGTAGTAAAAAATGGTAGCACCGCATTATCGCTCTGAGTGCTGAATGCCTCCAATAGCGCCGAGGCGCATGTGCACAGAAAATACCGCCATACCTGGGATTCTCGACATCAGGATATATAATCCTCTGAATCACAGAACAAAAGACGACGCACCGAGAAAGGCTCCACGACCCCGCACAATTGAAGCAGTACGGCACACGAAAATACGGATATAGCGAATGCAGCACTCCCTTCTATTGTTTTTCCCGACGCGTGGGACCAAGGGTGTCTTCCGAAGCGTTTCCCAGCAACAGATGCCTGCAATGACGGATTAGATTTCCAAGTCTCCATAGGAACTTTGTCGACCACTCACCAACGCATCACCCACCCCTAGAACAAGAACTCCTGTAAAATTCAGTAGCCTTGACGGACTATGAGAACACAAATGAGCATTCGGATTTTGACAAAACCAAACTGCCAACCTCTCAAGCCACAGAGGTCCAGCGCATCCAGCGAGAAGGTAAAAATGGCTCAGAATAGCCGAGCCACTGTCCTTCTCATCGAGAAACTCGCTTAGGAATCGATGAACCGCCGCACCGAAGGGGTAGAGTGCGAAATACCGCACATATTCTGCGAAAATGAACACAGAAAACGCCACGCTGAAGGCCAGGTGAGTAAATGCCGGCTGAAATCATACCCCGCTGAGCAACTACGATGGAATCAAAAGGCAGCCACTCACGTCAAGCGCAATCCCAGGAGTAAACATAATGACGGCAAGTGCGTGAAAGAATTTGCGACGTGCATTGACACTGAAAAACGATACTCGACGCTTAGCTGTGCTTAACAAGTCCGTTGCGACATTGGAAAGTCCTGCCCTTCCCGTTCCTACTTCATCGTCTTCAGTTCCAGCAGTATTCGATCCGTGAGCAGCGGGCGGATGCAATACCCGATGACGTCCACTTCTCAGTAACAAACGGTTCCACCAGACAATGCTGAAAAGCGCCGTCCAAAACCAATATGCAATCAGTCCTGGCCGGCTCCAAGGCGATCTGCCCTCTGCTAGCCAAAAAATCACCCATAGCCATGGATTGCGGCCCTCGAGACACCACTGCGTCCACGTCCCAATTACGGCACCTACGATCAATAAAACACCAACATAGAATCCGCTCGCTAACGCTCGCCGCTGAAATCCCCTCTGTTCTGGATATTTCAGCCTCCGGGACGGTTTCTGGGCGAGATTACGAGACAACACGAGGAGCGGGGATAAGAGGAAACCAACGAGTATTGCCCCCGGTATCAACGCCAGCTGGAATATGAGCAGTGGTCCTGGGACTCTAAAAGTCTTCACGAATGGGGTAGTTTGGGGCCATATCTACACGTACACCAACTGTCAAATTCCAATAGAATCAGAGGCTCGAGCGGTTTCATACTCGAAATCTGGTAATGTTCACGGTCTCCATGAAGAGAGCAGTTGCCCCTTGAGCCACAATACCAACCTCCCCCAGAGTGAAGCCTCCACGAGCGAGGCGAATAAGCAGGTAGAGAGTGAATTGATAGCATGTCGATATAACACAAACATCGAAATTTGATAAGTCTGAAAGTATATGGGTAGTGACTGGAATGCTCCTTCAGGAAACAAGGACAACGAACCGGGCCAAAGATCTCGGACGCCAACGTACGTATGTCCGAAAGAACGAAATGCGATCAACGCGAGCGTCGTGGAACACATCAGGGCACAATAAAAGAGTGTTCTCCGAGCTTCACTTTGAGGGAGCGCGTCACTGATGTCGGCATTGGCAAATAATCTTTGTCGAAAACTTGATGCTATGAGGTGTAGAAGAAGTACAAAGGAGCACAGAGTTGTGAGCTGGACAAGGGCGCGTCGTGAATGCACCAAAGCAGTCAGGGCGGATGGAGTAATATTCGAGGTGTACGGCGGCTCAATCAGCCAAGAAGGCGACCGATAAGGCAACGACTGGGATGACAAGATTGTTGTCTGATACAGCATGCTTGCGGCAAGACCTGGACCGATAAGGAGGGCCGTAAGATAACCATCATCAAGATTGTGCCTTTTATCCCCCATCAATGAAAAGTAAAAAAGTAAAATAAATAAAAAACATCCACGTACCGGTAGTTCCGCCAATCGGTCATGAACACCCAACTCGAGGACCCATACTGCACATGCGAAGACGTCAGAGAGGACCGTCTTCCCTCGCGATCCCCTGTTCGCCCTGGTTCTTTATGGTTCCGGCCAAGACTAAGGCCAAGGTCATTCAGTTCAACGGTCCGCGCAGGGCTAGTTGATAGGGCCCGTGATAATACGGAGACGGCAGCGGAGAGCCCCCCCATAGTAGCTAGCTCTACGTTCGGGATGCGGACTAAATGAATGAATACCCCATATTGAAGAATAATCCCCAACGCACGAGTGCTTATCTGTGAGTCGTTGCTTGCAGCAAAGCGGTATATTGCTAAAATCAATGGCAGGTATAACAGAACAGACTCCGTGAGTCTTCGAGAATTGTATAACGGATCAAGGACTCTGGAAAATAGATTATTGTGCGTAGTGTTATAGATATAGGTGGGCGATTGGGGAGCGAGAGGGCTGGACAGGTACAGTCGTTCTTTATTCCGAACTGGGGACGCGTTGGTTTTGACAAGAGAAAAGCTACTTGGGGAGATTTTGGCAGAGGGACTTGAGGGCTGCTCTTCCGTAGGTCTGTCTGAAGAACCTGGAATTGACATTGTAGCTGTATTCAATGGCGAAGTTTTGAGCTGGCCAAGACTCCCCCCACTAGTCCGAGAGTGGGACCGTGATGCCCGCCGGTGCTTTCCAGGAACGCTACCTTCGCTTTCGCTGCTAAACGTGGATATGGCTCCAGAAGTGTTAGCAATATTGCCTCGATTGTTTAGCAGCGCTTGTCGGGCTCGCATAGCGCGCTTCGCACGTAAATTTGCGGAGTTTGAACGACTTGTGGCAGTTTCAGGTGGTGGGGACGGTGATGAATGCAATGGATACAGTTTGAAAGAGTTGGACGGCGCTACAGAAAAGATATGACGATCTGCTTCGGCAGCCGCCGACGGGACACATCAAAATTCCGCTTCAGTTCACCACACGCATCAACACATGTCCAGCACAAGCATCGCTGGTATTGACTACGCTGTCTCAGTGAGGGCCACTGATCTGGCTTGCACTCTTGATCCCATCTGTCTCTTCCATTGCCTCCAGCATTTGGCCTTTGGTGTTCGCCGCGCCTTGTCGCACCTGAAAGGCCCGCTCTTCTCCGTGAGATCTGCCTAGTGCCTTCACTCTTGATCGGGACCATTATAAGTGGCCATGGATTCACGGAAGCTTGTCGTCTTTGCTTGTATGCAATCTACCCCACGACGAGAACATGTCCCCCAGCATTCCGTACATGCCTCCGGTCCTTTCGTGGGCCCTTGGGCTATGCAATACCCAAATTTATGTCTACAGGAATGGAGGGTCCCATGGGATCTCCAGTTCGTTGTGCTCCGTGAGTGTGACAGCCCAGCTACCTCAAAAAACCCCCCTGAAGTCGATTCCACGAGTTCTCTCGCGTCACTGGCGACAGCCTCTACCGCCGAGACCTTTGAGACTTGCAATGAATAACTAGCAATCTTATATTTCCTTACTGTTGAGATCCCCAAGTGAGGCGAAGGTTCCGTTATTTCATATGATCCTTACGACGCCGCAGCTCAGACGCCAGTGTTTTCAATAGCCGCAACTATCTTCTTACTCGAGGTCGTGGTGAGTGGACGTGAGTCGATCATTAATCGACATGTGAGGCGAAAGGACGCGGTATACAGTGCCAATCGCTCTACAGACCAGAAATTCTGTTTGGGGCAGGGTTGGACATGCGAGTAGAGCCAACTGGTCTTGAGCATTAAACGGTGGTGCAGGCGTCGTAGTATGTTTATCACGACCGTGTTATCTCAATGTGCTTACCTAGGTTTGCATCTCGAACGTGGGGTGTATTTCTTGCGTACAAAGAGTGCGATGAACCTCGCAATACAAGTTTTGATAAATCCTTTGCTTTCCCAGCATGTTGCTCATGCTGAATCAACCATTCCCGACATCGCCATCGTGGCCTCGTGGAATGAGCGAATATTCGGGTATTCGGACACAGCTTGAGGATGTAGGCCGCCATGCAAGGGATCCATGAGTTCGAGATGTTTTTCACCATTTCCTGTGCAGATAATACCCCCATATACACAATGGTACTTGCACACGAATTTTTTGACGCCTTGTCAATACATATCTTGGAGATAGGCCCGCGTCTGTATCCTCTACAGCATTTTTTGAGAATAGAGATTTCAAGCAGAGAACGGCGCATGATTTCAAGAAGTGCTCGTAGGGACAGCGCAAAGAATCAATACTGCATCACGTCAGCCTTCAATTGCGTACAGACGCACGGTGACTGAAGTGAAAGAATGGTTCCAGTTCATCATCCACCCCGAATTCCTTGCTTCAATTCGTTCTCTCCGACGCTTCGACACCTACCACCACTCTTCTGGCTCTCTTGTCCCGATCTCAACGTCTCTTGCAGTCGCTCGAGATATCCCGACATCATGACATCGCCGAGCTGTAGCACAATATTCATTCTATCACGCGGCTCGAGCTAGCGTCAATGAGCTAAGATAGTTGCAGCTGAAGGAGACGAAGGTGCGTTCATTGCCGTACCTGTGGCGGATAGCTAATCCTGATATCCATCAAGTACGGGGTGGAGCTGGATGTTCTGGTGGCCACAATCTTGTCTATGTTCGGGCTCCGTGCACAGGTGTCTGCACCCTGCAGTCCTCATTGCGTGGAGGGCCTAACGCTTCTCCCACAGGCCTTTTGGTTCCCAGACATCGCCAAGTCTTGCGCTTGACGTAGCTGCCTGCGCCAATGCCAGCATTCTTGGTTACCGTGGATATTGAGTCTGCAATAGAACTGGGACGCGTACGCGATCGCGGCACGTCCAAATCTGCATTCACTTGACTGTGACTGGAACCTGAGGGGATGAGAAGGTGTTTGGGAAGAGGACGTTCGCGAGAGAGCCTGTTCTTCGTCTGCGAAGTGGCGCCCACCACCCGACACTTCTCTCTCTCGGGCGGGGTTCCTGAAGGCCCAGGTGACGTTGTCTCTATCTGCATCGTGAGATCGACTAACAAACAAATCTTAGAAGTACCAAAATTGTGCATCCAGAAGAGCACTTACTCGAGAAATGTGCAATGTTGAATCCTGGAGGACAGGGATCCCCAATCCGCACAAAGTAATCATGACACTTCGAGACTTCACCGGAGTAGATTAATTTTCCCTTCGCCAGGAGTAAATGAGCAAACATGGCTACGATATTACTCCACAGCTGATGAATAGTGAATACAACAGTGCGATTGTAGTTCCGCGCCAAAGACAGAAGAGATAATGACAGAATGGAAAATGACGCATCTGGTGGTGAGAAACTGGCCATACGGACAAATAGGAGGTGACGAAAGCCACGTGAGTTATACAAAGTAAACAGACCAAAATAATCAGTGCGTTCCGCAGTCTGTGCAGAGCGTTTGCAACCCCATGAGGGGCTCAGAATATCGGCATCCCCGAAAGTGACGCAAACACCTTCGGCGAGCAAATGAATACCGACGATGATCGCTCAGCGTTCGGAGTGTGGGCACGATCCTGGCAAAGCATTCCGCCTTGGCACGGCGCAAGAAAGCGCCCATAACGAGGATCCCCGAAGTTGCCTGGGTCAGCCGCCTAGCGAATTGCAAGGGAAAGGGACACGATGAGCATATCGATCACCTGGTCCAGAAATCGGTGGCTGAGAGGGGGCATCATCCACCAATTCGATCTGCGGGCTGAAATACCTGCAACCAGTGTCTTGGTTGATACCACAAAAGGTCCTGGAGTACCTCGATCGCCAGAGCTGAGTGAGAATCGGCAGCACTCGATTCAAGGGAACATGGCGAAATGTGTGGAGTTATATTGCCTGGCGAGGTCTTGAGGCTTCGTCTTGATCGCTTGGCTCGCTGCCCTGTTTACCTCATGCATAAGGGCCTAGGTACACCCATCGAGCGCCCAATTAATCTCGATCTAGGCTGAGGGGTGTCACAAAGGCGTTTAGCACATTTTATTGGGTTTGTGAAGAGAGGAGCAGGAGAACGAAGTGTGACGGGCGAAGACATGGAGCTAGTGTTTGGAAAGAGGGCTCGATTGAGTGGGTACTGTAGCTAAAAAATAGTAGTAGCACGTCATTCCTCCCCTTTATGAACAGAAATCAAACCTGAAAGGTCGACATCGTCACCCAACCAACGCACCACTATTATCACGGGTGTGATCTTGGAATCGCGGGATTGACGTTCCGCCACCGTGTTTTCCAACCAGTTTCATTATTGCCGCCTTTAGACTAAATGGACGCGAAGAGGATCCCTATGTTAGACTCCCGTGTTGGGGGCGCCGTTGACGCCGTCGGGATGTGCGAGTGGTTCCAGGCGAAGAATGAACGAGATTCGGACCAGGGGTGTACTCGATGATATGCCAAGTGGCCCAGGGGGAACAGGACAAAAACTCACACTTCTGGGCCGCTAGACAGCCGAATCGGTCGACGAAAGTAATGCACTCCCTGGACCACCCTTAAGTCCGCCGAGGGGAGACAATCGAGGCGATCATCCGTCCTTCATCTGAGGTTCTCGACCATCGAAACAGGAATCCAACCTCATTTTTTTCCGGGACCATTTCCTGGACAATAGAAGCCCTCATGGGCAGACCAAAAAGGCATGAAGGATGCAGAGAGCAGAATGGCACAGAAGGGCATCCTAGCTTCTCGCGATTCGCGGCGTCCACACTAGGAACCCGCGGGCGTTAGAATCTTTCCTTCTTCCTATGCAGTAATGATATATGCATTGGACTCCTCCGAACTGTCAAAGACTGATCTAACCAAATATGTAACGGGTAACTGTCGGAGAGGACTTTACAGTATTCCCACGCCGCGAAACAGAGGGATTCACCGGAAATGTTCACGCGTGGCGGTCGACAGAGCACAGGCATAGCAAATCTCGACAACGGCCACGGAAACCAGAGAAAAAGACATCAAGGTGTCCATCCGAGGAAGCATGGCGAAGAATCCCCTTGAGTTTGGCACAATGAAAATGGTTTTTTGAACTCCGTGATATGAAATGTTGCCAATCAGGGATCATGCCGCGGCCGCGGGGTACGAATACCTCTTAGAAGCCCAAGGATATCATGGAAATGCGTTCTTCAACACATAAACGGGTATTGTGGATGGCAACAGCGTCAAAGAACCCCCGGAAGGCTTCGTCCGGAAGGAAACGAGGCCATGTCAAAAAATGCAGGGATTTGGGGGACCTGTCTCGTGTGCTTGGTGAGAAGCTGCTCGGGAGTCCTATCTTAGAATTGTCAAAATCAACAGAGCACTCCCCGCAGAGACTGTTGAAGTAAAATGGGGCAGCCGAGATGATTTATCTGTGCCCCGAACAATATGCATTTGACTCGGCAAATAGAACGTAAAGACGTCCTTTCCATTTAAGTTAGCCCACAAAACAAGGCCCGGACTCACAACAGAGTGACCTCGTGTGCCTGGTCGAAGGTATATGCGCCACGATTGGAGCCAGGAACGCTGCTTCGCGTAGGTTTGAATGCGAGGTCCAGCCGGCAGTAGCCGGAGAGATTCGTACTCAACGCTGAAACGTGAAAGGAGGGGTCTGGAGTACTAGTGTACTTTCCCTAGTGGTTGGTTTGTGTAGGATATCGTAGTTACCCAGAGTCAGTGGCCATGGCCGATGTTGCTGAGGTCAAAGGACTAGTGAAAGCACTTAATGCGGCGGCAGCAGGCCAAGGAACCACCCAGGTCCGTGTGGGTTCATGAGTTTTACAAAAATTCACTGACGAGACTATCGCGTTTTCTGTTTTTAGGACCTGTTGGCTATCTTGCGTCGTCTGCAGAAGGAAGTCGCTGCCACTGAACAGTTACTCAAGGTACGCATAACCAGTCGGTTCAGATTTTATCATCCATTTCACCTTTTCTTTGATCGCGAGATAGGACACCAAGGTTGGAGTCGCAGTCAGCAAACTTCGCAATCACACAGCGAAGGAGGTCTCGGATCTCTCGAAAGCCATCGTTAAAAAATGGAAGAGTGAGGTCCACACCGGCGATAAGCCAAAGACGAAAAGTCCCACCACTGCTGCGGGTGAGTAATAATCGCGTTTATCCATTTGTAAAGGCACTTATGTCAAGATCTATCGTGGAGGCCCTAACAAGTTCGGTGCCTCCACTAAGCTAGACAAGAGCGAACCTGCCTCCAACTCCGCCTCTCCCGCACCCACTCCTCGCGGATCCGAGGTGCCTACTACCCCCGTCGACACCCGACCTCCCCAAACTCTTTCGAACAATAAAGCGGAAGGCCGCCAGCGCACGACCAAGACAGACGGTATCAGTGCGTCTGTTCTCGGCGACAAAGTTCGAGACAAATGCCTAGAGATGGTATATGATGCGCTCGCTTGCGACTCAGGGAGCCCGTATGTCTTTGTTGACTCTTGTGCGTGGGTGCGGGTTTCTAAATCACTATCCTCGTTCTTCTAGCGTCCGAGCAGATTCTATCGAAAGCTCGTGCTGTCGAAAACAACGTTTATCTCGAGTTCCGCGACATCAATGCTTCTTATCGGAACAAGATGAGACGGTTATACCTGAATCTCAAGGACAAGCACAATCCGCGTCTCCGCGAATCTGTAGTTTCTGGTGACCTACAAGTCGCACGATTCTGCAATATGACGGTACAGGTGTGTTCGAGCCTCCTTATTGGCATGCAGCATGAGATCGACCAGATTGTCTAGGAAATGGCATCGGAAGAGCGGCGGCAGGCTGACAAACAGCTCGAGGAGCTGAATTTCCACAACTCCCTGGGGGCAGGCGAGCAAGAGGCCGAAACCGATGCATTCCAGTGTGGGCGGTGCAAAGAGGTGATTGTCGATCGCCGCAGACAGGGTGTTGGCGGTGTACTGAGACCACCTTTATACTCTAGCGAAAGACCCGGTATCGACAAGCACAGACGCGCAGTGCCGATGAGCCCATGACGGTTCGTGATTTGTGCATCATACTCTTTACATTCGGCAAATCTGACTACGGACGTTTTAGACATTTGTAACGTTGGTGTTTATCTCATTCTTGAACCCTGAGTGATACTGACGACCGTTTTCTCCTAATCAGTTGCGTGAATTGTGGCAATCGGTAAGTTGGCTTAGTTTCTTTGGCAGTCGCACGTGTCTGACTGACACCCCGGCGTATTCAGCTGGAAATTCTCATAGCGCTCACCGGAGCGTTCTTCTTGTCTCTCCTTCTGCTATTCTCTCATTATTTGTCCCTACTCCTTTTCGAGATTCCACCCCGTTCTACTTCGTTCCAAGTCACGTGAAAGGCTCTGACCATTGCCTCCCCCTAGTTGTTTGCCCTAAAGGCAGGACTCGAAAGTACGATAATTATATTACCTGGGTGCCTAGCCAAAAATAGAAAGATGTTCTTTTTCCCTCCAAGGACACTAGTGCTTATCTCTGTGGGATAACACGCGCCCGTCGTCGTCAGCCTAGGGGAAATATAAATGACCATCATTTGGCCCCGTCTAGTTGATGGCGGATGGCGAACCACAAGGAGAACACCCCCACGGTTAGAAGGGGGGGGTCCGAAAGGGAGCCTCAATTCTACAAGGTGTCGTGTCCAGCCAACTAGCTTACTGAGAGAATACCGTGAGATATCCAAAAAACTTTGGATATCCAGCGGTACCCTGACCGATAGTGGCGTTAGAAGACGCAAGGGAGGGATGTTCGCGGCCTCAGGAGCTCGAACCAACCAAGAAAGGCGGTCGGGTCGACAATCACGTCTTTATCTACTGAATCAGGGACAGCCAGAGTTTGACGTGAGGCTTCTAGTGCATACCAGCGCAGTGGGAGGCCCTTGACGGCAAATGCTATCTTGCGGTACTTGTGCCGAAGAGGGCGCTTTGACATGTCCGGGGCACTTCGCATTTGATTTTCTGGGCCGACGATGACAGCCAACGTAGACTCTCTGACATTGCGGCCATCACCCTGACGACTGCATGAAAACAAAGACCCTTGCCTACGATAAAAGAAAAAAAAAGCGAAAAGATAAGGAATAGGAAAGTGAACCCCCGCTATCTTTGGTACCTGGGAGGCATTTTCCATTCTTGTCCCGAGGTGTCGATCGTATCACGTGAGTGTGGCACCTTACATCAGCTTGGCCTGAAGGCCACACTCCCCTTCCCCCCGTTCTCGATGAAAGGATTTCGATAACTTTCGACGCGAAGGTACGTCCAACTGTATTGGATAGCGGGTGTTATGTCCTGGTGTTGCGTATACTCAGCCCTCAGCCAACCGAATCTGTTTTGTGCGTCCATATGACCAGGACAATATTTGAGCAGTGGTCATCGGCAAAGGCTATGTCCCAGCATTGACCTCTTGACTGGCATCGATATCGCGTAGATCGTTGCGTCGTTTTCGCTTGGAGAAATGGCATCCACGCGGCATCATACTCCACTGGATATCCACCAGGTGATCGGGTGATTCTATGGACGAAAGAATCTGTGTCTAGCCTTCATAACCACATAACCATATCTAACGCCAATATTCGTGCATTACAGATAGAAGTCTTGGTCTTTTACCGACGGAACTCATTTTTTAACCGTTGAACAAAGTCCTGGCGGAAGCGGGGGGTGGGGGTGGTCTCCGCAGCGCGCAGCCTTCACGGCCAAGACACGCTCCACAGAACCATTTCACACCTAGTTGGGAATCGCAGTACTGTCCCGGAGCATATGGAGCCCTCGTGCCCGTTTTTTTTTGGAAATGACAACAGGCTATCACATTCGGATATGGGAGTATGGGTTGCACTGGTTGCCTTGGTCCGACGTGACCCAGGGCACCCTACGGCACCCTATGATGGCCATTGTCACCGAATTTTCTAGTGGGGACTTTTCAACTGTCGCCATGGTAGGGAAGGAAAGACTCGACATCCACCTAGGCCCTCCACATTGTTTTCAAGCTTATCTATCTCGGCAAAAACCAAAGAGCCCCACGAGTGGAGTGGACAAAAAAAAGCCACAGGTTCATCGCGTCCAGCAGCACATCGCGCAAAAAAAAAAAAAAAGAAGTAAATATTAACCTTGTAATGAACGCAGCAGCCCCTCGTCCCTTGGTCCGAGGGACATTGATGGTGGATATTGTGGATGCGGTGTGTGCGTGGCACTATTTTCCCTCCATTTCGGATCTACTGTGTTATGCCTATTTTGCTTGTGATGGGCGGCGTCTCCTTTTTCATTCAACAGCTACATGAAAGCTCGGGCAGTCCAGACTTGGCCGGCGGCGATGAACGAGCGAGGTGCCTCGTCAACGGGCCGGCCCCAGGCTCGGCAGCAGCCACCGCATCCATTTCCGAGTCGAAGCGCGCCACAATAACAATCACCTTTCTCTCGCTCTTGCTTGTTTTTGTTTTTCTTTTTGTTTTTGGTTGATCCCGCGGTCCAAATACTTTGATTCGAATTTGCCCTCCCCCCTCAAGATCTATGTACCTTGAGTAATATACGTGGATGCGCTGTAAAGTATTTACGTGTAGAAAATTAACCTGGGCATGTATGCTGTGCGTGCAGGGCTGGTAGTCTACGGATCTCGCGTTGGAATTTCAGAGCGGACGTTTTTGTTGGGCACGCGTTCATCATTTTTGTTGGTTGGTTGGAGACATTTCATTGAGATTATGTATTATAGTAGGCAGAAAAGGAAATATGCCACAGATCTTTGATACGATTTTTTTTGTGTGGAAAGGACGAAGATGGCGAAGGCAACATATTTTGGATCACGATTGCAAGGGAGAATATAAGAGTCCGGATCTGCCATATTCCGGAACTTGATTTGGTTGTGCGCTGCCTTCCTTTTTTCGGCGGTGCGGTCTATACGCTCTGTTACGATCGATCACTGCAGGCAAGTAGGATTGACGGGAAATAACGTAATGAAGTGAAAAAAAAAAGAGGCATAACGTTGGACGGAGATTAAGACCAACTGTGACAGGGTTTTTATAAGGAAAGTGACTTGGAATCAGCCCACGAAGCCATTGTTATATAGTCTTTTGCCTTTCGATAGAGTTTTTGCGCGAAGAATTTCCCGGTCAACATCCAACCAAGAGCACGGAAAAGCAAGAAGGAAGGAGACGGTCTCCGCTATGAGAGATTAAGGGAGGAAGAGATGCAAGCAGCCAACGAAGCGAGATGAGGGGGTGAGTGCAGCGGAACATGGGTGAGGTCCGACTGATTTCATTCGGTGATTGCCTGTATTACATAATGGAGTCTTTGTGCCTGCTTTTCCATAGTTGGTGCGGCTTGATGGCGCCCAAAGAATATTATCTAAGGATGCGGGCAAGAGTACCTTGTGGGCCAAAGGAGATTATGATGGGATTCGGCGATACATAAACCGAGCAGGTGGAATCGTCAGGAGAAGGGAGGCCTTATCGTGACTCAGAATTCGGTGATGTGGATGGATTGTGCAATTGTACCATCGTATACAGGGTCGCGGAGATTGAGGTGGAATTCTGCGCATCTGTCATTCAAAACGTCTTGTAGCCTAAGGGAAAGAATACAAAGATCGGACAGGTCTTCCTTTGAAGCCTGCGTTGCGGACTGCTAGACCCGTTGACTCTGAATTGGGTATGACAGGTACCGGACATTTGGGAGACCCATGGCAAGATGTGTGGGTCGTCTATCTCAAAGATGGGTCCAACGATCGTGGCGGTGAGTCGTAATAAGGAAGTTCAATTCAATTCCAGAGATTCACTATTCGGTAACGTCTTCAAGGGCTGTGAGTCTGTGTTCGTTGGATCTGGTGGCTTACGCCAACACGGGGCATGCCGAGGTCCCTAAGGGCGAGTTGGCGGTGTTTTGATTGTTCTTATCGTTGTTGACGATAAGCTCCCACACCGCTCCCACAGAACCCTTGCATCCGAAAAAACAGATCCGGCAGGTGGAATTCGTAATAAACGCGGATTGCTGTCTAGATTATCCAGGGAATGACAAGCGCACCCTGAGAGGGTTCCCATGAAATGATGTGATATTCAGACTATTGTACGCCACTATTGATTTCCATTTGACAGCTCCGGGACTCATTTCCCGTGGCGTGACCATTCACCTGCGCTGTATAAGAGCCTCCTCTCCTCAATGCCCTTTCTTTACCCTTTTCCCCCTCCTCCTCTTGTATCATGGCTGCGGTGCAGACTACCAAGTACTCTGAGGAAAACCTTCCAGAGTTCTCGCCCATGATGTGGTCTCTGGGCGAGATTCGCGCTGCTATCCCGGCGCGCTTCTTCGTGCGCGAGACTGGGCGTGGCCTCAGCTACATGGCTCGCGACTTTGTCATCGCCGCAATCCTTTGGTGGGCCGCCACGTACATCGACCCCGCTGAGAAGTCGGAACTTGCTCGCTCTACCCTTGGTCCTGTCGGTGCAGAGGTTTTCCGCTGGTCGCTCTGGTGCGCCTACTGGTGGGTGCAGGGTCTTAACTTCACTGGTATCTGGGTTATTGGGCACGAGGTAAGCCTTCTCTGATTCGAGCTTGAGGTTGTAAACTCACTGCCATGTTCCTAGGCGGGGCACGGCGCTTTCTCTGCTAACCGCACCGTCTGCGATATTGTTGGTTTCATCACGCACACTCTTATGTGGACTCCCTACTTCTCGTGGAGAATCTCCCATCACCGCCACCACTCCAACCACGCTTCGATGGAGAAGGATGAGGTTTACGTCCCCAAGACTCGCTCTGATCTCGGGATTCCATTGGGCAAGACTGAGGAGATTGACTGGGAGCACTACCTCGGTGACACTCCTCTCTTCACCCTCTACATGCTTGTGCGCCAGCAAGTCCTGGCCTTCCCCGCCTACCTCCTGTTCAACGTCTCGGGCCAGAAGTCCTACCCCAAATGGTTAGTCGCTTCGTTCCTTGTACGTATTACCTATGCTCA
This sequence comes from Hydnum rufescens UP504, assembly GCA_014904985.1. Taxonomy (NCBI): domain Eukaryota; kingdom Fungi; phylum Basidiomycota; class Agaricomycetes; order Cantharellales; family Hydnaceae; genus Hydnum; species Hydnum rufescens. The sequence goes on along the minus strand of MU128928.1, from coordinate 164,332 downwards.
TCCCTCTTTAGGACCAACCACTTTGATCCCAACTCCGTCATTTTCAATCCTTCCCAACGTAATGCCGTCATCGCTTCCAATCTCGGATCTTCGCCATGATCTGGGCTGTTACCTATGGTTCCACTGTCTGGGGCACCGGAGAGGTTATCAAGTACTACATGTTCCCGTGGCTCTGCGTCTCCCACTGGTTCATCATGATCACCTATGTACGTGATCCCGGCTATCTATTATTCACCCTATCTGACCTGTGTTTTCAGTTGCACCACACCGACATGAAGCTCCCCCACTACCGCAAGGCTGAGTGGTCATTCCAACGTGGCGCTGCCTGCACTGTCGACCGACCATTCCTCGGCTGGTGGGGACGATTCTTCTTGCATGACGTCGCTCACTACCACGTCATTCACCACTTCTTCCCGCAAATGCCCTTCTACCACGGAGAGGAGGCCACCCAGTACCTGAAGGCCTTCATCGGCGAGCACTATGCTGCCTCGGACCAGAACCCCTTCACCGCTCTCTGGGATTCGTACAACAACTGCCAATTCGTCGAGGATGAGGGTGAGTGAAGATAAGCGCGATGGTCTGAATATTTCATTTAACGATCTGCTTCTTAGGTGATGTTGTCTTCTACCGCAACAAGAAGGGCGAATCAGTTCGCCGCCCTGCGAACAATACCGGGTGAAGGCGAAGACGCAATAAGCTGTCTCTCCTACATCTCTTTCTTTTTCCGCACCGCGCATCACTTACTTGGGGAACTATAAAATCGTTAGAAGAACCCCCCTTACATTTACGTCAATTGATTTTTTTCCATTGCATATTTCTGGTGCTATCTTGGTCTCATGTTGTAAATTGCGAAGGTTATCTCTATGGACGCCTTTCTCGCCCGAATAGAAAAACAACTGCGAAATTGCCAAGAAAGCTTCCTGCCTCAGGTCCTGGTAACGTAAGACATTCTAAGTTTGGCACTCGGCCGCGCATCAGGCGACGCCTTGCTCTGACATTGGCTCCTAAGCGTGGCTCGCCGTCAGGACCTCAAGACTTGGCCAGGGTTACCCGTCCTCCACATTTCTACGCACATATCGCACCAGCCCTGATTTGATAGTGATGCCTCTTTTTTTTGTTCTTTTTTCAAAGGTCCATTGTATCCCTCACGGATTGCAAGTCGTTGCATGGAACAAATCCTGATCTGCAGGGTCAGGGTCGCAGGCTTGCTTTTTCCCACTTGACGATTCATGGTCCGCCGCTCTTTTCTCTTGTTTCATCGCCCTATTCTCCGGAGCTCACTTTCGGAACTTGCGTGACGGGCGATCAAGTTGCATAGCCGTGCACTGTGGTATGGTCTGTAAGGGGTTCTAACGCATCATGGGAGGCCTTATTTGGGCTAGCTTGGCATGCCACCCAGGAAAACAAGGGCGGAATGGGCGAGTGAAATAGAAATATATATATATATTCCTTCCGGATCCCAGCTTCACGGCGGCGGAAACCTGTGCTTTCCCACTTGGCTGGTCCCTGCGGTGTCGCCATTCAATCCGGGTGCGCCTCCTGAAGGGATAGATAAGGAGAAACTCCGCCTCGTGTTTCAGACCCTAAAAACTCATATACCGTTATCTCCTATTTGCTCCTTTAGCGCGCGTACCTCCCCCCCCCCATCTCCGCCACATCTGCCATATTAAGGATCAAACATTAGGCGGGGGAGGGCGGAACAACTCTTCCCCCCCCATACAATGCTGCTGCATCCGCGGTGAAAGTATTTTTGTGTAATGATTTTCATTAAAAATTATGTATATGAGGCTGGGCGTGCCTAATTTGCATGCCCCCCTACCCCCCTTGTGATGCAATCAATATTTATTTCAATTCATCCATGCGTGCATGCACTCACACTCACGCTTTTCTAATGGCGCTTCTCTGCTTAGGGCATTGAGAAAATTGGCCCGCCCGCGGCATTGATGGTGAATTGCAACTTTATTTTATTTTGTGTTGGTGCTATCAAGGGTGTGTGTGATAAGAGATCGGGTTCTTTCATTCTTTACAAGTATAGTATCAAGTATGCCAAATTGAAGTCCGATGGCCTTGAAAGATTCTTGTTTTCCCCATCCACCGAGTGACCCATGACAGAACTGTAAACTTCTGTTTGTATTTCCGATGTGTAGCCATTGTCTCCACTGGTTTTTAATTCAGGGTCCTCTCAGTCATCATGCTGGCTTGTTCTTATGGGCAATCAATGTAATTTTATCCATGCTCACAATCAAGGATCTGCTTTTTTTGCCACAGGAAATTATCTGTCCTAATTACTCTTTGCTGTATTATCACCTGCTCTCAACCCTGTTCCTCCCCCCTTGCAGGAAGGTTGGAATTTGCAAGAAACAGAGAGAATGTGTGAGTCCCACCACATCTTTTTCCTTCCAGGGCATATGTAGTCCATAAACACTGTGTATGCTGTACAAGCCTCTTGGAAATGTCCAAATCAAAAAGGTCTTCCTCCTTTTTGCTTAGTATGAAGTCAAGGTGGCAGACTCTTATCCACCATGGTCATCCTGGTTGGTTGTGAGGCCTGCTTCTGTGACTGAACTTGCTGTGCTGCAAGGAGGGGCCCCCATGTACTGAGATGGATGCTATGGATGATTTGGGGGCCATATCAAGAATTTGGAATGGGAACTTGAAGAGCATGATGTGGGATATTTATATGACCAATAATGATGGACTTGACATCCCTTTTGACTATTCTGTCTGTTTTGTGCCTTGATGATAGTGTTCTGAGCTTGTGTAAGGATTGAATGTGGGATTGCAATTCCCTTTCTTGCTTTTCTTAAACTGCACCAGGATATGATGTGTGATGAGGATAAGTAACCATACCTACAAACATATATACTAGCAATTAATAAACTTGAAATTGAAAGTCCTGCTGTTCTTTTGCACTGTGCCAGAAAGTTCTAGTCTCCATGTACATTCAACCCACAAGGATGCTTCTCCACTGTAATCAATGCCATGTTAAGTTGCTCATTAACTCAAACAACCCAGGTATCTGGCAGTCAGTGCTTCCCCATACCTATGGAAAACTTCATCTCAAGGATATGCATCTACTTAATGACAATGTTGATGAGGAGATGATGGTGATGCTTGAAGGAAAACCATTTAAAGAAAACAGGCAATATTAAAATCAAATGCCCAACTCACACTGGTGACATGGAGGGGACCAAGGATAAGTATGTTAGGCTCATGCCAGAAAGTACCCTCCATGCTCTCCATCAGACAAACCCATATTTCATCTTTTCAATAGTAATGCCACAACTGAGAAGCCCACTGGTGCCCATATGCATGAACTATGGCTAGAGATGACATTGGGATCCAATGATGTTGCCATGCCTTGTGTTGTTGGAGGTGACTTGGATGTCACTTGTGACTTACTCATTCTTACAAATTCTGGCATGTTATTTGATGGAACCAGGGTTTGAACCTGGGACCTCTTTGCCTTCCAGTCAGGTGCTCTATCAACTGAGCTATCCCTCCAATTCTGGAGATGGAACTTATTATCCAACATATCCAATATGGGATTTGTGCCTTACCCCCTGGGGTTAGTTGCAACCTTTCCATCATTCAAAAGCTAGGGTCTCATTTTGGAACTCTAGTTGTTTCCAGTATACCCCATTCATCTATATTCTTATTGGAAGCCCCCTAAATAATACCTTCTCTAGATAAAATTATGGCTGTGAAAGATACAGTGGTTGGTGATACAAAGCTCCCCATCTCCATATATATTGACAATGGATACCTCATACACACTCCCTCACTGAGTTGTACCCCATGTATGGACACAAGTGTAATTTTAACATTTGTCTATCTTTGTCTTTGTTCCTCTTCAACTGGAACTTTGCATTGAGACATACATTGGAAGGACAACTTGGGCCATTATATCTATCTCACCCCTGGCCCAAAACAAAAGTGGGCAGTCACTGGAGAGGTGGGCACTAGGCCACTCAACATGGAAACAAGTATCTTCCTTCACTGACACTTGAATGACACCAGGTGATACCTGCCAGATCCCCATCCCCAAGAGCATTGATGCTCACTAAGCAGAGGCCTAGCAATGCAGGAAGTGCACTCTCACTGGTCCATCATACTGGGCTTGACAAAGTGAGACACCACTGCTTCTTGATGAATGGCTTGTATGCAAACACTGTATGATGTATTCATCATTGCATATGGCACCCCAGCTAGCATGGAGAAAATGAAGTTCACTGTAGAGCTATTTTCTACTCTAGACCAGAAAATCCAGAATCCAATGTAGCAGAAACAGACCTGTCTGAGAAGTGTGTGTCCTGCAGTTTTCAGCTGCCACATGACCTCTTCAGTATTGAGATCAATGACCTTTGATGAGTAAATTTGGCATGATTGTGAGTGTGAATAATTCCATGCTGTCTTGATCTCAAGAATAGCAGTGGTCAAGATGAAATCCAGATAGCCTTACTGTCCTTTGACACCCAAGAGATCTGCAGCACCTGGCATCTTATTTCAGGATAAAAGTATGTCCCCAGGGGAGCATCTTTATCCACATTTCCAATGTTGCCACCACCACCCTCACTGTTGTCATCCTTGTCCTTGACCTGGTAGTAACTTTGATACCTTGTCTTGAACTTCATGAGCACAATAAAACAAATGGACTAGAAGCAGATTGACTAACCTGTAGCCAGAGGTTTATTGGTTTTATTGCCTGTTCTAGGACTTGATCTTGAGTTAGTACCCAATCTACAATGATGATTTCATCAGGGGGGACACAGGAGGTTTCTTATAAGTGAGCTTCATGGTTGGATTGGCACATGTTGCTGTTACCTGATAATAATGATAGGTTCACTTGAGGCCTTCTGGCCTTACACTGTTGTAGATAGGTTTGCCAAATTCAGACTCAGGCCAGGTTTTACCCCCATTGGGCAAAACCTGAACCATAACCAAACCTGAACCTAACCTCAGGTTATGTTATGGTTTAACCCCAGGCAAACCTGAAACCATGGTCCCCCTCAAACATGAGAGATATCCCTGAGTGCTGATTTTAACCATAATCCAGAATTATGGAAGCAGGTTCCTTGGTTAAGAAACACATTATTTTGAAGTGAAATCAAATACTCATGCAAAGTTTATATAGGCCATACATAGTCCTGCAAACATCTCAGCCATAAATGAGTGAAAGCCATTCCATCCATCTACTGTTAAGGCTGGTAGAGGTTCAGGTTTGAACTTAGGTTTCCAGGGTTTGAACCTGAACTTCAGCAACCATAGTTGTAAGTATCATGTCACTTGTTTGTTTCATTGATTGTCATGACAGAGTTTGGTGACTTCTTACCCCCAATGATGGTGATGAGAATGTCATTGTGAAGGCCAGTTCTGGTGTTAACAATGAATGAAGTTGGGTATACCATATTCATGCTCCTGGCCTTAACTCACAATCAATGTAAGGCAAATACTGGATGACATTGTTGATGTACCAAGGTTCCAGGAGGTGACCATGTGCCCTTGACAGTCTAGCAGGATATGGCCTGGACTGGTTGGATAGTGGAGTTTGGCAGATGCAGGTACAGTATCATCAGCAAATAGTTTTGAGACAGTGTGAAATCTCACAGAGTGTTAGTTTGTAGGGTATTTCAACTCAGTGACTGGACAAGAATTCATGAGAGAGCACAACTCAGTTATGAATGAAGGGGTACCATCATCATTGCTCTCCATGGTGGGCATGTTGTGTACAAAAGCATGTACTGTGTTGAAGCTCCCATATGAAAGCATAAAAAGATCTGTGTATTTGCCCTGTATGAGGTAACAATGGAGCTGAAGGAGTTATGCCTTTAGTGCTGCCAGTTCAAGGTACTGTTTTGCTTGGTCCTTGCATTCATCTCCATGACTTGTTGAGTTCAGTGGGCCCTTCTTGACTGCAATGAGACCTATGAGAGTATTTACCTATGAGACATCAAAATCCTTTCATATCAAATAATTTCAAGAGGAGGACTTTGGGACTTTCAAACAAGGTTTTTGATATCAAATGGTCTCAAAAGTGTGATCCATATTATCCAAACATTACAGTCTGGTCTGCCACTTTCATTACCAATGAAAGCTAGAAAAATGGGGCAGAATAGATCACCTAAGTTAGGCTGACCCCAAAAGGAGTCCCATTTGAGCCATTTGAGGTCATTCTGTGTGGAAGGGTAGAAAATAGCCCCAGAAATGCCATTTTCCTCTTCTGGGAACCTTAAGTCCCCTCCTTTGACTTTGCTAGGTACACATTAAGCTTAGCTGCAGATTGACAAAGGTGACTAAAAGGCCATGAGTCATCCACATCAGGAAAATCATTTAGTCTCTGAAGCTGTAGAAGAGGATGTAGTTAGAACAGGCTGAAGAGAACCACAATTCTTATCACTAATTAAACATCCCACAACCCAGATTCAAACTTGCACACAGACCTTCAGAGGCACATGTAGACCCCAAGGTTGTTTCAACAAAATCCCCCCATGCATATTGCCTGTGGGTGCTTATGTAGACATAGGAGCTTATGCAACATTTCTCTATGAAATCCTTCTGTAATATTTTATGTGATATTTATATATATAAGTGATGGTGTTAGTGTGTTTGGATGCTCTCTTGAGGGCCAGCAACTTCTGGCTCACTCAACACTGGAAATTGCCAGGATCACAAAGTGCTTAAGTGGCAGGCCACAGCAAGTCTCGTAACCTGTTAATAAGAGGGTCTGGTGCAATGGGGGTTTCTGTTGAATTTTACAACATGCTTCTGCTGTGGCCAATCACAAACAGTTTTGGTTGGTGTTGGCACAAGGTCTATTGTGAGAGGCCTGAACAAATGAAAGAGGCAGCAAGAGTGAGACTTTTGGAACTGGTATGTCACTAAAACCAAGACTCCAAGTATTTTGTACTGATTAATGGCAAATGTGGCAGTACATTGTTCCTCTCATTGCATTGTTTCAAGGTCAAATGGTTGATGTACCAGAAGAGGCAATGACAGCAACCAAATACTCAACTGGAGGCATGGTCAAGCATGAAGTCAGTATCAATTTTCACTTATGCAGGCTTCTCTGACAGATATTTGGCAGATCTATATGATTAGTGGATTCATGTTCCTTGTCATTGAGTTTAAGCTTGACATGCCAAAGGATCTCAGTCTGGCACAACTTTTCCTTAGACTTCTATGTGCATATTTTTACTCTCCTATTATGGGCATATCCATTATGGTAGGCTTCTGGACTCTGTGGTGCCAATGATCTGATAAGAACTCAGCCTTCTATAATTTAACTCCCCCATGTCCCATTTGATTATTGCCTCTGCTTTTTGGATTATTAATGGCAATTATTCTCTACCCATCTTATGTACAATAAAGGGTACATTCAGGGAAACCAGTTCCACTATTCCCCAAGGGAATCTATTCAGTAGGAGAGGAGAAATAGCTTGGCTAAGCCATATTTCACTATTCTGACTTGATTTTTGAATATCTCCTTCAGTTTTAAAGCTTTTCACTTGATTCATTTTTTGTCATTTTCACCTTAATCCCACCTTTCTTCCAATTACCTTATTGTTCTTCCAAGATGTATATCAAGCACAGGAAGTGCAAATTTTGATTGTCTTCCCCCTCCCCAGTTTTGAGGCACTGAAATATTGCCACTCGTTCTTGGGAGATTTCCACTGAGACTACTACATTTTATCTAGGGCCCCAAGAGGAGAGCCTTGGGGTAACACAATCTATTCTTTGTTCTATTGCTTGGGCAGGTGTTGCTTGCAGCATTAGATTTCTATCCCGAAAGACCTTCATTCCTTCAAGCCTGAACATTTGGATTGATCCTGTGGTTTCCTCTTTTCATTATTGATTCCATATCATGGACTGCAGCAGAGTCACTCAGTAGATTCCTGCTTACAATGGCTATTGGTGATAGTACCCTGGTCCTACAGTATAAGGTGGCCCTGCCACCCTAATGCCAGAAGACAAGTTCAGAGCCAGGGGCCCCATGGGCCCCTTATCTCATGGCAGGAAATCACCCAGTGGGGCCCCCACCTAAAAACCTGCTCCTAGACTAAATAAAAGCAAGGCTAAAGGACCTAACAAGATATACAATTATGGCCAACTGATTTGTGTCATACTTACTAAAAAATTTTGCTTCTCCCATATAGGTTTCAGGTTTAAACCTGAACCAAACCAATCTGGAACTGAACCTCAGGTCTGTTGGAGGTAGACAATCTCCTCTTGATTATGTAATATTTTGTATATACATCCTGGGGATTCTGGACATCAATCTCAGTTCCTGCTCCTGCCCCCATCTACCTGAGCCATCCATTCCACAAGGTCAGGTTCAGGTTTCACCCAAATTGGGCTAAAACCTGACCAAAACCTGACTATGGCAACGATATATAAGATCTTTTCATTTGCTGCTATAGCCTATTGTTCAACATCTACAGTTTATTTGGTGCATTTTTCAATTGTGAACTGTACTCTTACTGTAGTTACTTGTCATACATCCCTGAAACCACCAGCATCTCCTAATCACTAACCAGTTCTTGACATTGTGCCCATTCCTCACCACACTTAAGGGACTGAAAATCAATCTGGGTAGAGTTAGGATCTCCAATGATGTGTTCATGAGGGTGCTCCAGGGATGCACGGTAGGTGACAGGGACCCAGAGAATAAGTTCATTACTTGGGTCCCAAAATCCATCCATCATCAAGTTGAAAGGGGGATGGTGGGAGTGGGAATAGATGGACAGGGTATTGAAGGATGTGTTTGGTCTCTGTGGTGGCCAACTGTGAAATTTTGACATTGTTGTCCCCAGAGCCAGATGCAATCTGCTTGCCATCAGGTGAGAAAGCAATGGTCCAGATGGCATTATCATGCCCCTCCATTGGTGGCCCAATGCTTGCACCTGTCTCCACATTCCAGAGTTGGATAGTTTTGTCCAGGGAGCCAGAGGCAACCTGCTTTCCATCAGGTGAGAAAGCAATGGACTTGATGGCACCATGATGCCCCTCCATTGACTGGCCAATGCTCACACCTGTCTCCACATCCCAGAGTCGTATAGTGTTGTCCAAGGACCCAGATACAATCTGCTTGCCATCAGGTGAGAAAGCAATGGACTGGATGGCACCATGATGCCCCTCCATTGGCTGGCCAATGCTCACACCTGTCTCCACATCCCAGAGTCGTATAGTGTTGTCCAAGGACCCAGATACAATCTGCTTGCCATCAGGTGAGAAAGCAATGGACTGGATGGCATCATGATGCCCCTCTATTGGCTGGCCAATGCTCACACCTGTCTCCACATTCCAGAGTTGTATAGTGTTGTCCAAGGACCCAGATACAATCTGCTTGCCATCAGGTGAGAAAGCAATGGACTGGATGGCATCATGATGCCCCTCTATTGGCTGGCCAATGCTCACACCTGTCTCCACATTCCAGAGTTGTATAGTGTTTTCCCAGGACCCAGATGCAATCTGCTTGCCATCAGGTGAGAAGGCAATGGAGTTGATGGCTCCATCATGCCCCTTCATTGGCTGGCCAATCCTTGCACCTGTCTCCACACTCCAGAGTTGGATGGTATTGTCCTCAGAGCCAGAAGCAATCTGCTTGCCATCAGGTGAGAAAGCAATGGTCTGGATAGCACCATGATGCCCCTGAATTGGCCGGCCAACACTTGCACCTGTCTCTACATTCCAGAGTTCTATGGTCTTGTCCTGGGACCCAGAAGCAATCTGCTTGCCATCAGGTGAGAAAGTAACAGACAGCACATCATTATGTGTCATGATTGGTATGATCTTTGGCCAGTGCTGAAGCCGTCCCTGAGTAAGTTTTGCAACTCCTGGAAATTGACCTTGCTGCCTTTGGTATAAGAGGGATGATGTAGGAGCAAATGTCAAACCAGAGAGGTAGATGTGGGGCATGCTTGTCATGATGGCAGTTGCAAACATTGAGATGAATTGCATTGCATCATGTTGTAGTTCAACAAGGTCTGCAGCCCCCTATGAAACACATGTTAAGAATCAGCCTGTGGCTTCAGCATATGATGAAATTGGTGGGCCCATGCTTACATGAGAGGTGCTAAGTGAGGCCAATGCAAGTTGAGGGGAGCTCTGCATAACACTCATCACTTCCAACCAGGATAGGAAATCCTTCTGAAAGAATGACACCATGGGTTTCTGAAGAACCTCACCACTAGGTGTTGCGGACACATGGAAACTCCAGAATTGACAAGCATAATACAGATAATCAGGTATGTCTTTTTCACGGAGATCCTTAATGTTGGAGATGTCAGCATTGCGAAGGAACGATGTTGGAAATTGACAGATATTGAAGGTCAAGGTCTGGTCCATCATGCGGAAACAGGCCAGGGCCATGTGCTGATTTGCTTCATCTTTGTCGATGTAGAAATCCTTGTTATACTCTGGGTCACACAAGAAATCGCGATAGGACGAATGGAGAGGCACAATGGGCTCATGGTCACTGTGCGTACCGCTAAGGAGTGAGGCAAGATGTATCACAATTTGTTGTTGTGTGGGCATGGTATCTGGAGTGAGGATAGAATCGGGTGGAACCAGCTGCACAAGAGTATGCAATGACAAAGGCTTCCGAGCACATATGATTCGGCCGAGGATTGACTTGACTTCTTGCACTGCCTTCTCATTGGATGGATTGCAGTATTCCTTCATGACCGTCCTATAGAGCGCATACAGCCCCTCATCACTATGGAGCACCGTCCAAATCTGATCCTGCGGATGGGTACCAGCTTCATTATCGCCGCAAATAAAGCGACAGGCAGTGGCAGCCCACTGGAATGATGTTCCAGCCTTCTGAACGAGCGCACTCAGCTGCGTCAGGTACACTGTTTCGTCCAACTCATCCACATCACGGAGTTCATTATGTATATATGTCGCAATATCGCGCGAGGTCTGATGATTAGGGATGTGGTCCACAAGCATGACATCAACCCCGGGTGGCAGCGGAGATCGCAACGCATCTTGAATATCGTCCTCATATCTCGACGTGATTACAGCTCGAAGACTCGGAGGGAGTTCTGAGGCTCGCTTTGTTAGAATAGTGAGCGCATCGGCGCGAGCTCCAGCGTCCCCAGATTCGTCAAATGCATCAATGAAAACAATGGTCTCCCCCACGGCCTTATCATCCTTGAATGACGCAACAATAAGGTGCTGGAACTGCACCTTACAGTTATCGGTCGTTCGTATCGCAGTATTGTTCTTGACAGCGCTAACTAGGCGTTGTTTCCGGGAGTTGTCGAGGTCGGCAAGGTCTCGGGCAATCGTACTGAACAGGTTGGTCAGGTTTGCGAGGGGTTTATTTTTGTCGAAGGCATAGTATGACCCGTTGCGTTCGAGGTCAGAAATGCGTTTTGCGCATGAGCGAAGGATCGACGATTTCCCCGCACCCGCCGTGCCACACAACCAAAGAACACGAGACGATTCGTTAGAGCGCGATGTTACTGAACCATTCGAATCAAACGACGGCGCATCAGCTCCGACAGCCCAACGTACTATAGCGTCGATGATCTCGGTACGTGTGCCTGGTAAGCACCCTTGACCTAGATCGTGATGGGCCTCTGGGGCGTATTTTACTTCGCCGAGCACTTGGAAGTCCCCTGTGTACAACCTCAGAACGCAGGTTTTGACCGAAGACACACAAGAAACACTTACGGACTTCAGTGACAACGTCTAAGACGCGATGCACAATGACGGAGCATTGTACGTTCGCATGCTCAATCAGATTCAGTCGGAGAATACCAAGAGTCGCCTTGTAGTTATCGATCTGTCTGTCCACCAGAGAAACCGTATACTTCCTTATGCGGGTGGCTGGGGCCCAGACTGATCAATCTTGGAATGAGTAGAAGATGCGGGATTCCACATACCGAAGGACCTGTCCCTGCAATAGTCCCGAACGAAATATGCGCATTCCATCACTTGCCGCAGTATTTGGTTGATAATATCTTGATCTCTTTCCGAGCGTTCCTTCAACAATTTGGCGTCGTCCGCAAAGGAGCAACTATCTGCCATAGTTTGGACTAAACCCATCACCTTGGCATCTTGGTCACTCTGGGGGGAAGTGACCTAATAGAACACTAGTGAGAACATACAGGTAACAGAGTTGATTCAGGTCGTACCCTGTACACTGCTGAGATGACTCCCCATGTTAACTTGATCCAAGGGTGAACCTGTTGGTAAAGACTTAGTGGCCATAAGGCACAGGCAATTCGGGATGGAACGTGCCTCGGTGACCGTATCAGCAACTTTCACAAGGGCTTCAAGGCGACTCAACAACAGCTGCCAAGGATTGGACTGGACTGTTTCTGTTGCAAGCCGGGTTGTTGGAATGACATCGTTGACAACCGCTGGTCCGGGAACTAGCGGCTCGGCAGCCTGGCCGGCATTCTGGACAGCCTCACCAGCGTGTGCGAGAGAGAATGTCACATATATTCTCAACTCTCCGAATTTGTCATTGGCGTCATCTTTCAGATCGAGGCACATCCCTGCGGGGATAGAGACCCATGGGTGAGCGTGGCCCTCTCTTGAGATAAATATGTGCAGCTTCACCTTGGTCTATGTCGGAAGAGAGATCCAAAGCACACGATGCAACAATTCGCCCCGAGCGCCCTAAACGAGCCTCGCGCAAATCTAAACTCACTGTGAAATCAATAGATGTTGAAGCCACGGCGCTGCCAACAGAATGTGAATGAAGGGCGACGAAGCACATGTGCATGAAGGAGACTTACAACTCAGCCCCGAAGGGATTCTTCCACGTCACAGCACCATGCCTTGCCTCGATGTACTTCGACTTTGGCGAGCGAAGTCCAGTTACGGTTGCAGGAGGCTGAATGGTAAAACCAAGGCGATATCGTTTCGATGTATGCAGAAAATCGCTGATGCATATGGCCTCTATCGCGAGGGCCAAACACAGGTTTTTTAGATGCGAATTGCTGGTCTGTGAGCAGATGGCCAACCTGAGATACAAAATGTGCCCATGGCCGCCGGCATCACCGGGTCTTCGGATTCCATGATGTGCGAGGGCACTCTATTCGGAGTCCAACTGATGGATTGCCCAGATGTTTAAAGATGATGGATGGTGTTATGATTGACTGGCCACAGGACCCCTGTGTGCTATAGTAGTGAATTTCGGGTTAGTATGAATCAGGGCAGAGTTGAGCAGCAACTGCCAGACGAACCCTGTTGAAGCGTACGACGGCGGAATTCGCCGATGTGGTGCGGCGGAGTTGAGGACTTTGGGCAACATCCGGAAGCAAAAACCGGAAATTCGGCGCCGCAACTCAACGCCGGCCCAAGTTGAGGGGGGCATAACCTTGTAAATACGGTATTTAGGCCCATAAAATAAACCGAAATAGATTACTAGTGGTATTTTACAACTACTTGAGAAGTTTTGAGCGGATTTGAAGACAATACTCAGAAATTCCAAAAAAGGAAATTATTGACTTCCCGCGTGCACGAGTGTAGTTCGTACAGGGAAGGAGGGGTGAGGTAAAATGACATCTGGAACAAGCCAAAATGAGGCTCCCCGAATGTCCAACATGCTCCACACCGGGGTATCGGATGGGCGCTTAATTCTAGCACTTGGTTTAAGCGGGGTTCGAACCGCAGCAACGCAAAAGATAACACCTCGAGTCCACCCACCCTACGCACTACACTATACAGATAATACAACCATTCCCAATTTCTCATGTATACAATACCATCCCGATCTGCCGCCGAGTTTGCTGGGCGAGCCTAGTTTCCGGATTTGCATCCGGATGTTGCCCAAAGGCAAGAACGGTGCGGCGGCGCCAACAATCAGACGCATCGTTGTTACCGCCCCAAATTTTGGAGCGCACCTAGGCCTGTCGGTATAGATCAGTGTGATATACCCGTACGATACCTGCCTCATATCCCCGATCTCGAAATTGGCAGGTGGATCCTCCCAGGTGACCACCTCTTGCTTAGCTTTTAGGATGGGACCCCGTGTCTCTATAGGTGAGTTGCCTTTCAATCTCTCCTCCCGGTCCTTATCCTCATCCCTGCTTGTGTTCAGTCGCTGGTGCTGGGGGTCATGGGTCCAAAGGGGGCACTGGTGGCGCTGGAGGGAATATCCAGAATATCCTTATCCATCCCGTCCAAGCTCCTCCAGACGAAACTTCCCCTTTAATGCGTCTTCCTCGAGCCTCATATGCAGCCCATGACTCCTTCCGCGAGGATGTACCATCATCATGCCTCAAGAACACTCGCGTCGCCATATTGAACGAGATTCTGACATGGTTGGGCAGTGCGAGCGGTGAAAGGCGGCCTGTATGCTGGCTCAGCGGACTGGCTGGCATCGGGAAATCGACCATCGCGAAAACCGTCGCGGAACGAGCGTCAGAGAATGGCATGCTGGGAGCCACTTTCTTCTTTTCTCGGCACAACAAAGATTTACGGAATCCCGGGCTTGTACTACCAACGCTCGCTTTCCAACTCGCACGATCGGACAGTGCATACCAGGCGGCCATCCTAGATGCCTTAAGACGAGATGAGACAATTGGGGAAAAGGAACTGCCCTCTCAGCTTGAGGAATTAATCTTAACGCCCCTTCTTGCTATCAATCCCAGTCGGAGTCCAATACTTATCATCCTTGATGCCTTCGACGAGTGTGAGGAAGAGGGTGCCGCTCATATTTTGCGACTTATCTTTGAACGCCTCATGTGCATACCTTTCCTACGGATCTTGATTACAAGCCGTCCACTCCCTCACCTAACCTCGGTGCGCAATGAAGCCCTGAACCCCACGAAGACGGTTCTTCACGTTCTTGAAGATATTCCCGCATCGGTTGTTCGGCGAGATATCCGCTTGTACATCTCCACTGAATTGGCCAGAATTCCGGGGAAACTTGGTCTTAAGATGCCTACTAATTGGGCGACCGAGGCCGACAACAACTCCCTGGTAGAGAAGTCCGAGGAGTTATTCGTTTATGCCGCAACGGCAATCCGCTTCATTGGGGACGATCGGGTGCGGACTCCTCAAACTCAACTAAGGCTTATCCTTAATGCCCAATCCCTTGAGCAAGCTAAAGCGGAACCTTATTCGTACCTGGACCAACTCTACACGGAAGTGCTTCGCAAGGCAGTTTCCTCACGTCATCGTCTGGAGATTCTGAAACGGTTTCAAATCGTCATTGGGAGCATCGTGCTGTTGCGTGAACTGCTCCCACTCCATTCGTTGGCTAAGTTTGTTTGCTACGAAACGCACATCGTCCAGGCTAGTCTGGACCATTTTCACTCAGTCATCGTCCCCCCTTCTGACATTCATGAGGCTCCTCGTATCTACCATACTTCATTTCGCGAATTTATTACCAATCCGAAGCGATGTTCCATGGCGGAGTTTGTGATTGTTCCTGTGCCAGAGCAGGAACTGCGACACGCCATCCGATGCTTTCAACTCATGGCGGTATATCTAAAGCGGGACGTCGCTGGGATCTCGGATCCATCACTCCTGAACGAGGAAGTAGATGGACTCGAAGGAAAAGTGAGAGAGGCACTGCCACCAGACGTTCAGTATGCATGCCGGTACTGGGCAGTACATCTTTCGCAGGTGCAGTTCAGGGAGACGAGAATGATGGAGGCACTGGAGGCATTCATGAGGGAGTCAATTCTATGGTGGTTTGAAGCAATGAGTCTACTTGGAAGTATCTCTGAGGCTGCAAGTTCAATTGAAGAGGCACACAAATGGGCGGTATGTGCATTCCTTATTGATCCTTCATGCAAGGACTAAGTATGATTGTAATGATAGAAAAATTCAAAAAGTGAGGCCAATGTGCTGAAAATCCTGTCTGATTCCCATCGATTCATTCTTGCCCATTGGGAAGTGATAAGAGCAAGTGCACTCCATGTGTATCATTCTGCACTGCCTTTCACACCATGTGCCACTATGTTATATGAGACATATGGTGGAGATGCAAAGGATTCTATTTGGGTTCTCCAAGGCATGGAGTCTGAATGGTCACAACATCCAAGTACATTACATGGTCATTCTGGTTCAGTTAGGGCCATTGCATTTTCACCTGATGGATCATGCCTGGCATCAGGCTCAGATGATCATACTGTGCGGTTGTGGGATCCTGTATCAGGTGTATCCATTGCAACATTGAAGGGCCATTCTGATTTGGTTAGGACTGTTGCATTTTCACCTGATGGTTCACGCTTAGCAACAGGTTCTGAGGATCACACTCTACATTTGTGGGATCCCAGATCTTGCACATCCATTGCAAAACTGGAAGGTCACTCAGATTGGGTTGTGACCACTGCATTTTCACCTGATGGAAGGCTCCTGGCATCAGGCTCCTATGATCATACTCTGCGATTGTGGAATGCCAAATCTGGTGCATTCATTAGAATGATAAAGGATAGTTCAGATCGGATTCAAGAGCTTCAATTTTCCTTTGATGGCTATATTCTGATTTCACACCTAGAGAAGGAGACCTTGACTTGGGATTTGGATTCCCAACTCTCTTATCAGTCATCATCTGTGACAACTGCTGGTCCATCTGTGGCCACAACTCCACTTATTTGGTACCATCAAAGCCACTGGATACAAGTGATGCAGCAACAAGATGGCCATCCAAGACGAATATGTTACATCCCATCCCATCACCTCCTCAGCACCAAGCTTGTTGTGTCAAGCCAGGAAACATACTCTCGGCTTGCAGTTGGATGCTATGATGGTCGCATGATAATTCTCATTGTTTCACATGACCTGCTTGGTCAGGACTTCAGCATGGAACCAGTTGATACCCAGCTACCTGGTGGTGCAACTCCACATTCACCTGTTAGGTCCCTTGCCACAAATGATGGCCTCCCTCTGACAAGTGATCCCCCCCCTTTCACAAATGATGGCCCCTCTCTCACAAATGATGGCCCCCCTCTCATCAATGAGGAACCCCCTCTTGTAAATCATGACACTAGCCAAAAGCATGCCAGGGGTTTTCATAGAGTTCTGCAAAGACTTAGGCTATATCCTAGATGACCATTAACCATCTATGTACATTGTGGTAAATTTGCAGTCTTCATTGGGGTTTTCAAAGGACTAGGCCTGTGGCTATCTATACCTGGGTCTGTCCAGTGTTTATATATGATCCTCTGCTAAAATAGGGAGAGGTCAAACATATTTTGGCCCTGAAGGACCTCACCTAGGGGGATTCAACCCCCAACAGTTTTT
This sequence comes from Hydnum rufescens UP504, assembly GCA_014904985.1. Taxonomy (NCBI): domain Eukaryota; kingdom Fungi; phylum Basidiomycota; class Agaricomycetes; order Cantharellales; family Hydnaceae; genus Hydnum; species Hydnum rufescens. The sequence goes on along the minus strand of MU128928.1, from coordinate 147,118 downwards.
CTGTTCAGCCTCACATTTGCTACTGTCAAGACCCATATTGGTGCTGTATCACCCATGACTTATCCAGTAACTCCAATGGTGTCCCACTATGCCAGATAGCTGAGTGTAAGCCTGGCACCCATGGTCCCAGGCTCCAATGCCATGGGTTTATTGCTGTTGCTCATGAGTCTGAAATCCAAACTCATGGCAAAAGCATCTTGACCCCATAGTGTTAAGTGTCTCAATCCCAGTCAATTGTATTACCAATGATCCAAACCAACACTGAGTTGTTCCTATATTATCCAGCCTCTCACCCTCAACCATGCCCACATCTATCAAACAGTCCACACCCACCTCAGTACACTTAATAATCGAATGTTCTCATCCTCATCCTCTTGATGGTCATGGCTTTTATGGGCCATGACTGCCTACATCCTGTCTACATCCTCATTGAAAAGCACTTAAGTATAGAGAGAGACCTCATTACAGTTGACCAGGCTTCTCGATCACTTCAAACGTCTGGATCCGATCACCTTCCTGGACACCTGCAAAATTCACAAAAGAGAGGCCACATTCACTACCTTTCCGTGCCTCCAAAATATCCTTTTTAACATGCTTGAGGGCGTCCAACGTGCCTGTCACGATCGGAGATTGTTAGACAACGAAAAGTTCGTCCGTACGAAAAAAAAAGAGACTGATGAAGCACCGTTGTACACCTCTAAATCATCACGCAGGACTTTCACAGGTTTATGCCGCTCGATAACACCGTTCGTCACCCGGCAACCGGCCACTCGGATGGTCACCTTGTGCTTGCCGTGGACTTCGAATATCTGTTGCACGACTGCTTCGCCGGAGACGCGATGCTCGATGATTACTGGGAGAAGTGCTTGCACGCGAGATCGGACTTCGTCCATTATCCGGTAGATAACCGTGTCAGTGTGGATGGAAACGCCGGACGTAGCGGCATGGTTCTTCACTTTATGTGAAGTGTTCACGGAGAAACCGATGATCATAGCTAGAAGAGATTCAGATGTAATGTAGTGTGGCAAAAAGACGCCATGAATAGCTCACCATTGACAGCTTTAGCCATGTCAACATCTGCTTCGGTCGGTTCCCCCGCAGCAGTCTGGATGATCCTAACCCTCGCGATATGGTTCCCAATACTCCCTACGGCACCAACGACAGCCTCCACAGAACCGCTGACGTCTCCCTTGACGATAAGGCGAAGTTCCTTGACATGGTCCTCTGCGAGACCAACGAGAGATGGATCCGCGGCGTTGCTTGCTACTGGGGAGGCTTGGCTAGGTGAAGACACCCTCGACCCCGACGCCGCAGCCTCTCGTGCTATATCTTTCGCCTCCATACGTTTCTCATTGATCAGCGCCACATCCTCCTGTAATGCACGGATAGCAAGATTTCGTTTACGGTTATGGATAGCATTCTTGACCTCGTCTTCGCTCCCCTCAAGGACTTCATCACCAGCCTGAGGGAGTTCTTTCCACCCCGAAATGGTGACTGGGAAACCAGGGGTTGCAGATCGGACTGGCGTGCCAGAGGAGTCGATCATCTGCCGTACTCGAGCCCAAGTCGTCCCCGCAATTAGATATGCCCCTGCTTCCAGACAGCCTTGTGTAACCAAAACCGTAGTGACGGGACTAGAAAGAAAGCAAGAGCAAGAACCAAGAGTAAGAACTCGAGAAATGGAGGCAATAAATTCAACATCGCACCCGCGTCCCTTGTCCATACGACTCTCCAGCACGCGCCCTTCCGCACGACCCGTCCTCCGAGCTCTGAGCTCCTTGACTTCCGCTAAAGTCGATAGTGTCTCGACTAGTTTGTCCAAGCCCAACCCCGTCAAACCAGACACTTCAACGCCCGGCACATCTCCACCAAATTCTTCAAGCTGCACACCCTCCGCGAGGAGAGCATGCTTTACTGCAGTCTGAAGTTGATGTGAGTTACATATTGAGTGCCTGCGGCAGCAGAAAGAGACGTACAACGTCAGCGCCCGGTTTGTCGACTTTGTTAATCGCCACAACCATGCCCACACCGTAGTCGTCTTCGTTCGTAGAATCCTTTTTCGATAGGGCGATAACCTCCCTTGTTTGTGGCATCACTCCATCATCCGCAGCGACGACCAGAACAAGTATATCCGTCACGCGTGCACCCCGTGCACGCATTGCAGTGAACGCCGCGTGTCCTGGCGTATCGAGAAATGTGATGGTTCGAGGGCCCTCATCCGCTAGAGCCGTAGATAAGGGAGATGTGGAAAGGGACGCCACAGGAACACTGAAAGCCCCTATGTGCTGCGTGATACCCCCGGCTTCGCCACTGGCAACAGATGCCGATCGAAGGGTGTCGAGAAGCGTCGTCTTCCCATGGTCCACATGGCCCATGATGGTAACAATCGGTGGGCGAAGGGGAAGGTCCGAGGTGTCGGAAAGAGGTCTAAATAAAGGGATGGCTCAAAAACGAGCACAAGTAAATTAATATCCAACGCACGTACAATGGATATATGTCAAACGCGGCCTGATCATCAATAATCGGATTTTGATGGAATTCCAAAGCAAGGAGGTACGCATCGTCCGCAGACAACACTATTCCGATGATGTTAGTGTTTGCGAAGGTAACGGGACAAAAATGGAGGCTTGCTGTAGGATGAATCCGTATTGTTCATTCCTATATCCTGCATTCTACTCTGCAGCTTTTCTGCAGCTTTCAAATTAGAAAAAGTTATTAGGTAGAGATGCAGGAACGTACTATGGCGAACACTAAGCAAACGGGCGAGATTCGCTACACTAATATTATTAGGAATATAAACGTCCTTAGAACTCCGAGCCTCTAATATTTTCGGCTTTCGTTGAACCCGAATAGTTGTCTTTTGAAGGCGAGTCTGTTCCTCGACCTTGCGTTTTCGAAGTCCATACTGCTCACGCTCGGCTTTGAGAACGTTTAGCACATTTCCCACACCTTTTGTCCTCTTCCCAAAGCGTTTGCCGTGTGCACCTAGGTCTGCATCCACATCAGGGAAAGAGAGTGGTTCGTCCAAAACGTCAAGAGGGTCCGGAGGCTCTTCGAATTCTTCATTATGCTTTTCGCGACTTCGCTGCAATTGATCGTCCTTCATGCCATTCGCGTACTGAGGAGTTTCTCGTTCGAATCTGCGGTCGACGCGGGGTTCGCGCAAGTGCGGAGCCTCACGACGGCTGCGAACAAACGTCGCATCGCGAGCTTCATAGAAAGGCGTCGCCACCTCGCGATCCTCACGGAGAGCTGTCGTCGCTTGTCGCGGAGGACTGGGATTTTGAGGACGCATTTTGCTTAGGCGGTCCTCGTAGTGGGAGAGTTTCTTCGGAGGTTGTTCCCGGGATGTCGCCTCTGCCACAGAAGCTTTCCATTTCGAAGGGGCTGAGGGGCCGGGTCTAGGGGATTCCAACTTGTCCCATGGATCGGTGGGGGGTTCTAGACCAGGTCGAGACAATTTAGAGGAAGCGAGGGGACTTGAAGGCGCTCTAGGGGGATTTTGTTCAGTCACACGTAGCGAAGCGGGTTTAGTCCATTTGGAGACGGTTCTGGGAGGAGTCGCCGCGAACGAGACGGGCCCATTCGTCCATTTGTCGGACGCATTAGGATGTGTCGTTTGGTTGGATGAAGACGAACGTTGGTCCGTTTGAGAGGCCAATTTTTTTAATCCTGGTGTTGAATACATACGTACCTGAGGATCGAGAATCAGATAACTCAGGCGTATTTTCGACACTAGCAGTCGTGTTTGTGCTGACCATTTCTCCCAGTGTCGGAGAAGGCACGACATTTCGGACTGCACGAACCGTCGAGCAAGTCACATTCATGGGCGATATCCCAGCAGTAATTGGCAGACCAATACGCCAAAGACCCACAGCAAGAAATTAGCTTCCGGTTGCCGCGCCGTGCACTACAAGTCCAAGATGGGGGTCCAAAAACTCTCCGCATTCGTGAAGGACCAGCGCAAAGCCCTTTGCGAACCGCGGGTATTTTCGTTGGGCTCGCAAGCCCGCCCGGAAACGTTGGTCGTTGATGGTTGGTCGTAGGTTTGCAGCTCGCTTCGGGGTACCACTTCACCATTTCCTGACCATTCCACCTCAAACACCTCAGCTTTTTGTATAACCTGCAGATCCACAGTGGTCTTGACTGGGTTTATGGCGGGGAATGTGACACCCTGTCAGAGCTCATTAAATCGAACGTTCGCGCCTGGATCAAAGTGGGGCTGGAACCAATCTTTATCTTCGACGGTAGGCCGAGTTGTCATGCTCATGTAACGAACGTATATTTGTTCAACGACACACTGCACCATAGGACCTTACTCTGAATTGAAAATCCCTGTCATTGCTAAACGGATCCAACAAAGCCGGATTGACACCGCTAACATCTTCTTCCGCACTTCATCTGCTGCTCGCTCTACTCCCGGATTCTTGGCTGGCGTGTGGATCCTTTCGCCTCTGGCCTTGCCGACATGTGTTGCTGCGCTCAAGGAAGAAGGCATTCCTTGTCACTACGCTGATGGTGAAGGCGACCCGGAGTGTGTCGCATTCGCTGTAAGATACAACGGGTATATCTTGGGGAACGATTCGGACTATTTGATCTTCAATGCCCAATTCAAAGGATACATCCCCATCGATGAACTATGTTGGAATGAGTCTATCATTGCGGAGCTGGGTTACGATGATTGCGAAGACGATGGATTTCAAACTGTTCGATCATCCAAACGTTCAAAGGCTCTTCGATCTAACGCAGGAAAGGCTTTGATCCCCCCTAAGAGTTTTGAATCTTTGACGGTCTCGATCTACCAGCCTGAAAAGCTAGCTAAGCTTCTACAGATTGGTCCTGGACTGTTACCTCTTCTTGCCTCCTTGCTTGGAAACGACTTCACACCTCCGAACCTATCCGCTACGTTCTTCCCGCGATCGATGTCTGGAGTCGAGCGAGTCCAACGAGCAGCTTCGGTGATCCACGAGGTTTTCCATCCAACAAAGAGAACCCGAAGACGCAACAGATCATTACTAGCTGCTGCTGGCACAGACGTTCCTGGCAGAGTGACAGCCCTTATCTTGGCCACAGTCTCGGACCTGGCATTGCGTGAACTCAGCCTTGCAGAACAAGAGAACATCGCCGATTCGATTCGGGAGTCTATCTTCCAGTACCTCGTTCCTGATGACACCAGCCCGGGGGGGCCCTTTACCTCTCTTCTCCCCGCGAACGAAGAGCAAGAGAAGGTCCGCCATCATTATGCGCATCTGTATCGCACGTGCGATCTTCCGAGCAACATCGTGGGATGTTATACTACGGGGACGATGTGGCCATTAATTTTCCTCGAGGATCCAGACGTCAAGTCCGCGCCGTATATCGTTGGAGGTCCCATTCGTGAGTGGCTGTATGCCGTTCTGGCAGACGGTCTGGATGGAGTTGGACAAGAAGAGGAAGAACCCGTGAAAATTGAGATGGAGGATGAAGATGAATTAATCGACGTTACAGAAGAATTCAGTGATGCGGGAGAGGAGTACACGAATTCAGAGGATATGTTTGAATACGTCAACATTGGGGCCTCGGAGATATCGACGGCCGGGTCCCACTCCCAAGCCCACTCCCAAGGGGGACAGGAATATCCCACCGACCCGCTCACGATACTCCGCAACCAATTGGAGAGTCTTCGTGTACATGAACAAGGGTATCAGCACCACCTTCCAGCCCCCAATGCTACGATGATGGTACCTCCAGATGAGTCTCTGATGTCGAGCGCCCTCTTGCGCCCTTCAGGACCTCGCTTCGTCACCGAGTATATCCGACGGGGGCAACGACTAGCTGGTGTACCTGTTCTCGTCCGTTCGCTCTCTACCCTGTTGGAAGAATCGACAGCTGTGTCTTCTTCCTTCGCTACCACACCCCTCCTCCTCTCCGAAGTGCCAGTGATCGATAGGATCCCTGGGGCACCCATCCAACTACAGCCTTTCTCTACTCGCCTGAGCCTATACCTCCACGCGTTGTCCTCGAACACCGAGCGCATACGCCGCCTTCCCTCCTCTTGGACCCTCCTTGCCGCCAGCCTTCGCTGGACGATAATCGCCTCATCTACACGCGGTTCCAACACCCCAGTTAAAAGCAATGGCACCAGAATGAACACCGTCGGCGCGAAATGGACACCCTCCGAGGCACGTGCGTTCCTACGAGCATGCGCTGTGCCCAAACAGTCAAAAGGACATGACGAAAATAAGAACAAAACGGACGGATCGAGCGTGGCGAACGGGACGCATGGAGGCCCTAGCTCCACCCCCTTCGGGAAAGCGGTTCGCTCGCAAGAGCTCTCTACGCGTTCCATCCAGCTCACCGCCTCTGTGCTTGCCGCCCTCGACGCCAGTCTTTCCCTTAGCGGTGCACTGCTGCTCGGCCTCCCTTCCACCACTGACTCCTTCCCCTTCTCCAGCCTCAGTGCCAATCATCCACAGTACCCGACGGACGACAATGATGAGGAGGATGTCGCGCTCTCTCATGCTCGAGAGAGGGTCCTGGACCCCAGTGTCGTGCGCCGTTTCTCCGGGAGTCGATTCCACACTCTCCTCGCACATTCGCACCTGTCCTCTAATAATACCCTCACTCGTGACGGCTCAGTCGTGAGGTCGGGTTCGAAAGACGAAGAGGCTGAAGAGGAGAGCGAGGAGGAAGAACTAGAAGACGTCTGGAACGCAGTGTCGGAAGACTTATTCGAGGCGAATCACTGGGCTGAAGAAGCGTGGGAGCGCGCGCGGAGTCGTAAGGAGGAAAAACGCCGTGAGAAGGCCGCTTCTGCAGCTGCCGCGGCCGCCCTCACGGCTAGTAAGGCTGGTAAAGCGGGTGGGGGTAAAGGTGGGAAGACAGGATTGTTGGCGGGGCAGTCGAAGCTCCCTCAGAGCAAATTCGATTTGCTGGCTCTGTTAGGTGACGATTGACGGCTCTCTGGCTGAGGTTGTGGTGTATTGGTTGCGTCTTGGATCTTCTAATATGTATCAGATGTACGAGTAGTGCAGATGTGTACAAATCAAAACTCGCTTGCGAGGATGGATGGATTATACGGATAAACTAGATCTGAAAAGCTGAGCACGAGTCGATTCTACAATACCAAGCCGGCCAAGAAAAGCCATCAAACTCTGAGCGCAATAATCGTGCAAAAAAAAAGGCGGCATGGAAGGACGTTCACTCCTCAAAAATTCTTACACCACCCCGGCCCCATTTTTCCATGAGTGCCCTCCCGGCACCCGTGGGTTGAGAAAACGCGACCTGCCCACGCGAAGGATCAAGCGTGCAGCCATGGATGAAGGTGCGGGCGGCAGCATCGAGGAGGGCGTGCGCGATGCCGCGGTGGCGATACTGCGCGGAGACAAAGATGCGCGGGATGCCGAGGGGTGTCGGGTATGGTGTCGGGTCGCAGTAGAGGCCGCCTTCGCCACCTCCTTGTGAGTCGGTGGGATCAGAGACGCGCACGAGGGAGTCGGTGGTGCGCTCTTTGGAGGTCGCGTGGGGAGCCATGATCTTCATGGCGGTCTCGATGTGCTGGGCGATGAGGCACCCTACGATTTTCTCTCGCGTGGTGGAGTGGTTGCTGTTTTGAGCAGGGATGAGGAAGAGGTAGGCCTTGGATTGGGAGAGCACGCTCTGCGGGAGATCGGGTGCGGAGAGGGAGAAGTTGATTGTCTGTAGTAATGTTGCGAGCTGCAAGGTACAGAGGAAACGCGTAAATTCCAGACATTGGACGCGTTCACAAGAGGACCCGGAAGCGTTACCTTTGTGCCGACGCGTCCTCCAATATCAGCTTTAAAAGTGACGATCCGCCCGCGCAGTTCTCGACTCCCGTTGTTGGTGCCTCCCAAAAGAATACTCTTTTGTATAACGAGGACGTCTTTGCCCTCGGATCGAGCCTCGTCCCGTGCCCATTCTGAGCCACGACTGATGCGAAGACAGTGTTTCTTATGGAGCACCTCATCATCGGGTGCGCCACGCGTGTAGGAGAGAGAACACGTTGAGCAAGTGCGCACGACTTTGGTGGGGAGGGCTGTAAGGTGGAGCTGTGTAAGAGGTTGTTTTTTGCTTGGGACTGTTGTTGTCACTAGCAATGTTTTTCGCTTCTTGGTTGGAGGTGGTGTTGGGAGGATAGAGGATAAGATGTCAGGGATGGGGGCGTCGTGCTTTCGCTTGGGTGTTTTGTAAGATTCCTCGCGACCCTCTGTGGGTGAATCCGAATAGGAAGAGGGGGTCGATGAGAGCTTATAGTCGCTCCTCTTTGACGCATAAGTATGTTTGACGCGAGGAACGACGCGTAGAACGCGTGTAGGGGAGGACATGACTTGGACAAGTAAACAAAGTCACGTGGGACCATAGATCGCCACGTGGCTGTGCCATTGGAGAGTCTTGCCGTGGGGGGAATCTCCATGTAATCAGTATTTTATTTTATTTTATATTGGTGGGCCTGTGCGTGGCATCGATTTCCGGTCACGTTTGATCTGGTGTATGGAACGAATCAGGAACTGGTGATCATCATAGGCAGTGATAGCCCAGTAAACCTTAAATAGTCCACGTTGCGGTGGGGTTCATTGATGGGTGGGAGGATATACTTGCCATTGGCTGCAGTGGTAGTTCGGCGGTGGAAATATCGAGTACCGACCTCAAGGATTGTTTTCCACATCGCATGCGCTGAAGACCATGGAGCAAAAAATGATCTATGGGTTTATGGGCTTGGGTGTAGCCCGAAGACACATTGGCGTCACACGACCACCCTATAGCCTCTATTCCAGATTCCCACTCTGAGAATATTCGTCGCCGACAATATTGATGCGGTAAACAAATTCATGGATCTTTCCGCGTCGTTAGATTGACTCCCACATTCAAGCCGCAGACTTAGATGGACTCGTTCATCGTCCAACCCATCCCTAGACGCCCCTATGCTATCCCTCTTCCAAGCCCCATTGTATCTGCAACCAGCTCACTTCTCTCCGACCCTGTGGTGGACGCCGTCGCCCGCATCTCCATCGCGGACTCACACACCCCTTCTCAGGATGACCCAAGTACGCATCCCCTCCTTCTCCTGCACCCCGCACCTACTCACCCTTCATCTCTAGGCCGTTCAGCCTCTCAGACGACGCCCTGGAAGAGTTTTTAGGCATTCTCCGCCCGGCCTTCCCCCCACGCTCTACGTCTTCTGCCTCTTCCACCTCGCCCTCCATTCGCACTACCTCGTACTCTCGTCCACATCCCTACCGGAGTGGGCGCCCGGTCCCAGGTTCTTCTTCCTCTGCAGACGATGTCCTCGTCCGCTCCCGAAAATCTTCCGCCAAAGAGTGTCGGAAACGCCTTAGTATGAGCGTCGACACCTCCATCGTCCTTGGGGACCTCGTTGATGGTCCCGACCATCCTTCCTCCAGTCACACCAGAGCCTGGCGTGCCTCCAGGTCTATCCGTGCGTCCCACCCTTTTCGGTCACCCATCCTTCACCTCACCCCCCATCCCCAATAGGTTCTCCAATATCTCGGATGCACACCCGTAATCCATTCCCTCGTCATCCCTCCTGTGAAGCTCTCTCTCAACAGCAACAACATCACCTCTTACCCCATCCAAATCAATTCTCCCTCGCTATCCGCTCGGCGTCCACCGTGGATGACTATGCCTCACCCTCGTCTTCTCCATCTCCCCCACCACCGGCCTCGACGTCTCCATCCTCCTCTGCTACTACCGTCATGGCCATTCCCATCTGCACCTCCCCATCCACTATCCCTACCCCTACCACACCATAACGCCGAGCATGTACACTGAGGACTACCCACGTTCTATAATATGATTCTCTCAGCCGGGTTTGAGGGTGTATGTATTTCCTTCATATGCTTGCTGTTATATCTCCCCTCGATCCATCCTTCCCTTCCCTTCCCTTGACAAGACAGGACCCTCCACGTTTGTTCTCTACAACAACGCACTCTCGAGTGCAGCCCCGATGTTTGTTAGCGGATTCGTTTCCGCCTTTCCCTTTCATGCCGTGCCTTGCGCTCGGTCTCCTTAGTAATACCTTCTTCGCTGCTGTTGAATCTCACAGATTTTATAAAACATGCATGCAGTCTTTTTTTCCTCCCTTAATTCCGCTTTCCCCTTTCGCGCCATTCTCGAGTCCCTATACCTTTGCCTTCGCCTTTCCACCAGCTTTACTTTTTCCCGCCCCACAGACTTTCTTCCCGCACGAAAACCGCCACCACTCGGTGGAAAAAAAACCCTGGTATGATGAACGTAGCCCCACCGCGGTGTAATTAACATTATACGTCGGTGTAACTGTACTCTGCGAATGACATGGATACTATTACTTACAGGACTGTTGTGCATGGATACACGTGAGATGAAACTTGTATGTAAGCCGAAAAAAAAAATGTTAACGACGACGAGATAATTTTTAGATAGCAAAATAGCTCCCCCTGTTGCCGCCCTACAAGGACAGATTGTCGAAGGGAGCATGGGCATCTCCCTTTTTTCTGTTTTTTTTTTCAAACGAGATCCGCGCGTGGACGAGACGAGGCGGCAGTCCCTGACAACTTGTGAGCCTTTAATTTCCTACAGTTGAGATTAATCGCCAAGCCCCTCTTTCCTTTCCTTGGTTGTCGTCGCTACCGGTATTACTATTGTTATTATTTCTCTCTATCTATCTCTCTCAATCGGCTACGATAGCCACGATCAATACTGGCAACCGGGCGGGCCGGGCGGGTCCGGGGGACGCGGCATTCTCCATGAGATCTCCATGGATCTAATAACTACACGTGGCTTATGGACTATCGGACTAATATCCAGCATCCATGCATGCTACATCTGCCACCCGCTTTCTCCCCCTTCCCCCTCCTCCCCTACGCGATCAGGTGTGCGTGTACCCCCAAGTTAGCAATATAGTTGTGCGCCTCCCTTCGTAAACGAAATTATGTTAGCTTTTAATTCAATTGATATCGGAAATTCAATGTTAACTATAGTTACAGTAATAGTATAGCAGATCTTTTTGTCCCTGTGTGACGTATATACACATCCAAATCAGTAGTTAGGACCCGACAAACCTCTCTCACTGGGAGGAGACCGCCTTCCTCACGCAATGAGAAATACACACACAATTGATTGTACAGCACAGTTGACAAACGCACGTCACCCCTCCTCACAGATCAGACCTACTTTAGAATACCAGAACCAGGCTAGGGCAACCAAGGACTCCTCGCGAAGCCTCCAACACCTCTTGTAAGTAATCTCGCTCGGCCTTGACTGGGCACACTAGATATTGGCCATGGCAACGTCGAAGTCGACAGTCGCAGTGGTGATGTCGAAGGATCACCATCATCCTTATCGTCGTCGTCGTCATCGTCGCCGTCGCTGCCGTCAAGCAGTACGGCAAAACAGTCTTCGAGCCGGATACCCACTTCCCCTTCGCGGTAGATGCCTGGTTCGTTCGAGAATGCTAGTCATGAGGAAGAACACATAGTAAGCCCACCACATCATCCGCACCAACGAGACAACACATGAGCAATGCGTAAGGGGTAGGCGGCCATCGGAAGATCTGCACAAGATTGGGCCAGGAAAAATAAAGGGCAGACTCACTATTGTTGATGGCGATCACGGCATCGTTGTCGATCCCCCCGCGTAGATATGGCGACTCGTGTCCATCCAAGCCGATTCCTACACGGCCGATTCCCAAGCGAAACCAAAGTAGGCACGTCAGACTCATCCCCAATGACTTCATCAAAACGATGAACAATTTTAAAAAGCAACAAAAGGGGACGGACCATGTCCAAGACGATGCGTAAAGAACTTCCCATTCCCACTATCCTCGATCACAGCACGTGCGACGGCGTCCACGCTTCGAGTCAGGACACCCTCGCGGGCTACAGTATGTGCAGCAATCTGCGCGCGCTGCACCGTGTACCAGAGCGCGAGATGGGAGGGTGGAATTTGCGAGCCGGGGAGGGCTATGGTCTATGCAATTGAATTCGTATAAGAACCATATTTGTGTTTGAGCACGAGGTCAGCACCGCAGAAGGGGAAACAAAGAACTCACACGAGTGAGATCCGAAGTATATCCGTGTAATTTCCCCCCAATATCGAATAGTGCCATCTCGTGGACACCCAGTACGCGATCCGTCCCTGATCCATGTGGAAGAGCAGCGTTCTCTATACAATCCATGCAGTAGAAGAGTTGATCCGCAGGGAATAAAAATCATTATTGTATCGGAGGAGATCTAGGGAGGGAAACGGCCTGACCTCCAAAAAGCACTAGGGCGGAGACGTCTGACAGGCCTGCTGCAGTGAGTGCGGATAAGATTAATTCATGCGCGTCGGACTCGCGCATGCCGATGGACATGCGCTGTTGCACAGCACGGAGGGCGAGGAGCGTCACCTCATTCGCACAGGTGAGGAGGGCGAGCTCTGCGGAGGATTTTCGTTCGCGCAGGGCGAGAATTGGTTGGGTGTGGGCGGGGGCGCTGACGATATTGAATCCGGCGCTTGAGAGGCCTCGAGCGACAAAGTAGCGCATGTATTCGTCTGCGATGATGTTGGAGTGGCTCAGGTTCAGGGACTGTTTGAGGACCGTGTATGGATTTTCGTGTTCGGCCCATTCGATGAACCTGATGTCTGAGGACGGCGAGACTGGGACGTGGAGTAAGTTCGCTCGACGGGCTTCGAATCGGGGGGTGAGGATCGTTACGACTGGCTGGATGGCTAAATTCCCTCCAGTATATTTGACACGCGGGGTGACTACAAGAAGGAGAGGGCGCTCAGAAGGATGCCAAGTAGATGTAGATAAGTTGCCGAAATAGAACGCATTAGAGCCAGGTTCTGCAATGTATGCAGAAGCGTTTACAGCATGCAACGTTTCGGCTAGATGGGTCTGACGGGTGAGATATTCTGCAGCCGGTATTGGAGATAGATGGGAGCAGTGCGCGTTCAGATGCAAGAAAGCCCCTGGATGGCTGGTCCGTGCGAGATATCGCCGTGTTTGAAAGTAAGGGAGATCGTCGCGGGTGCCAATGATGCGGACATAGACCAAGGTCATCAAAATGATCAAGACGATCCTCGAAGCGCACGAAAGCTGATGCGCCTCTCGCCAGAGCGGGACATTCGGGGTAATTCAAAGCCATCGACATCTTTACCATCAAGGCCGGCATTGTCCATTCCAACTGACAGCGATGGTCCCGTTTTCAAGGCGGGAAGCCCCCAAAATGGTAAGGCAACAGACAGTTGGAGAAACAACCGGAAGCAAAAAGCGTGGCTTCTCGTCAGCCGTCGACGACGGATGATCTTGCGCCTGAACTCGGTGTGCGTTCGAAGGCTTGCGGAGCCGGTGAGTATTTTTGCCAAGACCTCTCGACCGTGTTTCCGGTCGTACGCGTGGTCGCGAAATCCTGGGCCAAGGAACAGGGTCGGTTCGCCACATGGGTCACCACCCAGAACGAATCCACTTCGTGTGGCCCTGCGCACTCCTGGTGCGCCTCTAAACGACGAGAAATTCGATGCAGTCCGGAGCAGTGAACCTCTTGCTGGCTCCGGCGATGCCGAGACGGGTTTGCTCCAGCTCTTGCAGAATGACACACTATTCGTTGTACGGTAAGTGTGACCCATAGTGCGTGCCCCATCATCCCTAATCGCTCAACTTTCCCACGCCATGGAAAGGCAGGTGGAAATGATGAACATCTTCCTTGGATTCGAACAAGCGAATCGATATGCCCTGCTGGACCCATTGGGTAATAACGTCGGATAGTGAGCTTTTTAGATGACCGGCCCTAGCTTTAGAAGATTCTGAGAGGGCGTGTCCTATCAGCATGGCGGAAGAAGACCGAGGGATTTGGGGTGTGTTCTCGCGGCAGCTGTTTCGCACACACCGCGCTTTTCGCTCTGTTATCATGGACCGTGAGGGCAGACCAGTTCTATGGGTCGTATCTTTGTGGATATTCATGCTAGCTTGCTGCAGATTCTAATTTTTCAGCGCAGATCCACCGGCCGTTTTCGTGGATCAATTCCAGGATTTACGTGCAACGCAAGATAGAGGAGGATGTGGTGGTGTTGGGAGAGGCACAGCAAGAATGGCACCTCTGGCGGCGGAGGTACAATGTCTTTACAGGGTTAGTCAGTCGTCCTCATTAGGCCATTTGGTGAGGAAAAACTGAAGAATCGCTAGACGCGAAGGCGATTTCGAACAGTTCGCACGTGTGGATGCACCTTTCCTTTCGTGGGAATTTTATCTGCAGGATGCAAATGATGATAACGTTGCGAGTATTCAAAAGAATTTTGCAGGTTAGTTCAATATCAAATGTTTTATATTACAATTTATTGATTACTGCATACCGACAGGCTTTGGGCGGGAGATATTCACAGATACAGGCACGTATTTCAGGGTCCTTTAAATATCTCGGATCGCCGCTGAAATAACGTTGCCAAACAGGGCAATACGCCTTGACATTTAGGCCACATCAAACGGCCCCCTCTGCCTTAGCGAGCCCAGAAAAGCAAACCCTGTATCGTCGGCTCACTCTTGAAGAGCGCGCGGTAAGCCCTATTCTAGGCTATCTCAACTCCATTGGCATTCATTCGCCCCCCAATCACAGACTGTTCTGGCCCTGAGTGTGGGGATAGGTGGGGACAAGATTCAGTCCTTGTTCGGCCTCCATTGATCCTGCTTTCCCTGCAGACTTTGACTACTTCTCTCGACATAGCGAGGGCGGCGGAGGATTGCCTTTCTTTTTTTGGTGGAATTCAGGAGACTAGCGGCAATGAAATTACTTTCAATTGTTTGATACCGGTGGCAGGGCATCCAGTAAGGAGGACGGGTCTGGAGACCCGTCATGGGGCCTTCCTCCGCAGTTTTTCGGCCCAACTCTCCCAATTCGGGTTTAACCGGCAACTTCCCCGAAACTACCCTATATTATATCTTGCAGATTTTTCCTTCTTCTTCAATCTTGTCGAGGATAAAATTTTCCTCCCCTCGATTTGAGTGAACCACAAACCGCTGCGCCGCTGAGTGCTTTCTATGGCAAACACCCTCCACACCCTACCAGACACATACACCGACGACAGTTTACTCCATGACCCTGATGATCGCGGCTTCGACGCCGTCCGCCGCGACCCTGAGTCCTGGGCGGGGGCTCTTCCTGCAAGCCAAGGTTCGTCCTAGCCCATCTGCCCTCCTCTTCTCCCTCATACTCATACTATCCTTCCGCGATTAGGGCTCTACGTCAACGAGCTAGACAGAGACTCTTGCGGTGTAGGTTTTATATGCCACGTTAAAGGCGAAGTTTCCCATAAGATCGTTTCTGATGCTCGTGCTCTCTTGTGTGCAATGACTCATCGAGGAGCAACTGGTCTGGATCTCTATGGTTTTAACTTTGGCATCCTGCTCATAACCTGCTCTTCATTCCAGGCGCGGATAGTCGGGACGGTGATGGGGCCGGTGTGATGACGGGTATCCCTCATGGTTTCTTCAAGCGCGAGGCCGAGCGTGATCTTGAGTGCAAGCTCCCCGAGCCTGGTCAATATGCTGTCGGAAATGTCTTCTTCAATCCTAACGATACCGATGAGCGACGCAGTCACCAAAAGATCTTTGAGCGGATTGCAGAAGATCTTGGTTTGCGTGTTCTTGGTTGGAGAGAAGTCCCTACCGATGGCACCATCTTGGGCCCTGCCTCTGGCAGCAAAGAGCCTACTATTCTTCAACCATTTGTCGTTCTTACTGCTCATTACGGCCTTGGCTCCGTCAGCCAGGCCGGTCCGTTTGATGAGAAATATTTTGAGAGACACCTTTATGTCCTACGAAAGTATGCGGGGCACACCATGTTCGTCCATACATCTTTTTCGCAGGAATGCAAGTACCTTTCGATTCTTATTTCATTGATCCCCCTCACAGCGGTCTCGCCAAGTGGTTCTACGTGTGTTCGCTCTCGTCCAAAAATATCGTGTACAAGGGCCAACTTAGCCCCGTGCAAGTGTACAACTATTACCACGACCTCAATCATGTTCTCTACAAATCACATTTCACTCTCGTGCATTCTCGTTTCTCAACGAACACCTTCCCCAGCTGGGACCGTGCCCAACCCTTGCGATGGGCGGCTCACAACGGTGAAATCAACACTGTTCGAGGAAATAAGAACTGGATGCGCGCTCGTGAAGGCCTCTTGCAGTCAACTTCCTTCGGTCCTGAGCTTGATAGGCTCTACCCTATCATCGAGTCTGGGGGTTCTGATTCTGCTGCTTTCGATAACGTGCTTGAATTGCTCGTCGTGAATGGCGTCGTCACCCTCCCCGAGGCTGTCATGATGCTCGTTCCCGAAGCTTGGCAGGACAATGAGCTGATGGACCCCCAAAAGAAGGCGTTCTACCAGTGGGCTGCGTGTTTGCAGGAACCCTGGGATGGTCCCGCACTCTTTGCATTCAGTGACGGCCGCTACTGCGGGGCCAATCTTGACCGTAATGGCTTGCGTCCATGCCGCTTCGTTGTCACGAATGAAGACATCATGATCTGCGCATCCGAGGTTGGGGTACTGCCTGTTGTGCCTGAAAAGGTCATTCAGAAAGGCCGTCTCAAACCCGGTCGCATGTTGCTCGTTGATACTGTGGAAGGGCGGATTGTCGACGACAAGGAACTTAAGCAGACGACTGCACGCAGGCAAAACTTTGCTTCTTGGATCGAGAACCAGATGCTTCAGGTTCCCGCTATTATGAAGCGAGTCCAACGTACGATCAATATTGAGCCCGTCATAGACGACTCTCCGCTCAGTCAAGATCCCGTCCTCCTCGCCTTCGGATATAGCGTTGAACAATTAAACTTACTCATGCTCCCCATGGTCTCAGAAGGGAAGGAGGCTCTGGGCTCTATGGGCAACGATGCACCATTGGCGTGCATGGCTGTCCAAGCCCGGTTGATTTATGACTACTTCCGTCAGCTCTTTGCTCAAGTCACCAATCCCCCCATCGATCCCATCCGTGAAGACATTGTCATGTCTCTTGAGGCATATGTCGGACCCGAGGGCAACTTCCTCGAGATGAGGCCGGAGCAGTGCCACCGCATCCTACTTCCCAGCCCGGTGCTCTCTATTCAAGAAATGAACGCCATGAAAAACCTCAAGGCCGCATACTCGAAGTGGGTATCGCAGACGATCGACATAACGTTCCCTAAATCTGAGGGCCTTCCTGGGTACCAACGTGCTCTAGACCGTGTCTTCGATGAAGCCAGTCGAGCCATAGAGAATGGTGTCAAGGTCATTATCCTGTCTGATCGTGGTGTTGGGCCTAAGCGCGTGGCGCTTAGTGCACTGGCAGCCTGTGGTGGGGTCCACCATCATCTCGTTAGTCTAAAGAAACGTTCCAAGGTCGCCCTTATGGTCGAGACTGGTGAGGCCAAGGAAGTCCACCACTTATGTGTCCTTGTTGGATACGGGGCAGATGCTATCTGCCCATATTTGGTCATGGAGGTCGTGTACAAGGTTGCCCGAGAAGGCTTGTGAGTCACGTGCCCCTGCTTTTTACGTCATGACTAATGATGTGTGACATCTTTCAGGGTCAAGAACGAACAATCGCCGAGAAGCTCATTCACAATTATCGTTACGCTACCGATGCTGGTATCTTGAAGGTAATGTCCAAGATGGGCATCTCAACGCTCCAATCCTACAAGGGCGCCCAAATTTTCGAAATCCTTGGTTTGCACCAAGAGGTTGTCGAAAAATGTTTCGTCGGCACTCCTAGTCGAGTGCAAGGTGCTACATTCGAGCTACTTGCCATGGACGCATTCGAATTCCATGAGCGAGCATGGCCTTCCCGTGATACCATTGTTCCTCCCGGCATGCCCGAATCTGGCGAATATCACTGGCGCGATGGTGGCGAAGCCCACGTTAACGATCCAGCCGGCATCGCCCACCTTCAGGATGCCGTCCGTGAGAAGAATCAGACAGCCTACGATGCATATGCTCGCAACGCCCGAGATCAGGTCAGGCAGGTCACATTGCGAGGGTTACTTGACTTCGACTATGATGCGGCGACGCCCATTCCCATTGAGCAAGTCGAACCGTGGAACGAGATCGTGCGTCGTTTCTGCACGGGTGCCATGTCCTACGGTTCGATCTCGATGGAAGCCCACTCCACCCTTGCCATTGCGATGAACCGGTTGGGCGGCAAGTCCAACACTGGCGAGGGAGGAGAGGATGCTGAGCGATCCAAGCCTTTGCCCAATGGGGACATCATGCGCAGTGCCATCAAGCAAGTCGCATCGGGACGATTCGGCGTCACCTCAAACTATCTTTCCGATGCTGACGAATTGCAGATTAAGATGGCGCAAGGTGCAAAACCTGGCGAGGGAGGAGAGCTTCCTGGCCACAAGGTCTCCGGGTCTATCGCCCGTACACGCCACTCCACCACTGGTGTCGGTTTGATTTCTCCCCCTCCTCACCATGACATCTATTCGATTGAGGACCTTAAACAATTAATTTATGATCTCAAGTGCTCAAACCCCCGCGCTCGTGTTTCAGTCAAACTTGTCTCGGAAGTCGGTGTCGGTATCATTGCCAGCGGTGTGGCGAAAGCCAAGGCCGATCACATCTTGATTTCTGGTCACGATGGAGGAACTGGAGCATCGAAATGGACTGGTATCAAGTATGCCGGTTTACCATGGGAACTGGGTCTTGCCGAGACCCATCAGACCCTTGTACTCAATGATCTGCGTGGTCGTGTCGTTGTCCAGACGGACGGCCAGATCCGTACTGGTCGCGATGTCGCTATCGCGTGTTTGCTTGGGGCTGAGGAGTGGGGCTTCGCCACCACTCCGTTGATTGCGATGGGTTGCATCATGATGAGAAAGTGCCATCGTAAGTCTTACTGTGCATCGTCCGGTATCGGTCGGCCTTCAATTTACAGTTTCCTTTGACCCTTCTACACACAGTGAACACATGCCCTGTTGGTATTGCTACCCAGGATCCTCTTTTGCGATCCAAGTTTGCTGGTCAACCGGAGCAAGTTATTAACTTTTTTTATTATGTAGCGGAGGAACTTCGGGGCCTCATGGCGAAACTAGGATTCCGTACCATCAACGAAATGGTTGGTCGCTCAGATATGCTCAAAGTGGACGAATCACTTCGTACACCGAAGACTGCACAGCTGGATCTCTCCCCTGTCCTAAAACCGGCATGGCAGATGCGCCCCGGTGCTGCCACCTATCGTGTTCGGCAACAAGACCACAAACTTTACATCCGTTTGGACAACAAGTTCATTGACGAGTCTGAGCCAGCATTGACAAAAGGACTTCCTGTCCGTATCGACTGCAATGTCGTGAACACCTGATCGAGCTCTGGGGACAACCCTGTCTTACAAGGTATCCAAGCTTTACGGCGAGGAGGGTCTTCCCAAGGATACGATTCATATCAGCATGCAAGGCTCCGCAGGTCAATCATGCGGTGCCTTCCTCGCTCCGGGTATTACCATCGAGCTTGAGGGTGATGCTAACGACTATGTTGGCAAGGGATTGTCTGGTGGTCGTTTGATCGTCTACCCTCCCAAGGCTTCCACCTTCAAAGCCGAGGAGAACGTCATCATCGGCAATGTCTGTCTTTATGGAGCCACGTCCGGTGAGGCGTTCATTCGGGGCGTGGCTGCCGAACGTTTCGCGGTTCGTAACTCTGGTGCAAACGCAGTTGTCGAAGGAACCGGGGACCATGGATGCGAGTATATGACTGGTGGTCGGGTGGTCGTGCTTGGAACAACGGGTCGCAACTTCGCCGCTGGGATGAGCGGTGGTATCGCCTATGTTCTCGACCGGCCTCACACTTTTTCCTCCAAGGTCAACATGGAGATGGTTGAGCTCGGGAAAGTCAACGATCCCCACGAGATTGCCCAGCTTCGAACGCTGATTGAAGATCACCGCCACTACACTGGATCCGAAATTGCCGACCGCGTTCTCCAGGACTTCCACCATCTCCTCCCTCTCTTCGTTCGGGTCATGCCTCTTGAGTACAAACGTGTGCTTGAGCAAGAAGCAGTTAGGGCCAAGGAAGACAAGAAACGGATGAGCACCATCGATCTTGTTCCCTCTCACACTGCCAGTCAAGTAGACCTCGCTTCTGAGGGCTTGGAAGACATTCTGCTCCCAAGGACCTTGTCAAGCCAGCCTTCACGCAGACACGAGCCTGCCGTTGGCGATCTTGAAGATTCAGCACTGGACGAGAAAACTACCCGGGAGCGGATGGCCAAATTAGACAAGACCCGGGGCTTCATGAAGTACAAGCGACTTAATGAAAGCTACCGACCACCTCGCAAACGCGTTCGGGACTGGAAGGAGATCTCAACTCGTCTGAGTGAGAGCGAGCTCAAGTACCAGTCCGCTAGGTGTATGGACTGCGGTGTGCCCTTCTGTCAGTCTGACACGGGGTGTCCCATCTCCAACGTCATCCCCAAGTGGAACGACCTTGTATTCAAAGGTCAATGGCGTGATGCGCTCAATCGTCTGTTGCTGACCAACAACTTCCCCGAGTTTACCGGTCGTGTGTGCCCGGCCCCTTGTGAGGGCGCGTGCGTTCTTGGCATCAATGAACTTCCCGTCGGTATCAAGAGTATCGAGTGTGCTATTATTGACAAGGTACATGTGGGGTCTGATTTCGTGTATAATGCCATATTTGCTAAGGCGGCGAGTTCCCCAGGGCTTCGAAATGGGTTGGATGGAACCTCAAGTTCCAAACTTCCGCACTGGAAAACATGTCGCCATTATCGGATCTGGGCCTGCTGGATTGGCCTGCGCTGACCAGCTTAACAAAGCTGGCCACTTCGTTACGGTCTACGACCGCAATGACCGCATGGGCGGATTGCTCATGTATGGTATTCCAAAGTACGTTCCTCATATTTGACGACGATGGTCCAAGGCTCATTGGGCTTTGGTGCAGCATGAAGCTTGACAAGAGCGTGGTTCAACGGCGGCTTGACATGATGGAGGCCGAAGGAGTCGTAAGTCGCCGAGTGTGCAGGTTTCGAATTTGACAATTGGCTTAAAGATACGCCGGTTCAGACCTTCATAAATAATGCCAATGTCGGTGTCGATATTGATGCTGCGGACATCCGCGCCCAAAACGATGCGGTCGTGATCGCGACTGGTGCCACTTGGCCACGAGATCTTAAAATACCCGGTCCGTGATGCGATGGAATTCACTTTGCGATGGAATTCCTTCAAGTTGGGCTCTCGTCCTTACTCTGTGGGGTTTTTGAGCTCACTGTTCTGTTCTACAGTTGAATACCAAGTCGCTTCTCGACTCGGAATTGCAAAATGGTCAGTACATCAATGCTAGAGGCAAGGACGTTATTGTCATCGGGGGCGGTGACACTGGGAATGATTGCATTGGTACTTCGATGCGTCATGGTGCAAAATCCGTCACCAACTTTGAGTTGTTACCCCAACCTCCTGCCTCACGGGGCCGTGATAATCCATGGCCCCAATGGCCTCGCATCTTCCGGACCGACTACGGGCACACTGAAGTTGCTGCCCATTTTGGTCAAGGTGAGATGATCGGGACCGACCCCTACAAGATATTCATTTTGACTCTTCGTAGATCCTCGCGAGTACAGCATTTCTACCAAGGACTTCGTGGTTGAAGACGGCAAGCTCAAGGGCTCAACACTGTTCGCGTGGAATGGACCAAGGACAGTGGAGGACGGTGGAAAATGGAGGAGATCCCTGGCTCAGAGAAGTTCTTCCCAGCCCAACTCGTTTTCCTTGCTCTAGGGTTCCTCGGTCCTCAACCGGAACTCATCAAGGCCCTGGATGTCAAGGTTGATGGGCGATCGAATATCCACACTCCTCTCAAGGCTGGTCCTTCTGCCCCTATGTTATGCGAGATACATTCATAAATTCTTGTCCTCTCACTCTAGAAATATTCCACCAACCAGCTGGGTGTATTCGCTGCTGGTGACTGCCGGCGCGGTCAATCGCTGATCGTGTGGGGCATCAAGTATGGATTTCCCCAGTTCGTACTAATCAAGGCGTCACGTTGACTCAATTATTCCTCATTCAGTGAGGGGCGTGGTGCTGCCGCCGAAGTCGATGCCTATCTCAGTGATGGTGCTACCCGCCTGGCTTCAGCAGGAGGAATTGTTACACGGGTGAGTGTTGATTGTCATTCGCTTTAGCAATCTTTTGATGTCGGTTATTTTCATAAGCGGTTTGTCCCCCCTCCAGTCATTCACAACGTTGGAAACGGCGTCAATGGTATTAGCAACGGTGTCCATGGATTCAGTGGCACCAACGGAATCTCTCACGAAGTCAAGGTTGGGGCTTGAAGCCCACCATTACCTGACGCCCTTTCGAACATGTTTTATGACTTTAGATGTGTTCGATTCCTGCTTTTTCTTAAGTTAATCTGCATTCGCCATCATGATTATCCTGCACTGCCATCTTCTCGATTATATCCCTACTGGTTACGCTTGGATCCTGACGAAAGCCCCAAAGAGAGAGAACTGCTTGATTCCCCGTTCGTCTGTATACAATCATGTAGCACACAATACATTCTGCTACCCTGCTCCCCCTCTTAGAGCCATCGAGAACGAATCGCCTTGCCCACGTCTTTCTTGATTTTGAAAGCTATGACACCATACGTGAGTGCATCCAGGGGGCCTTGAAGGAACAAGGTCCAGCGCGAGATCGCATGCATTACAGGACTCGGATGCGGGGCAGCATAGTCGTCAATCACTCTCGCCAAGGAGATAATAGTCAGGATGGTATACTGCGAGGTAAAAAGGAGGTCCCTTGCATGAGACACGATGTTCCCCCAGGGGGTGAGATGTTACCCGTGATGGTGAACTCACAGTGAGAGGAAACAACATGAATAAAAGGGCTGCTTTGCGCATCAGCAAGTTGTGCAACGTTTCATAGCTCTCCCGTTGGCTTTGCAGGCTGACGGCTTTTGGGTTTGTGTTCGGACCGCCACGGTTGTAATCAGGCCCTGCGTCGTACGGATTACAGGACGCCTTTGGCGGGGGAGAATCCAAGGAGTCTATACTTGATGTCTCGGAGAGCAAACTTGGAACAGACGCCTTCTCGGCGAGAGTGCGAGAAGAGTCAGATTCCACATAGTGCACGCCCTGTGTTGATGAGGGTACGGTTGATGTTGATTCGCCGCTTGGCAACGAAATGTCCAGAGACCCACTCAGGCTCGGTCGCTTTTCAGAAGGGCAGGCTTCGAACCAAAACAGAGGAAGACGATACTCGAGGGTTTGCTCTTCTGCCTTTGAGAGCATGAGAGCTTCACTGAGACCAGGGATGTATAGAGCATCCCACGGAGAAGCGCCTTTTGCGGACGCAAGCTCCTCCACTTGCGGTGCAGCGGGGATTGCGAGGCCAGCAGTTCCCGTTAGGCACTTGGATTTTCTACGTCGAAAGAGGGTCGATGTCATCGACAACGTGCGGTGTCGGCGGAGAAACCAAGTGATTTTCCAGTACAGCGCGATGATGATGAAAAGGACGATTGCCCTGAATGACAGCGTGGGTGAGACCATCTGGCCGTGCAGCATCGTACGGAATTTCCATACCTGGGAATGCATCCACTAAGCTCATCGAGCAAATTGCTCTCTGACTTGTTGAAGCAGAAGCCCCCGATGTAAACGGCTTGGTACATTCCAGTTTGCAATGCAGAAAGACCAAGAGATACGAAATAAATAGTGAGGTACAACAGGTACCAGTGTCGTTCGAGTTTTATCGTGAATGGGGAAAGGGGATGAAGCAAGATGGCGTATGACACTGTCGCCACTGCGACGGTGAATAGATACTGGCACCACATGGCGCTCTGTACAAGAAATGCAGAAACCTGGCAAGTGGATGAACCAGACTTCGGCGCATGCCCAGCGAGACTCGCCAAGATAAACCCCAAAAATATAGCCCTAATGGGTCACAGAACACAACGTTGTTGGCTCTGAGGAAAGCACAGATAGGGTGAAATATAGTACTAACCCAGACCAAAGATGCGCCGTAAATAAGCCTAGAAGTGTACGAGAGCGAAGCTTGTTCTTGTTATCTAGTTTAAACAATGCAACTATGACCACTGAAGCACTGAACACGGAAAAAGCAAGAAGGCACGAAGAGATAACATCGCTTGCGAGGCCCAGGCGATTGGTGTAAGGTGCGATTTCGTAGCGTCCGCTGTCCAAGTCAGGGTTCGGCATGTCGTCAGGTTTAATACAGTCAGTGAGGCCCAAGGGGTAAAGGAGCTTTATGGTGTTACAGTCCAGGCCGAAGGACGGTATGGTCTACATTTACAAGATCGAAATCTCATCGCAGCCTAAAGAGTTGGGAATCCAGCCGTTAGAGTCCAGCCGATGTTATTAGCGGGGTTTGCCGGAACCGCAGAGGCTCATTCCAAAACTCTCAACTTACTGTAATTTTCACAAATACAGTAATCAGGTAGGTCTCGCCGTGTTATTGGGATCTTTCATGCTGTAGCGTGCCGTGATTTTATCAAGGGATAGTCGGCACTGTGGCCACAACGTCTCGAGACCCATTGCCACCACCAGTAGATGTCCTCTTGGCTGATAAAACTGCCGTCTATCGCTGTTACCCAATAGCCCGCTCTAACAAATGGCATGTCTCCACATTCCTCGTCTTGTTACGTCTTCTCCGTTCTCATTCACCGTACGCCCCATCTGCATCATTTTACCACCTCTACGAGTTCTTCGTAGTCGACTGGAACATTCAATTTCGCAATGAGCTCGAACATTTCTGCAGAGAGCATCCGGACTGGAAAGTCGCAGACCTCCCCGATCCTGAAGATCCTGATGCTCTGCGTTACGCAGTCCTTGCAGTCTTAACAAAGTTAATGTGTCTCGCGTTTAATCGCCGCATTGACTACGGCCTACCTCGCGACGCGCCGGCCATCATTGAAGACTTCGAAGAACAAGCG
Source organism: Hydnum rufescens UP504 (assembly GCA_014904985.1). Classification (NCBI taxonomy): domain Eukaryota; kingdom Fungi; phylum Basidiomycota; class Agaricomycetes; order Cantharellales; family Hydnaceae; genus Hydnum; species Hydnum rufescens. The sequence goes on along the minus strand of MU128928.1, from coordinate 122,219 downwards.
GAGAAGCCGAAGATATACGAGACGATCCCTGCCTGGGCAGAGCGCGTTCCACTTCTCGCGAAGCGCGTTTATATTCCCGATGCAAGGGGGAAAGACTGTGCTGAAGATGATGAAGTCATTGTGGGACGGAAAAATAAAGATTATGTGTAGTGTAGTCACAAAGTAGGGTCTAGGTTGAACACCACCCGGAAAGTAACAATCATATTATCCTGCTCCCACCCTTCCTCCAAAGCCAGAACACTTTCGCCAATGTACTCTTTCATTGAACTATGTGGAGTGGCATCGCCAGCCTTCCGCATTTCGATCGGTAGCAGTAACGTTCGTAGTGCCGACGTCCGATGCCCGAGCGCCCTCCAGTTTGCACTGATCTTGAAATGTCCTGACGTGTTCAGATACTGCTCTGCCGAGTGGACCAAATCCTCCAAGTTTGGAAAGCGGGACTTTCAGGTCTCCCAGTTCTTGTAGTGGCATATGTATTCTGGAAAGTTTCTTGGGACCCAGGTCTAGTAAAATCCGGTTGCGAATTTTGTTGATTGCAGCCCTATCCTGCAAAGGAAAAGTGTAAGTACAGTATAAGAGCAAAGGGGACCAGAGGCACGTACCCCCGCAGCGGCCAGCGATGTTGTGTGCAGCCTGTCCTCCAGGTCCTCGTTTGTGCGGGCCTGTAGCTGATTGGTGGCCTCATGCCTCTCGATCGTGGCCTCATGCCTCTCGATCGTGGTCTCCAGCCTCTCATTTGTTGCAAGCAGTGTCTTGATGTCACGCGAATGTAGTTCCAGCTGGTTCTTTAGATCATTGAACCTGGATGGGGTAGCTTCTGGGGCTTCATGTTGAACTTGAGAAGACTCAGAATGACCTTGATAGCATTTCAGTTAAGAGATTGAAAGTGATTTAGAATCTATTTGCACTAACCTGGCTCTACCTTGGCCTGTTTAGCCACTGGCTTTTTTGCCCTCTTTGGCATGAGTCGTTGGTTTCGGGTGAGCGCGAATGATCGTAGCGATACCATGAGACATTACGTAATGTCTGTCACGCCGGGATCTCGTGATACCACCCCAAGGACTCTCCCTTCTCTCCTTTGCGTCATTGTCCCTTTGGACTAAGAGGATTGTATAAAATATGAGGGCACGAATGTCGGTCGCATGCTATGATCAGGCCGTTCATTTTACACCAGTATTAAGGGGCTTGAGCAGCCAGTATTCAAAGCATACTATCCATTCCGTGCTTCCCCTCCGTCATCCTGCCCCGAGTAATCATGCAGCGGAGAACGAGTGGGCGAAGGGAACAGATCCATGACACTGTATATAGGTGAAAACATTAACTTGGTAGGGAGTGATTCCGGTCACCACGAATCTGCATCCAGAGAGTAGCATAAAACTGACATAGAACGAAGGAAAGATATGTGGGCATAGGTATAATTAAGATCTTGATGGAAGCAGTGAACCCTCCCTTGCCATCAGACCGCTAGGGTGTGGTGAACAGACGGCGGGCATGCTGACGTTCTACGGCCGGCCTACGTACGACCCAAGTTGGTTATCGATCACTGTGATGTGGAGGACAATGAATACTATGCATGTGTATGGTGCCCAGAGATAGATATGCGGCGAAATAACCCCATACGCCCTGCCATTGAAAATGCCTGTCAAGATCCGTAGCAACCAAGTAGAGATAGCGGGTCACCGACCGTGTGCTATCGTGGCGATGATCGCGATGGGTCGAGGTCCGGGGGAAAGCTGGCGGCACTGCAGCTCTATAACTTTCCATTAAATCACCGACATGGAACCAATATTTTGTGACATACTGCGAAGCCCTGTTTGTATAGGCAGTCTGCGTGCGATAATTATACCGGGGTGCCTCATCATATTATTCGAACTTTGTAGCGGAAGAATTAACGAGATCAGCTCTGTATGGATGATAAAATCCTGCACCACAAAGAATTCTGTCAGTGGGGGTGGTGTTGGACACCTGTAGCTCCTAGAAGCAGGGCTCGGGAAAGTGCATGGAGAAGCAATCGCAAGCTTCTTTGATCTCTGTCCGTGTGAAGAGACAGATGTATTTCCAGTGACACCCTCCTTGAGTCCTGTAATATAGGGATTTGGAAGGAAATAAGAAAACACCACGATGTGCCTCGTTCTCCGTACCCACAGGGTGGTGGGACGACGTGAAAGAGGTGATAGACCGTGGGCCTGATGGAAGACGGTCGTCCAAGGGCTGAGTCCCTCCTACGAGGCTCATGTTCGCGACGATCTTGAGTCCGGGGTCTGAGGGGCGTCATCCCTAGATGAAGGACAGGACTGGGATGATGCGGCTCCAGTTGTCGTCGGAGGCGATAAGGGGGCATATATTTCCTGTGGGTCTTCCGCATCAATCTTTCCAGAATCACCCCTGTCACTGTGATTGGCTTTGGCGAATCCCGATGAAGATGGGCGGTTGGAAAAACCAAAGACATTGCCAAATGAGTCTTCGTCCAGCATGTGAAGCCATGATTGCCGCTCGTAGCCTGTGCTCATGATGATCACATCGCATGTACGTATGTACGTTCCTCATCAGGAGCAGCACCGAGAAGATGACGGACCTGTCGAGTCCTGATTTCAGACTCGGCTTCGGAAGCAAGTCGAGTCTAAGTCGAATCAAGTCGCACACATACTGTATGCTCTATCTGTGAAGATCGGTGCGGAGCCACTTAGATTCGCACAACAACAAGAACGATAGAGCGTTGATCAGAGCTCAAGCAACGCTTGAGGAACTTCGGTACATCCGAGAAGTATACTAGTCAATATGCTGACTAAGCAATGAGCGCTAGAGCTCGCACTTCCCAGTTCAACACTATCGTGACAGATTACCTCCAGGCAGAAGCAGACCTGAAAAAGACACATGTGGGACCATTGGTCGAAGTATTTTCCTCTTGTTGTCCCTCACTCGAGAGATAGGAACAACAAGTAAAAGCTGAGCGAACGAAACATGTTGGAGATCCCGTTGAGCTCAAGGGCAAGGTGATCAGAATGATCGTGCGCCATGAGCATGCGTGGACCACTGAAAGTGGGGGCATTGCTCGGCGTGTCGATCTTCAGGTTACTGTCGTCTCTGCCGTTCTCTCGTACTGGCCTGGAATCTTGGTCAATGAGAAGACGGGAACACCATTCAGATATACCGTGGGCACACGGCCCCCGTCACCTTTCTGGCCTTCTATACGATTGACAACAGGACTACCGGAAAGAAGGAGACATTGCTGATAACGGACTCATGGGATAAAGTAAACAATACTATTGATATCTATCCAACATAACTCTCATTCATGTAATTCCCTCTCAGACGATCAAGATTTGGAAAACTACCGTAATCTGCCATTGACTGGCGCTCCATCCTACCACTGCTGACGTGGCTATAATGGGCCAAAGCCCTCGTATCGTTGACACCTACTCATGATGACTTTCTCAAATCTCTCGCTGTCCCCCCAACTCTTGGAATATCGGCATCTGGCCTGCTGATAAGACTGTGAGAGTTTGGTTCGCCTTGTATTTTCGGATTCGAGGCGCATGTCAGATATCACCTATCATTCCCTTTTCCCTCAATAGGGATATATCTGCTCTCTCCTTGGCCGATGAGTCTCCATCGACTGCGCTTCTCCAAATGGAGGCTTTGAGTGGACACACGCGACCGTCGATTCCTGGCCCTCGACCTCCATGACGATGGCTCATTTCACGCCTCAAGTCCTCTTCTATATTCTACCGATAGCATGGGAGTGATCAAGGCTTGGAGTCTGAACTGTCAACACGCGAGCAGACGAAACTCGATTGGTGTGTGGCATTGTTGAAGCTGAGTACCGAGGCTACCGAACTGGTGTTGGTGAGCTACGGATCTTTCAACACGTAACACGTCTGCTGGAAAGTGGTACGCTACCGATGCCCTGTCAATTCGCCTGGACGCTCCGCGCTCACGAGCGTCCTTCGTAGCTTCGACGGACTGTACCGTCATGATTCAGTCCCCCTCTCCACAGCACATGAAATCGCCACCCACAATGACTCACTCTGCCGTCGTCCGCTGCCTCCTTCCACTTGCTCTTACCCCGCTATCGCAGCCATGCTTGTTAACGGGGGCCGGGGATGTTATCGGTGTGTGGGATGTCAGCGCGTTCGGAGGACGCGATGCGGAAGTGGAGAAAGTGGCTGAGGTAGATGCTCATTCGCACGATGGGACCGCACTGTGTCTCTGGGTACGATCGTTCCCAGAAGCGCCAGAGCGGAAGGAGGCATGGATCGTCAGTGCTGGTCTTGATGGAACCATTCGAGGGTGGAAGCTGAGTGGTACGGTGTTTTAAATGTCCTTGAGGGTTTGTTGGAATTGACAATCCTCGCATTTGGATCCCTTGTAGATATACTCTCCGGATCGTATCAAGCTCTCGTACACTCGCGACGGGAGGTAAAGAGGCGCACGGCATTGACAGAGAAGAACGAGGATTGGCTGGCTGCTTGAAGGGATGATATATCACGAGTAAGGATCCATTTTCCGAGTGCATGGCTCTACGTTCGCGAGTGCTCATGGTCTCATACCCCAAGGGCATATAAGAACTTTCAAATGTGACATAGCATCTGAATATTCTATAAGCAAGAACACGAAAGGTCTCAAGTCTCTTTGTAGAGTCGTTTGGTACATGCAGTACGATAATAGATGATCCAATGAAATGCAGACAACCCCCGACAAGGGACGTTGGGGACGAACCTCAACGTGTGGTGTGGGACAACCTGGTACCTTCAATCACCCCGACCAACATCGACAATTCCCCCGGATTAGGCACCACCTATACCCTCCTAGATGCTTAATCAAGCCTTTACCTCCACGGTGGTCCGACTTATTGCCAACTGGCTGGTCGTGCGCATCACGGTGCATTTGTTACAAACACGGTGGACAACCGCTGATCCCACTCCTCGGTTCCAAGGTCATGTGTAGCATTCTTCTACTGTGATAGTATTGTTATCATAGACCCGTGGGGTGCAGAGCGAGCTTCTTTAGGGTCTGACTGCCTCCTTCAAGTTAAGGTCACTGAGAGGACCCTGGGAAGCGAGGCAGGTGCGTATCTATGAGCCTGCTGTCCTCTCGGTACTTTTCCAACCTTTTCTGCTCTCCTCGTAGGTGTGTATTGCTGCCGATGGGTAGACTATGTTTCGGCTGCCGGAAATACGGGTACGGCTCAATCCCACCATGTTCTCAAGGCTGGGGCTTGATAAGATCCTAGTGTATATGAAGACAGTCTGGCGGCTTCATGACCTATCGATCCGTACGTGTACCTGCAAGTAGTGCTGATGAGATCAGATAGGAAGTCGCGTTGTTTTCGGGATAACCATGTTTGTACGAAAGCATACATATAACTGTGTGCGATGTATAAAGGGAATACGCACAGCACGCCGATCTCCCTCCCACCCGCGTACGCCTGCATCACAACAGTGCGGCTAACCACCGACCGAAAACAGCCGAGCGTTCTCAAAGAGCGGACCACCCTTATTGCTGCCGCATCTCGGTGTTTACCATCTTCGACATCCCCTTACCCCGGACTTCTGGAGCACGGCTAGGTTGAGCCGTGTTCCCACTGTCCCTGGGAGGTGAAAAGTGAGATGGTGATTATGCGAGAGATCTCACCGGTTGTGTGCTATATGTTCACCATCCTACTTGGCAACTCTTCCCTCACCCGGCTGGGATTAAGATAGCAAGCCATAAGAATATGCTTTGGCTCTATGACAGCCAGGTGCCATAGACCTCCTGTTTCCACGCCCGTAGCTGAACGATCCGGGAGGGGGAGATCCGCGGCATATGATAACCTACACACTTCTTGCCATGCCCTGCATTCCCTGCATTTTCTTACTTCCCTCTACTCGTACCGTTACGTGCTAGCTGGCGCCTTGATGCATGCTCCAGGAATGCATTTAAAAAATCTTCACGATGGTCCGTCAGGTCTTGTTGTGGCTCGGTTTGCATTGCCTTGCATGTTTGAAGTGTGTCCTTTCGTTTTTTGCTATGTGTAGTAATTGGAACCCGTTTTTCCATCCAGGATAGGTAGCCAACCTGATGTCCGTGGTGAAATCCTCTCCATTATTTATAATGATCGCAGAACATTTATCACAGTTCAGGTTTTGTCGCTTTAACGTTTCGTTCAACATATCTTCCACAGGCCTCCTGTTATCTTGTGCAAATGGAATAATAAATACGGAGTCTCATAGATATATAATGGAGGCGAGAGAATGTGAACCTCACGCCGGCTATTGCAACCGCGACGGGCTCAACTGAATTGAATCATGTCAAGTCAAGTCCTGAGTCCTTTTTTTTGTTCTCGCTAACTACAATACATTGGGGCTTTTTTTTTGCCGCAGGGAGAATGGATCCAAATGGTAGAACCCGTAAGTTTGAGGCAAATAGTGATGCAATGACAGATGAAGATTTCTTTTTTTTTTTAAAAGTTCCGAAAAGGACTTGAGTCTTCGGGCCACACCAGCCACGGTTAGATTACGTCCCCGAGCACAAGTCATTAAAATTGGCGCGACATTTCGAGAGGTAGTGGACACAGGAAATATTGTACATTTCAGATGTGAGGTAGCAACTGTCAAACTACAAGGCTACAAGGTGTGTTATTGGGACTATCCTTACTGTATTCAGTAAAGCCTTCAGTTACACCTAATGGTGCTGAGGGACGATAGGCTGTCGACCTCGCTCAACAGAGTGGTACTGACCGAGGTTCTATGTCAGTTCACGCTCTCATTGCACTGCCGAAGCATGCACCCATGACGAATGACTTCGAACTGCAGAAGGTTGCAGAGAAAGAGGCATAAATAGTCTTTGAGAGTGGATAAAGCAGAATTGTAGAGACCGAAGAACTCGAGAAGGATAGGGACTATACGATGAGAACAGCGGTTACCGGCGCCTTCTGGAGACAATGCTCGAGCAAAACCGCCTTCGCTCATAGCTGCCACTTCACATCTGCAATGCAAAATACCTCGAAATGTCACCAATTTTACTGATCGGGTAGCGGCGACAAGTGCCAATCCCCGACTCTTGCTTTTCATTAATTGTGCTCAAGCAAAGATGGAGCTTAGCATTGGAAGAAGAAAAGCACCATGTATACTACTCAAAGGGAGTCATTGCACTCGTAATGACACACCATGGTCGGCAGAAGAAAATAACGGCGGGAGTAAACGTGGTCGACTGACCGGGTCGGCCGGCGGGTTCACGCGCACGTGGGGGGTCTGCATTGGCGCCGTGTGAGACGGGAAACGCGAATGAGTGACGGGAGAAATCGGAGTTGAGAGGGTGGATAGCGGGAGAGGGTGACTGTCGCTGTTCGCTCGGCTTACCAGGTCTGGGACGGCAGAGAGATTCGGCGTGGGGTGCAGCCCTTCATTAACGATGCACGAATTCACGGTCGCGAGAGGGTGGCGGGACTACTACTGTAGTCACCTTAATCTATGAATCTGTCACATCACAGTCAGTGGTCTCAGTGTTACCTCACGTAAAATGTGTCACAACCCAATAGGGGCATTCATAGGTGTCACAGACAGAAATTTGGCCAGAGAGGGGGGGCACTACTAATTCACAACTCAATAGGGGCATTCATAGCATATTGGTAAGGTGTCACAGCCGGAAATTTGGCC